>CM053626.1:63811309-63828063 GCA_028646595.1 Phalanger gymnotis | reverse complement strand
TAAATGGAAAGACTTTTGTTTTTCCTTAGTTAAACATAGCACTGAGAAAGAAGATCACCTATGTGGGCAAACATCTTCAGAAACAGTTCTGCATCAGCTACTTTAGGATTTAAAAGGTTAAGTTTGTCCTCCATATAAAAAGTGTATAAACATGCTATTTTTTCTAATAGTGATGATTGATGTCTAATATTTTCTCTTTCTTGGAAGTAGAAAATAATTTCCTTTGTTCTTGAACCCATTTCTATATATTACCTAGAAGAAAGCAAATACTTGATAAAAATTAAAGGAATGGATTTCATTTTCATTTTCTTTGTCTGCAACTTCAATTCCCATACCTCATAGTGGTTGCATTATAATTGTGTGGCTCATTGACTTTCTCAGTGACAGGCTTTAAGTGTTTATTTATTCCCAGGAAATAAACAAAACCTAAGGAATGTGACTGTTGTAATTTATATATAAATTTGAGTAAAGCAATGATCCATACTCATAGCTGTTGAAATATTATTGCATATAGAACTAATGTTAGCAATCCAATGTTAACTTGGTCTTTCCATATTCTTTGGCAGATTTGGGATAAATTCGTGAAGTAGGTAGAAATGCACAAAGTTAAGTATTTGGAGAATTTAGTATGTGTATCATATGATAGGGTGAGAAGCTGATGACAGGAGTAAGAGCTTATTCATTTATTACAATGAAAATATTAATTTAATTGCTTTCCTATGAGAGTTCAGTAAAAATGTCAGGGAAAGTTATAATAGGAAGAAGATAGTTCATGCTTAGTTACAGGGATCTGCCCTTCTCTTTTGTTAACTAATGACTTCAAAGTTGAAATTTACATTAGGAACATAAATGTACTAATTCCCAAGCACCCGTTAGTTTGATACCCTGAGAGGATAAAATTAAATTTTAATGAAGTTCAGACATGTGGAAGCTGGTGGATTATTTAAAAAAGCAAGTTGATCACAATCAACATGACTTTGTTTGAAAATGTCATAAGTAATTAAAAGCATTTGACAAAGTATCTTAAATTTATCATATTGAAGTTTTAAAATGCATGAGAAAATTTGTATGAGAATAAACATCTGATTTATGCCCCAATGACCAAGTCTTGAAATTTGTTCTCTGCGTATAGTAGTTACTCAGTAAATGTTTATTGTATGAATGAATGAAAATTTGATCTAATTTCATGATGAAAGTTGTCCCATTTATTTCTCTGGAGGATAATTTTTGTTCAATATAAGGGCAATAAACAGGCAACTATGCTGGATATTTTCAATTGTCAGTGACCCAGCCCAGGCCCATGCCAGCCCAAGGAGACTATTTATTTTAGTGCACCCAGTGGTTTGATTTTGTTCCTGTGTGGATCTGGTTCAATCTGGAATACCTGGGCCCTATTACGATGCCTTCTTTAGTAACAAGTCCTGCCTTGATTGGTGTGGGGGATTTAGTTACTGCCAGCATCCATGAGACATGAAACTGGGGTTGGGTACTGATTCCATTCCTGACTTAGTGTCACAGAACCAACTGTCTTGGAGCCACCAGGGCAAGAAAGAAGAGAGACTTCCACTGAGGAGGAGAGTGATAATGATGATAATGCCTGTCTACATTCACATAGTTCTTTTCTTTGCCACCTATTGAGTGCTGATATTATTTCCATTTTTTCAGATGAGGAAACTGAGACACAGATTGGTTAAAGTAACATGTCTATGACTGTAGGATCTGGCCTTTGAACTCAGGTGACCCAAAACTAAGTTCAGTATGCTTGGTATTAGAACCCTGTCTATCTTATGAGGTATCCCTTGTTACGTGACTGGATCATTATGACCCCCAAGAACATATTTTGGGTTTTAGAATGGGAAATAATGATGAAATTAGGCTTAAAATAGGTGTTTTTTTCCAGTTAACTTTTCTGGGTATGTTAATTCCTAATATCAAGAAAATTCAATTATTGAAAAACTTCTTTTAAACTTCTTTCTTTTATTTCCTTACTGAAGTACCATGTAGTTTGGCTGTCATACTCATCACTCTATAATACTACTCTCTTCAACATCATCGTTGACTTCTTAATTGCAGATTTAGTGGCCTTTTATCAGATACCCTATTTCTTTGCTTTTCAGTGTCATTTGTTACTATTGATCTGAATGAAATATCTAGCACACTTTCTTCCTTCGGCTTCAGTGATATTGCTCTCACTTGGTTCTCTTCCTACCTCTTTAACATTATTTTTGCTAGTTCATTATTCTCCTGCTCAGTAATTCTGAGTGTTCCCCAGGGCCCTATTGTTGGCCATCTATCCTTGTCTTTTTATGCTGTCTCTTGGCCAGCTCACCTACTCCCAGCACTTCAATCATTACCTTTACACACATAGGTGATTTCTACATTAACTTCCTTACCTTATATCTATTTTCTTCTCTAAAATCTGATTTTTTTATCTTTGAATCTTTTCTCTCCTTTACCCATCATTTCCAGTCTGTTGAAATCCTGTTGATTTTATCAACATAGTATGTCTAATTTTCATGCCCTCCTTTCTACTAATGTCACCACTAAAAGTCATTCACACCCTTATCACCAATTCCCAGGATTATTGTAATAGCTCCCTGTCTACCCTAAGCCCATCTCTTGTCTGAGCTGTTCTTGCTTCACATGGCTGTCTTATTGCTTGTATCCAATATTACTGTTCTCCTCAAAAACATTTAGTAGCTCCTCATCACTTATAGGATAAAATATACATTCCATATCCAGGCATTTCAGGCTTTCTATCATTTGACTCTGAACAATCTTTCCAGCCTTATTTCACATTACTGTCTTTCATGTCTTGTATGTTCCAACCAAATTGGATTGAGAGCTTTTGTCTGATTTTGTCCTGTACTCTATCTCCATGACTTCAAGGCCAAGCTCAACTACCTTCTCTCATCACCTCCCTGCCAACGATGAAAGTGACCTTATTCCTCTTATTTCTTTAAGTATTTTCTCAACTTCTTTTCATCCCATTATATTTTATCTTGTATAAAACATATTTGACTTCATATTATAAAGTTTTGTTTAGTTATAAGTGAATAATTAACCTTCTCATTACCTTATTTTGCTGGTAAAACTATAGACTTTAGCTATGGGTAACAGAATTTTGTTGCCTAAAACACCGTAACTTGCTCTCCCTTTCCAAATCTAGTGTTACTGCTCTGGTTTTTCAGATTATGGGTTATTTGAAATTTTTACTTGCGTTTAAGTATCAGTAGAAAAAAATTAGAAGGATTAGGAGGTAAACATTCAAAAGAAGATGAAATTTTTCTCTCTGAGTGTAGTTGCTGTGATCAAAAGCATATGAAAGAAGGCAGGAATAGCCATCACAGATAACTGGAAAAAAAGCACAGTTCCTCGTTATTGTCTTGAACAATGAGGACAAAAAGTAATTTTTAAACATTGCTTCCTATAAGAAGCATGCAAGAGATCTTATTAATGAGAAGCTGTGTGGAATGGCGGAATTCAATTCAAAGGAGCAAGATTCAAATTTTAGCTCTGCTCTTTAGAGCTGTATGACCTTGGGCAAGTAACTTAACCTATTTGTAAAATGAGATGATTGGATTAAATTACCACTAAGTCCCTTCTAATGCTATGGTCAATTGAAAGGAGAATTTTTAAAACCCAGTAGGTATCTTCTAAAACATTTTCCATCCAGAAATGACCTACTAAAGCTTCTTTAATGGAGTTTGATCACAGTCAAATCAAAAATTTTGTCTAAATCTATAAAGTAGAGGATTTATTTGGTAGTCCATTTCTACACCTGTCCACATATTAACGTTGAGCTGACTTCCAGGGAAGGATCTGTTTTGATTGAAATGTTCCCAAGTGTACTGTGTATTTCAGACCAATAGAACAATCCTAAAAGAATTGTTATCAGAGAAACATCCCTATTGAACTTATTATGCCTCTGCTCAATCCAAAAAGCAGATATGGCAATCTTGAACTCATACTAGCAGGTAAGCAAACAATTAACAATAATCAATCAATAAACAATTAAAAATAATCAATGGAAAAACACTGAAAAAAGGAGATAAGTTATTATGTATGAGGGAGTAAGAAGGCAGCTGATTTGATTAAAGAGTATATGAAGAAGATTTGAAAAGATAGGATAGCCCATGTTGTAAAGAACCTTAAACGCCTAGGAGTATTTTATATTTGCTCTTACAAGAGAATAGGTGATAGGGATAGGGGATAGATGTGTTCTTTCATTGGCACAGGGAATTCTGGGGTAAGAGAACTCCCTCTACCAATGAAAGTCCATTCTTAGAGAGTTGTCTAGAGCATTGAAACATTAAGTGACTTGCTTAAGGTCACATCCAAGATGCACCAGAGGTAAAACTTGAATTCAGATCTTCTTGGTTTCAAGGCCAACTCTCTATTCATTATGCCATGTTGTCTGTCATAGGTAAGAGAGAAGCAGTGAAATAGTTATGGTAAAGAAATATTATTATTAAATGGGTTACAGTATGAATACTGAATATGCAACTCATGAAATACTGTCTTATTGCTTAAAGGAAAAGCTAATTAATTTTGAAGAGGTAGATTGCAAGACTCTAATTTTGGGTGATTTAAATATTCTTTCAGATATTGATACACCTAAAGGAAAGACAAGAAAGAAATTAAAGATGTTAAAAAATTAAATATGAACAAATTTTGATGATTATTGAGCTGAACTCTTATAAAACATAAATATTTTCAGCATTGTACAACTTCTTTTAGCCTAACATAGATTATTGTTGGTATTTATAGAACTCATCAATAACTGTAGAAAGACAAATGTTAAATGTGCTGTTTATAAATTGGTATTCAATAAGGGAAATGTAGACAAAAGAAAATGACTTGATGTTATTCTACATAAAAAGTAAGTCAAAGAACAACTTATAGCAACTAAAAATAAAACTGTTTTTAATGACTTTGAAGTTATTTTGAATAGTGCTTCAATTTAACGATTGGTTTATTGAAAGGCAGACTCAATGCAACTCCCTTGAAGACAACTTCTTTTCTCATTCCAGGGTCATTTGCCTTGGAAGTCTGCATTTTTCAGCTTAACCAAAAATAGTAAAATGCTTAAAGAATTTAGTTTATTTTTGTATTAGTGATCACAAGATCACTAGGTATCTAGAGGAAAATCATTCCCCTAATTCTGGAAGGAAAATTTGTGAGATTGAAAAGTTAGATAACGAAATACAAACTTAAATTCTTTAGTCCTATAGCTCAAAAAATAAATTATAAAAGAAGACAAGGAGACAAATAATTCTTACATGATGAGAGAAAGCAAATATATGCCTTAAAATGAATTTTCAGTTGAGGAATTAATTAGAATCTAATGTGTATAGTCTTGCTGTATTTATAAAAGTTGACTTTTGAAAGTTTACTTGAAAATTAATGAACTCTCCTGTTGTAGGAATCCAATAAACTCAATTCTTGCAATTTTTTTTTAAATCACACATTTGGTACATTGTGAAGTATTTTGCACTCAACAACATGAGGCATTTAATTAATAGCCTACAGCTTATGATTGGGCCCCCTGATGTCTCATGCTTCTATATGAATTATTTTTGTGCAACATATTTTTCTAGTAATAGTGACAGTAATGAAGGGACCCCATAATTATTCATAATTAGTATATGTAAGGATTCTGGCTTTTTTCTTTGAAAGCATGGCTCATATTTTTCAGTATTTAATACTAGTGGATTCATTAAGAAAAATCTTACTGTATTTTCATTAAGGGGAATCAGGTTTACTTTTAAGCACTTAAAAATAAAATTTGTCATCCTGGATGTGCAAATGTTTTTTTGAGTATGTATGTATATACACACATGCACATATATATGTATATATGCACATACATATATTATGCATATATGTATATGTATGTATATATAATGTTTGATTTAGCCAATACAAGTCAGAGTCTTTCTGAGACATTTTTGTATTCCTCCTCTTGCTTCATATCCATTTGAACTTACATTAATATCGAATTCACTTAACTTGATAATTAAGATTAGTGAGTGATATTTATGCTTTTTTACTTCCACATTATGAAAGACCTTGACAACGTGCTAGTGGACAGAGAAGCATGAGAGTCTGAAACCTGGAAGGCACCTGGTGATTTTCCTCAATCCTTTTGTACATTACAGTTATATCCATAAGTTATTTATTCTCTGCTTACACACTTCCAGAGACAGAGAGCTTGAGACTTTTTGAGCCCCCTCATTCATTATTAGATAATTCTTAATTGTTTGAAAATTCTTTTTTTTCTTAAGCTAAAATCTGCCTTAGAGCTTCCACAAATGACTTTGGGTTGCATCCTTTGAAATAACATAGCAGGAGTTGCTTTTCAGCTCTTCCATATAGCCTCTTGAGCTGTGTGAAGTCCTACAATTATGCACTCCTCTTCTCCCAGGTCTTCTTTTTTCTAGGCTAAATATCCTCTTTTTCTTAAACATTATCTCATGTAGTATGAATTATATAATATTTACCAGATTGATCACTATTTAAGATACTTATATTCCTCTTATGTTGTGGGGAACATATCTGAAATAAACATTTTAGATGTGTTCGGACTGTTATAAAGAACAGTGGGACTATTTTACCTTACATAATCAAGTCATACTACTTATAATGTAGCTTAAAATGCGAACAGCAATATTAGGCTACATTATAAAAAAACATCACATCTGACTCATTTTGAATTTCTGGTCTCCTAAAACTACCAGTTCATTTTTCACCCAACCTTTTATTAAACCATGTCTCCACCTAAGGGGAGCTAGGTGCCTCGGTGGATAGAGTACCAAGCCTGAAGTCAGTGAGTCTCATTTTCCTGAGGTCAGATTTGGCCTCAGATGCTTACTAGCTCTGTGACCCTGGGCAAGTCACTTACCCCTGTTTGCTTCAGTTTCTTCATCTGTAAAATGAGCTGGAGAAGGAAATGGCAAGTCACTCTAGGATCCTTGCCAAGGAGACCCCCTAATAGGGTCATGGAGAGTGGGACATGACTGAAACAATTACATATTCACTTATGGAGAATTTAATGATCCTATCATAAAATGTATTAGTTATTCCTACCAGCTTTGTATGATCTTCAGTTTTGATAAGTACAGCTCCTTGTTTTCCTTGAGATTGATGTTGGGAATTTTAAAGAGGTTAGGATCAAGGACAAAGCTGTTAGAGGCCCTCCACCAGGTTTTCATTGACCTGTTGTTAAACAGTAGAGTATTGTTTTTTTTTTTTGCTCTTATGAATTCATCTCTACATATCATCCAGTTCACATCACTCCATTTTGTCTATAAGGATATCATCATGGGAGCCTTTGTTGGATCCCTTGCCAAAATCAAGATCTCCCTCAAGACTGGAGTCTTTTCTCAGACATTTAATAGCTGCATGATCATGGCAGGTCACTTAACCTCTGCCTGTTTCAGATTCCTCATCTATAAACTGGGTATAATAATAATGCCCGCTGCCACATTTGTTGTAAGGAAAAAAGTGAGGTATTTCTAAGGGCTTTTTAGAAACCTTACATCATTACATAAATTCTTTTACTCTTACTATTCTTTTAGTATTACTATCATTATCATCAAGTGAGATAATGTATGTAAAGTGCTTTTCAAACCTTAAAGCACTATATAAATGCTATATATTAATACTATTTTATGGTAATTGTAAAAATGCTTTATCATACTTACTTGCCTTTAAAAGCCTTTGGAAGAAATCTAGTGTTTTGGACAACGAAGATAGGGCTGAGTCAGTACAGAATTTAGACATAAAAATAAGTGTAGAGGTCATCTCTAGGCAAGGGGTGTTTAACCACTTTTGTATCTTTTGGCATCCTGATAAATCCTATTGAGCCTTTCTCAGAATAAGATTTTTAAGAAATTTGCTTTGGAAGGAAATTCAAAATTTCACTTAGCTGTTAGTGAAAACAAAGATGTAATTTTTCCTATCCAAGTTCACATACTCTTTGTAATGTATCTATGGACACCTTAGGGATCAGTGAATCCTGGATAAGAACCCCTGATCTAGTTCAACTTCTTCATTTTAAAATAAGGAAAATGAGACCTAGAGAAAGTAAATGGGAGTACATTGTTGTACAGATATTAAGTAGATGAAAGAAGGCACTGTATTAGGAAAAAAGTATGTTAAACCTTTTTTGAAAAACGATACACATGTATACATATATACATGTATATGCATTTGTATGTGTATATATATACATATATATGTATACATACGAACCGATAGTCTATGTATATACATGTGTGTATATGTATATTTATCTATCGTATTACTACCTGAGAATTAACAAGAGAAGTATAGAGAATACCATCAGAATGATATATGACCAGAGAAAAAGGTGGGAAAGCCATGTGTGAGGTCCACAGACAGCTGATGGACCTTGGGTTCCATTCATATGCAGACAATGTGATAAGAACCAGAGGACCTCCCCCAGCATGTTGGATAGGATCCCCTGTGGTGGATACATGGGAGGAAATGGACAAGAGTCACACTTGATAGGATAGCACAGATTTGTTGTGATCTGCATCTTCAGACAGAATGGTAACATCTTACCACTGAGTTTTGAAAAAGTGATTTAAAAAAAAGTGAATCTTAGCTGCTTATTAACCCAGTCCAGCCTTTCTAGTTTTCCTCACGTATTATTCATTTTGATAGTGATTCTTAGGAATATTTTGAAACATTATTTTCCATGAAAAGTTACCATATTTATAATAACCTGACATATTTGCGTAGCTAATTAGATGATATAGCATGCAGAGTTACAGAATGTTCCTGGGAAAATAGATTTGCATTTGTTTTTGTGGAGAGGAAAATCATCTATCCCTTTGGTCAACATCTTGAGTTTTAAACTGAGGCAGAGAAATAATATGATAAATGGTTACACTTTCAAATTTTTATCCAATCTTCACTGATAACATATTATGCAGAATTAACTTTTTTAGTACATTTCATGCTGATGCTTGTGTCTCTGATAGCCCATTACTGAAATAGGGATGTGGTGGAGTTGAAAAGTCGCTTTAAGTGTAGCTACTATAATAATTTTTAAATCATATTAAGACCACCAAAATTGCTGGATGGCTCTTTTTATGTTATTAAATTTTTGAAGAATATTGGCCAGAAATTATGTTTGGTAGTTGAGTATTTCCTCAAACATTTTAACATATTGTAAAAGAAGTTTCACAAGTTGCTCATAGTTTTAGTCAGCCTTATTCCTTTACAGTTTCTCCTTTTTCTTGACGTACACCCTTCTCCAGACTGATAGCCTAATACATAACATGCTTTCCTCTAGTATTTCTCTTTTGTTTCCTTCAACAAAATAGTACAACCAAGACATGAATAAATATGAAAAGATATTTTCTACGTGAATCTTGTATTTGTTCTCTCTCTCTCTCTCTTTTTCTTCTTCTCCCTCCCTCCCCCCCCATTCTTAATTTAATGTCTTCTCTACTGATATCCATACTAAAAGATTCATATCACAGTAGGCTTTGAACTATTTCACTAAACTAGAAAAGCCACCAATAGGGGGGATTATTTTTCTTTTGCCAGCAGGTTGTACCTTGGCTCAGTGACTAAAGCTCATGATTTTCTTATGTCACAAGAAAAAATTTCATGTTTATAAAGTGGTTGGATTTTTTTTTATTCCAATCAAGTGGATCTGTCTTCAAATTAATCTAGTCCGAGTTCATTCTCCCTCACTCCCCACCACCTAAAACTGTCACAAAAAAATGATTTATCTTTAACCTTATAAGATTTAGGGAAATATTTTCAGTGTCTGTAAAGTGCTCTGAATTTTATACACAGGCTCTTTCTGTACCGGTATTTATTTATTAGACTCCATTCTTTTTCATTCTGTTCTCTCATTGAATATTTGCTTTCATTTACTGTGAGGTCTCATATAAGACCAACCACTTTATCTTACACAGAGATTTATCATAGAGCTTCCTCTTGAGGTCTTTACTTAATTGGTAGCAGTTGAGTTTTCAAGGGTCAGTGCTGCATTGCAATTTGGTAGATGTCATCAGAACCTTGTGCTCCATGATCAGGAGTGGGCATGAACATTTATCATTACGAATTAAGCATTGATTTCACCACCCAGTTAGAATTCATTGTCAGGGTTCCATGCTTTTCTCTATCTTATTCATTGCCTCCTGAAGTGATAGAGCTTGCATGCTTTGGGTTCTTCCTCTGAACTATTAAGTGCTTCCTGTTGGCTCCAGACCAGACACCACCTTGTGTCTCTTCTGTTATGCTTAGTTGTAATTTTGAAGTGGGTGTATTCTTGTATAAACTGGGATTTCAGTAACTCTCTCCCCACAAGTTCCTTGATCAGGAAACAAACTATATTGGAGCCTAGTCAGTTAAAAAGAAAAATACAGCAGGATCTGCTGTAGTTAACATGGGGAATATGCAGATTCAAGTTAATCAATAAACATGATAAAACAGGATGTAGGATGAGTAGGAAATCTTGGAAAATGTTAGATTTGAATTCATTTCTCTTGCTATTGCTGTGGAATGAATGGAAATTGTTGATTTTGTGAATACCCTGGACATATCCATTTCCAGACCAATAGCTTTGGCTTTTAATTTTTGCTTTGCTTTGGAACATGACAGTAAATAGAAGCAATGAATGGGCAACTTGGAATGGAACCTTTTATGTGTCACAATGGAAAGAGAGACTGGAATCAGAAAATTTAAATTTCTATCTCTCTCACTTACTTGGATATATGATCTTGAGCAAAAACTTAAATTATTAAGGCTGTTTCCCCAGTTATAAAATGTGGATTATATCACTTGTACTATGTACCTCATTGGCTGTTGGCAGGAAAGAACTTTGTATACTGTTAAGTAGACTGAATTGAATGATATTTTCCCACCTTAAACATTCAGTTCTGACCAAAGTAGATTTTTCATATTCACATGGTACTCCCTGGTTAGTCCACATACTCCTAATTAATGGATAAGTTGTCTACAGATGAGGTTAGGTTATCTTGTTTGAAGATAATGCTGCATACAGGCAACCTTTATCTGGTATGTTGTTTGTTTTCACTGTGATGGAAAAACTTCCTAAAAAGCTAGGAAAGACCTTAAATATTAAGGTTAACTTAAAAGATGAAATTCTTTCAAACTAAAGACATTTTTCTTTCTAGTGCATTATTCACTTCGTAACAAAAAATGCCAAACTTCAAAATTAATATCATTATATATTAGATAAGATCATATTTGTTAATAATTAAGGGGTAAATTTGCATTTGAAAGAACTTTGTAGACTGTTAGTAGACTAAATTAAATGATAATAGTAAGGATCAGACTCAGAGATTAGGAGAAAGGTAAGGAAATCCTGTTATACTTTGATTGAAGCTCCTCATTCTCTGTATAAGTTATTCTGCCTAGACTACTTTAAAACTGCTCTTTAACAAAAGTTTTACAGCCTGATTGCTAAAAATCTCTAGCAGACATTCCTTGTATAAAACAAGAAAAGAAACTTCTTCCTTTTAGAATATTTTGCAATAAAATCTGAATATAATGGAACCATTTATGAAGTGTTATATGGTAGTTACTATGTACTAATTAAGGATCAAGGAAACTATATTTTGCATAATTTAAAAATACATGCTAGCTATTGTTGCCTATTAGCTTTTTGCTTGTTATTCTATTAGTATTATTTATTATGCTGCAAAGCTACTTTTCAGAGTTCAAAAATTCATGAAACATTATTTTTAGACAAAATAAAGAGTGAATAAATCCATAGCCTTGTTTATATGGTTTAGCTTTGTATAAAAACATATAGTGATAGATTTTCTGTAGTTGACAGCATATTGCCAATATAAGTGACATGTCCTTTGGAGAGCATTCCAACTTCCCCTGTCCCGCTCACCCCCCCCCCCATTTGTTAAAAATAAAACAAATTCAACACTCAATAATTTCAGCATTTCTAACATAATAGTGTTTTGGAATTAGAGTGTTAGATGGAATTAGAATGTTAATGTCCTTGAGGTTAGTGGCTGTTTTTGCCATTCTTTGAATACTCATTCAAATTTGGTACCATGTAAGCACTTAATAATTTTTTAATTATATTTTTCTTTGAATTGGAATTAACATTAGTAGTACAATCATCAGAATTTTCAGCAAAAGCGAGATTCTAAGGCAAGTCAGTGATGACATTAATTTTTGAAGGTGATTCAGCTTTACTAAAGAAAATAAAGACTATCAGAGTATGTAGAAACCTTTCTATTTTTCATGGGTAAACTTTTTTCTCTATTTAGTTTGCTTCTCAAAGTCTATAATATGCTCAATAGCCAAATCTAATACTGGTTTCCTTGTTATAAAACAGCACCCATTTCACATCGTTTGTTGAATTTATTGTTTCAAATGCAAATAATTATTCCTTTTTAAGATGGTAAACCCTATTTTTAAAGTAGCTTAAATGACTGTTCCCTTATCTACCATGAGTTTCAATTTTAGAAGATTTTGTTGAAAGTGAAACAATGTCTTTTTCATAAATTAGCATAACAAAAACATTTTGTCCTGTTAGTGCTTTTTCTTTAAGGAAGTAACTTTTCTCCTCTGACAACTACTAAATGTAGCCTTTATTATCCTTTTAAGTTTAATATCATTTTTAGAAAAAGAATAATCTTACAAGCATTATTAATTGCTTCAAATATAGCTTAGTTGTTGGAAAATTGGCTGTATAAGAAGATCACCACCAGTGACTCTAACTTTTTTGTATGTTGTTAAACACTAATATATTTGCAACTAAACCGCCAGGGCTTGGATTTTATTTTAGTATAGGGGTACAAAGTATCACTGCTATAAAGAACTCATAGTTTTACTGACTGTGGGTAACAACAACAACAACCTTGCTAATGGCCATATGTGTATTCTTCCTGGGTGAACATCAATTATTAAAAAAAGAATAGAGAGGACTGTTGATTTGCTATTTCATTTGTAGTCTGCTGTTCTCACAACAGCTGCTGCTGTAAAATATGTGTGTGTGTGTATGTATATATATATATGTGTATATATATGTGTGTGTGTATATGTATATATGTTTATATATATATGTATGTGTATATATATATATATATGTATGTATATATACACCTAATGACAAATGAGGAAAAGTAGATTTCCAAGACTGGATGAAAGTATATGTTTTATTGTGGGGAAATAGCTGTGCTTCCCCTTTATAAATGCTGCATTACTGGCCAGTACAGTAATAACTATTAGAAGCTCTGGTCTGTCTAACTTAGTGTAGTGAAAAGAGTGATTGAAGATGAAGGTAAATGCATAGGGGCTCAGATGCTGTACATACAGAAATAACCCCCAGTGATGTCAACCCCCAGTGACGTTGGCATCAGTTTCACTTTACTCAATATCATTTTGTTCTTCAGCCATCCCAAGTGGTCTTGGATAGAATCTGACCCTAGCATTTCCTAAACAAGCTTGTAGATGAAATATCTGAATTAGGGATGACATTCGGCAAGAAACCCCGCACAGGACCTTTACTACACGGCTGGATGTGGAACCTTGAGGACTCAGCAAGGTACCCGTGCTGCCAGAGAAACCTGAGTATGATAGAGTTAGCTGGATAAAGCCCAGCCCAAATACAGGATAACCCGGTCTTTTTGTGGACCTCAGATGGGGAATATTTATGAATCACTAATAATACTCATAAGAAGTGCTCTTTAACGCATGGTAACACATATAGCTTCATTCATACCACTCATTGGACAAGTACATTTATTCTGATAGCAGAACACATTGTGTCTTCATTTTATTAACTTGCCGTGTCTTTAATTTAATTCATAAAGCATTTATTGAGGTGCCTACTGTGTGAAAGGCATCATGCTAGAAATGAGGACTCAAACATAAGATGGACCGCTTCCTTTTCTCAAAGAACTTAATTCTACCGAAGAATATATGACAGGAGCACAGACAATGATGTGCAACATCTCAGGAGGCAGGGAGGTGTAGTAGGGGGTGAGGTTTGTTGGGAGGAGAATTTTGAGAGATTCTTCTTTGTATTAGATGTAGCGTTACACCTGAACCTTGAATGAAAGGAGCCCAGGGATTCTAAGAAGCAGAGATGATGAAGGAATGTATTCTAGGTAGAAGATTGAACACCACATTCACGGAACAGAAAGGTACAAAAAAGAGCACCTTAAGTGGGAATAATGTGAAACAAGTCTGGAAAGATAGGTCAGTGCCAGATTATGAAGGCTTTGAACTATTTAAAAAAGTAGTTATATTTGATTTTAGGGATAATCGAGAGCCACTGAAGCTTCGTGAGGAATGACATAGTTGGACCAATGTTTCAGTAGAAATTTGGCAGCCGTGTTGAGGACTGATGAGAGAAGGATGAGACTGGAAGCATAGAAACCCATTAAGATGTAATTGTAATAGTCCAGGCGAGACATGATGAAGATTTCAGCTAGAGTGATGCCTGTATATGTAGAGATAAGAGGATGGATGCAACAATAGATGTGAAGGTAGAAATCAACAACATTTATCAACTGATTGGACGTGGAGGCAGTGAGGGGGAGAGTCAGGAATGACTACAAGATTATGAACCTGGGTGATGGAAAGCATGTTGATGCACTCAACAGAAATAGGAAATTTTAGAGGAAGGTGGGTTTTGGGGGGAAAATGAGTTGTTTTTCATATGTTGATTTTTAGATAACTGGGGAAAATTCATGTGGAGATGTCAAGAAAGCAACGAGTAGTGTGGAATCAATGTTTAGGAAAGCAACTGGACTTTATACATACATGACGTAGCATAGAAGTGACAACTGACTAATGGAAAGTGATGAAATATCATCAAAGGAGAGATTTTAGAAAGAAGGGAGGAAAAGCCCAATATAGAGCATATAACAATAGCAATGCTTAACATGGGTGAAAATGAATTAGGATCTAACAAAGAGTACTGAGAAGGTGTAATCAGAAAGGTAGGAGGAAGACAGAGACACAAAGAAATGGAGGGAGGGAAGGAAGGGGGGGAGGGGTTGATTGTCTTTCCTTCTCACTTTCTCTAAGGTTCCTTCTCTTCTTATAGGGTATTCTGGATAAAAATTATTCTGGGTAATATGATGGCCAGAGTTAGGACAGAATTTCACATTTAGGCATGAAAGGACTGAGAAGCAAATGTTTAAAACTTAGTTATTGTTATTATTATTAATTTTTGCAAATTGATAAATGAGAGCAGCAGTGGCATGCTTGGATGAAACTGGCATGAACGTTTTGTTTATCCAGCACATACATTTTACTGAATTAAAAAAACTCTGTTTATATATAAAATATTTTTTGTATTGGTGTTATGTGAGGTTTTGCCATATTTGTTTATGTATACTTCTGAGAGGGAGGCCTGGTTTTTGCTTTTGTTTATTTTTAAATATGGACTTGTAATTTTGAAAAAAAACACCTTATTCGTAAAAATACAAAATACTACTACTAGCATTTTTCTCAGTAAAAATTCTGCTATATTTTTAGTTATGCCAGCTGTTTTTATTGTTTATATCAATAGGTTCAACATTTAAAATAATTTTTTGAACATGTGATTTTCCCCCACCAAAGTCAGTGTTACATAAATCAGTCTTTATTACTTATTTTTAATTTTTTTTATAAAGCTACATAACTACCATAATGAGTAGAAGTGTTTCTGTGGTCACTTGAGTTCTGCCACTCATTCCCAGTGTGATGTAGGTATGTTATTTACCTTTTTTGAGCTTCATGTTCTTCAGTTATAAAATGAGAACTATTATCCTTCCACATGCTTTATCAGCAGTTTTAATATGATTTCAGTAACACTTAGGAAGCACTTCAAGCTCTCTGAAAAGAGCATTATGTGAAATGCAAGTCATTAATATTATATTACATTATATTAATCAGTTGAAACTTTGCAAAATTAAATTTCTTCTTTAAATGTGCACTACGATGCCACTTCTGACATAATCAAAGATAAAATAACTTTTCAGGAATGAGATTTTTTTCACATTTTGAAAAGAAAGAAATAATGCATGAAGTAGTAGCAGCAACTGAATTTAGATAAGTTTAAATGAGTTAATAAAATTTAAATTGGTACTTTTCTAGAGGCCACATTCACATCTCAGAAAATTAAATATCTAAATTATTCACAATGCTTTGGCAAATAATTTGAAATTTTATTTTTTAAAAGTTAGTTTCCCCCTTGTTTTATGCATAGCCATTTTTTTCTCAGAAATATTTTTGAAAGTTGAATTTGTTTTTCCCAGCAAGATCTTTCAAGCACTTCTCCATTTTTTCTAGCTTCTAAATTGAGGTGAAATAGAAGTCCCAGATGGCTACTAAATATTAGATGTGTTAACACCAGCATGAGGTAGATGGGTGGTAGTGGGAGGAAGAAAAATGGTCATATTGGATTTATATGCTGTGGAATTAAGGTAGCCTTAACTGCTCTGATTTTCTTAAAAGTAATAGTGTTCTTTCAAATGAAGCACATTAGATAAAAATATTTTAAAAAGTGAAGTTATTATTGGAAGTATCTGCTGCGAAGAATTATGTATGTGATAAAATAGATCAATGCCAGAGGGAGAACAGAACTTTTTGTTTTTAACATGAGGAAAAAAAAGTGGTAGTTATGTTTCAAAAATGTACCTGGAAATTATGTAAGTGTACCAGGATAAAACGTTGTTCTATCTCCCCAGAAGAGGAGAATGGCTTTTGTTACCCTTAGTGGGATTTGT
>CM053626.1:63785768-63810809 GCA_028646595.1 Phalanger gymnotis | reverse complement strand
ATATATATATATATATACATGCATATTCCCTTCAGCCACCCTAATACTGAGGTATCATGAATCATACACATCATCTTAACATGTAGGAATGTAAACAAAACAGTTCAACTTTAGTAACAGATCACTTTTTAATGATTTTTAAAATATCTACTTCATAGGATAATAGATCTAGAGTTAGAAAGGCCATTAAGGCCATCAAGTCCATCCCTTCATTTCACAGATTAGGAAACTGAGGTACCGAACATTATAAAGAGACTTGTCCGAAATCACAAAGCTAGTAACTGTCAGTTTTGGATTTTTGAACCAAGTCTTATTGGCTCTTCTATAAACTTTTATGACTGTAATCTAAAGCAATTTATTAAATAATAAATATATTGAAAGGATAATTTTATTTAATATCTAAAAGCATCTTTAAGATAATTTTGCAACCCATCAATGTATAGATGGCCTTCAAGACATTTTTATTGATACTTAAATTTTTTCGAGAAAACTCTAAGCCCTTTTTCTGTTGTCTTGAAGTAATTCACTTACATTGTATATCCATAAATGTATTCAGCATCACAAGAGTACTTTGTCTAAAAGAGAAGACTGATAAGTTTACAATATATTTACAATTCTTTGTGAAATAGTTATCCATTTGTCTCTGTGAATGATAGTTATAAACCATTACCTGTGGTTTTTGCATACAACTTATACATTCTTATGACTAAGACAACTTTTATTAAATACTTGCCATGTGTCTATCACTATGCTAAGAACAAATACAAAAAGCAAGGACAGACCCTGCCCTCTTGGAGCTTACATTCTAAAGGGAGAGATTATAGACAGAGGGGATTGGTGACCAGGGAAGGAGGAGCCTCTACCTTTACTCTCTTTTTAGCTTTTCCCTCTCTGGCTTACAACTTCATCATTGAACCCAAATTGCTTTCTCCAAAGTTGTTAATGATCTTTAAACTGCTAAATCTAATGGCCCTTTTTAATCCCCATCCTTCTTGGTCTCTGCTGCATTTGACAGGGTCAAGCACCTTTTTCTTGATGATCTGTTCTCTCTCTTTTTCTGACTCTCCTTTTTTTCCCTGCTTCTCCTCCTACCTAACTACTGCTCTGTGTGCTTTGCTGTATCCTTATTCACAAAATCTCTGGATCCCCTAAGGCTCTGTGCTGGGCCCTCTTCCCTTCTCCCCCTGTATTATTTCACTTGGTGATCTCATTAACACTTGAAGTTTCAATTATCATCTCTATGCAGATGACTCTGATCTACTTGTCCTGCCTTAACCTCTCTGCTGAGATCCAGTCTTGCATCTTCAACTGCCTATTGGACATTTCAAAGTGAGTGTCCTATAGACATATTAAAGTCAGCATGCCCAAAACTGAACTCATCATCTTTTCTCCAAACCCTCCCTACTTCCTAACTTCTCTATTTTTGTTGAGGGTGCTTACTACCTCCTCCCAGTCAACTAGGCTTACAACCTAGGTAGTTATCCTTCACTCCTCACTCTCTTTTAACCAGCTCCCCCAATCCAATCAGTTGCCAGGTGTTTTAGTTTTTGCCTTCATAACATCTTTTGCATATTCACCCTTCTCTCCTCTGACGTTGTCATCATCCTGGTGTACCCCCTCAACTCCCTGATGGCTGGACTATTAAAGTAGCAATACAGGTTGGTCTCCCTAGCTCAAGTCTCTCCCCAAACTAGTCCATTCTCCAGACTCATTTGTAAAATTGATCTATCTAAAATGCAAGTCTTCCTAAGTGCATGCCATTCTTCGACCACTCCCCCATTCAGTAAACTATACTGACTTACCCCCAGGATAATAGAAAAATCTTATTTTTTGGCTTTTAAATACTTTCTTAACCTACCTCTTTCCTTTTTCTTTCTAGTCTTACTCCCCGCAACACGCTCTATGATCCAGTGACACTGGCTTCCTCATTCCTCGAACTGCGGGCAGGAATGTTTTCAGGAATGTTGTCCTTCATACTCAGAAGATTCTCCCTCCTTATCTCTGCTTGCTAGTTTTATTGGCTTCTTTCCCATTCAGCTAAAATCTTACCTTCTCCAAGAAGACTTTCTCAATCCTTCTTAGTCTTAGTGCCTTCCTTCTGAGACTACTCCCAACTTATCCCTTTATATAGCTTGTTTGTACATAGTTATTTTTATGTTAGCCTCGGAGCTCTTTCAGATTTTGAAATCAAGGACTGGGGTTTTTTGTGTGTTTTGGTTTTTGTTTTGCCTTCCTTTCTAACCTCAGCGCTTAAAGTCTAGCGCATAATAGGCACTTTGGAATTATTAATTGGCTGAGTGAAACTTCGGTTTGGAAAGTTACAAGAGTAGCTAGTGGGGTCAGAGATGTGGAGCTTGATATAGCCCTATTTGTGATAGCATCAGAGTTGACTTGATCATAGTTCTAAAGGAAAGTAGAGGAGTGGCAGTGATGGGGGACCCTCGCTGGCACTGGGGCTTTTCCTTGAGTAAAAGTCTGTGGGAGGCAATCATCAATCATGAGAATGGGGTTACAGGACAGAAATTTCCCCAGGGTGAGAAGGTTTCTGGCAAGGCCACAGATGAGATATAAATCTTGTAGCTATGAATTTGCAATTGAAATTTATTTTGTTTGTACAGTTCAGTGTCCTCCCCACTATACAACATTACCTATTATTCATTGGAAGTGGTAGAACTGAGTTTCAAACCTATATCCTCTGTATACAAGTCCATAGTTCTTTCTACTGTGTTTTCAGTCATTCAGTCCTGTCTGACTCTACTTCACCCCATGGACGTTTGTCTATAGGGTTTTCTTGGCAAAGATACTGGAGTGGTTTGCCATTTTTTTTTTCCAGTGTGTCCCCATTTTATAGATGAGGAACTGAGGCAGGCAAATTGGGGTTGACTTGCCCAGGGTCACAGAGCTAGCAATTGTCTAAGGACAAATTTGAACTCAGATGTTCCTGGCTCCCAGCTCAGTACTCTATACGCTGTACCACCTAGCTGCCTCATCCTTCTATTATATTACAATATTGCCTTTATGCCTTTGATAAAAATTAATATCTGGAAAGTATTTAATTCTCTTTTAATCATAAGAAAGTACATATAATGTCCCTATTATCATTATACAAATTTTCCCAAGTGAATATATTTTACAAAAGAGAGTTAACACATTACAATCAAACCCCACCTAAAATACTAGGAACATCATTGGTCAGCCCATTGTCTATGTATAACATTTCCCTTATAGAACCAAGGGCCTTCTGTAACATTGTATCACCTAACTCTTCCTCCCCCCACCAAACTGTTTTAGGAAGTTATTTAGGTCATTCATACTTCTATATTCTTTAATTTTTTAAAAAAATAATTAATTTTGCTTGGCTCACATTGAAGAATCATCCAATTCATAGGATCTATAAGTATAAACCTGTAAGGTTAGAGCTCAAAGGGACTTTAGAGATCATTTAGTCCAACTACTTTGTTTTACAGATGAGGAAACTGAGGCTGAGAGTGGTTATTTGACTTTTACAAAAGTCACTTGATAGGACATTTACTACTCATTTAAGTTACTAAAGTTTTGTTAGGACAAATTCTATGAGTGTCAAATGATTAGGGAACTTTACTTAGGAAAATGTAACTATAAAACGTGGGATGAAGTGTCTAAATGAGGAAAATCTTTGTTCCTTTCAATGATATTTTTAGTAGGATTGAAAGAATTGCTAATAACCAGGGCTCTGTACAAAGGTTATGTTATTATTTCGGCTTTCACAAGGCCGACCAAAAAAGTTCTGAGAAAGAATTGCCGTATTTTTATTTCTGCCTTTAAACTTTCCCTGAGCAAGATTATTAAAATTTCTACTTGCCTACTTCACATTAAACATCTGTGACAAGGATGGTTGCATTCCCAAGTCAAGTGCTGTGGCCTTGTGGGGTTTTGATTTTTCTCCTCTGGAAACTACTTTCCTAATTGTTTTTAAAAAGGTATTTTCAATCTTGACTCTCAGCTTGCGAATCTGCTTTTCATGAGTAGATGTATTTGTGTATCAGGAGGCATTTGTAGTTGAGAGTGAGTTCTAAAAGGAATGAGTGAAGATAACTTGGACTACAGTTGGAAGGAAATGTGCTGAATTCAGTCAGTGTGGGAAAGTCTAGTACGGTGTGGTTTGACAAATATTAGCATCACGCTCCAAAAGGAAGGAGAAACACCTGAAATTACTTTAGATGCATCTTTATGCTACGCCACAATATTAGTAATAGCTCATATTTGTATTGGGTTTTATGGTTTATATGACACTTTCCTCACAACAACCCTGGGAGTTAGTAAATGCTTTACAATATAAAAGTACCATCATGCAAGGTGCTGGGGACTGCTTATGAGGATTGCTTATCAGTATTAATAGTCCAGGAGATTTGACTTAGTTTTCTTTTTCCATTCTAGAAAGAAAGGTCTAACTCCTTTTTTATATGTTCAAAGGGACCCGGGGAGATACATCAATAAATCATTTTTAGGTAGTGAATTTATGTTGTACAGAGCTATAGTCCTCACGTACTTAGATTAGCAGTGAATATTCCTGTAATATAGTCATTTCAAAGTTGTACCATCAAATAGTCTTTTTTAAAGAGTTCTTATATCTTACCATAGAAAAGATATTATATAATTTTTCCATCAGATCTCTCTTTTTCCTCAAGGTTCACCACATACCTGTGTGGCTTCCTAATTGTATATCACATCAGGATCAATTATTATTTTTAAAAAATTAATATTTTTTTAAATTGTTAAAATAGTCTTGAAGATGAGAAGACTGCATGATCTAAGTAGGAATTGGAACTTATATTGAAAATATATGCAAAGATATTTGTAACTATTCTGTTCTGTACATCTTAATTTGACATTTAGGAAAATCTTTGGATAGGGTATTACAAATCCAATCCAGTATAATGCAACAAATTTACTATTTACAAAGCATAGAGCTAGCTCTGGTGACACAAAAATAAAAATGAAAAACAAACTCACGTTCAAGGAAGCTATATTCTCCTGGGGAATGGAACATGTAAAGAGATTAACCTATATGTGAAAATTCGAGGAGTGTCTGAGTACTTATGACTATGGGGATCAGAAATTCCCCACTGGTGTTTGTATCTTCATTGAACCTTGAAGGAAGATAGGAATTCTAGAAGATAGAAGTCAGGAAAAAAGACAGAGAAGGCACCAGAAGTCAGTGATTCCAGTTACGGGGTTGGCTGTTTCCATGAACGAAGTGATAACTGCTGAGGGCCAGAAGTTATTTGATGGCTGTGGGAATGGAGAGAAGGAGATACATATGAGAGATATTATACAGGTAGAACTGATAAGATTAGACATGATTAGAAATTGGAGGGACTTAGAAGAAGGAAGAGAGGAAGATGACCCTAAGGTTGTTACCCTGGGTTGCTAGAAAGATTTGGAACTCTAAATGAAATAGAGAAGTCTAGAAGAGTTGTGGTGTAGGAGGGAAGATAAAGAGTTGCACTCTGGGCATGTTGAATTTTAGGTACCTTTAGGTAAGCAGTTGGAGATGTCTAAGAGGTAGGTGATGGTACAAGTCAAAACCCAGGAGAGTGATGAGGGTCGGATATATCCATTTAATAATTATTTTCATAGAGATAATTGAATCCTTGCCAGATGAAAACACCAATAGAAAGGATATATGGAGAAAAGAGAAATCGATGCATTATTGAACTTTGCAAAACAAAAATATTTAAAAGGAAGAGTATGAAGGATGATCCAGCAAAGGAACAATGAGAAAAGGCAGTTAGACACGGATCATTAGAGCTAGAAGTAACGTGGAAAACAAAATCATCTACACCATTCCCGTCATTTTTTCTAGTGAGGAGATTGAGACCTAAAGAAATTGCTTCTAGGTAATTATTTCTGTTATGGCGCCACCAGTGATTTGAACCCAGATTTTTTGTCTTCAAATCTAGCACTCTTTTGGCTCCAGCATCAAATAGCAGTAGTGGCATGAAGATTCATGGAGGAGAGAGTCTCCAGGAGCAAGGAGGGAGTGGTCAGTAATGTCAGATGCTGCCAAGAGGTCAGAAAGTGTTAGCACTGAGAATAGGCTGCAGGCTTTAGCAATTAAGGTATCTTTAATAACCCTAAAAATACCAGTTCTAGCTGTATGGTGAAGTTTTAAACCGGATTCTAACAAACATACTTTACGTGGCTTGTTCTGGATGGAACACTGTACTAACATTTAAATTTCATGGAAAGATGGAAGTCATATTGTAAAGAATCAACAACATTTAGTCGGCACTGTTTCCCAAACATGGAGAAAATCCTTTGCATAGTTCTTAAAACGTCAGCATCTCAAGGGTTGAGAAGTAAGTAAGAGGAGTGGAAATGGCAGTAAGGGGTCTTCTAGTTCTTTCATACACATTACAGATATATAATGATAGCCCTTAGCTTATATAAGGATATATTGAAGATTTAAGGACAGAGGAGATCTGGATATGTTTGTAGACTTCAGGGAAGTCTACATAGTTCAGGAGAGATTGAAATTTAGAGAGAGGAGGGCAGGTGCCAGAAGAGGGTGGGAGGTGATAGGATTAAAAGGTACAAGTAAGCTTTATTCTCTTTTCTCATTTTATTTCCTCTAAATGAGGTTCTCTTAATTACCTAGAATCAGATATACCAATCACATTAATCTATGTTTTTCTCAAGATTATCATAAAGATGAGGTAGACTCAACCCATTTTCTAGAAGTTAAGAAGTGATAAATCTAATATTATTTCCATTCTCAAAGATCTTCACATTTACAGCATATTATGCTTCTTATTTGATTCTTGATAGTTTCGTATTTGGGTTTATCTGGCCTATATTAGAGAAGATTCCTCATCCATTTGCCACCTGTCTTTCTTTGTTTGACATACCTGCTTGCTTGATAATGTTGCCTTTGTGGCAGAACAGTGGGCCCAACTCAACAGAGCAAAAGCTAAACTTATCCTCCTTTCTAATCCTTTCCCTCAACCTAATTTCTCTATTTTTTGTTAATACTGCCACTTTTGTCCCAGCTATCTTTGACTTTTCATTCTCTTCACATATCTAATCAGTTGCCAAATGGTGTTAATTTTGTCAGTGTTTCCCGTAAATTAGCTCTGCCTTCTTCTACAGGACTATTGTGGTTTGGGCTCTTATCACTTCTCACTTCCATGACCAAAATCTTATAACTACTCTTCTAACTTCTGTTACCAATCCCTCCTCCATACTCACTTCCGCCTAAAGAATCTTCTTGATGTGTTATGTTATTGATGTAATTCTTCTATTAAAATAAAACATTCAATGGCTTCCTATTGCCTATGGCATAAAATATAAGTCCCTTATTCTAGCAATCGAGACCAGAGTTGGTTCCAACCAACCCGTCACGAATCTGAAGTTGGAAGAGTCTTTCTAGCCCAACCTGTATCTGACTAAGAATCCTATATATGACATCCAATGATCCAATCTAGCAAGCACTTACTAACCACTTGAATATGTAGAAGGTACTCTCTCTAGGCACCTGCTCTCAATTTAAAATGATCTTTGCCCACCAAGTGACTGTTAAATTCCCACTCAGAGACAACAAGTGAGGGGAACCCAAGAATTACTGAAGCAACGTTCCATTCTCCTTTTAGGTAGGTTTTTTTAAAGAATGTTTTTCTCCTCCACTTTTCTCCTTTTCTGATATCAAGTAGTGCTATAATCCAGCCTTTCTTCATTCACAAGTCCTATACATCAGCCAAACTATGTGTCTGTATGCCCTCTGCCATATCCTTGCATTTGTCGTAGTCCAAAATTCAGTCAACGACCATCTGTTAAGTGCCTACTATGTGCCAGGAACTGTACTTACAGAAGAAAGATAAATGATGGTTCCTGTTCTCTAGTAGCTTACAGTTTAATGAGGAAGGCAATATTCAAACAATTCTGTATACTCACGGTATCTACAAGACAAACTGGAGATAATCATTAAAGGAGGTTGGAAAGGTCTCTTGCAGATGGTAGAATTTTACCTGAGACTTTGTAAGGTTAATGGGAATAAGATCTTCCTTGCCCATCAATAGGCCTCATGTGGAGTCCATTAAGGGAAGTTGCTTGCTTTTAGGAAGGTTTACATACCTTTTGTTAATTTCCAATTAGGCACTGAGTCTAGAGAATATATATATATATATATATATATATATATATACACACACACATATATATATATGTATACACACACACACACATTCTGAGAGGTGAGCTTTTGGGGGCTCACTTATAAGAAAGATGTTGTGATTCCCTGGTGGAGACTGAGTAGCTGTATGTTCAGAGCTCCCCAACTCCTCAGAGATAAAGGCTCTCTCAGTTCAGTGAGGGATGTAAAGCTTTGATTCAGGCGGTAGAGCCCTGTCTGTTGGTCTTTATTTCTCTTCTCTGTATTTCCTGTGTTTGTATTTTATGCGATTAAAAAAGAAAGATTGTTGACCCCTGAAACAGCTATCTTTCCTTAGTAAAGCAGATAAAAGAACCTGCGCTAGCATCCATCCTGGGTATGCCAGTGTGGTTGCTGGCTGAAGCCAGTAGGGAGGGAGGAGAAAGGAGAAGGTGCCTGGCGTGGAGGCGGCCAGTGAAGATGATGTGAGTCAAGAGATGTAATGTTGGGTGTGAGGAACAGCTCAAGGAAAACAGTGTCACTAGATCACAGAGTGTGTGGTGGGAAGTAAGGTATTAGAACACTGGAAAGGTAGGAAGAGACCAGATTATAGGGGACTTTAAAAACCAAACAGAATTTTTTATCTAACCTTCTAGGTCAGAGGGAATTAGTAGTTTATTGAAGGCTGGTGGTGTGGGGTTGCAAGGCACCACCAGACTTGTGCTTTCGGAAGATCAATTTGGCACCTAGTGGACTAGACTAGAAAGAGATTTGAGGCTATTGCAGCAGCCTGGGCATGAAGTAATGAGGGTGGGTACAGTATCAGAGGAGTTTACGAAACCCATGCTTGAGGATGACTCCTCTCTTGTTTGTTAGTTGATATTCTTCCCTTCAATCCTCACTTTATATACCATTCATCCATGGAGCCTTTCTTGATTTCTCCCCCTCCTCCCTCTTCCCTTTCCCCTCAAGGGAAAGTGATTTCTTTTACAGATTTCTCATAGCACTTTCAAGAGACCTCTCCTTTGGATTTATCTCATTATTCCTTGTTACATCTTTATTCCTGTGCTTGTCCCTACTCCCCTGACCTTTATTAAATTGTGAGGTCTTTGCATCTTAGGAATCAAGCACAGTGCTATGAACATAATAGATGCTTAGTAAGTATTAATTAATTTGAATGGCTTCTATCCAAGAACCTGACCTGTTTCTTTTGATGGCCTTCTTCCCTTCCTACCAAGGAGAAACTGCTCTGGGAGTTCTACACTGGAAATTCTGGCTGCCAGAGCACTCTCACTTTTCTCATTCACAAGAAAATTCTTTGTTGTGTATGTCATACTCCATTGTCATTGAGGGAGAAGGGAGGGGATGGAAGAATATCATAGTTTAGGATCATTCCCTTCATATCAGATTCATCCACCTTTAGCATAATATACTTAATATGTTCAAGTTTACTACTGAAGAGTTACCTAGAACCATTTTTGGAATGCCTCTTCAGAGACTTAACCCCAAATCGATCACCCTGCTTTTATTTTTCATCTAATAGCGCTAAAGTAACATGCTTGTTTATGTAGCTTAACTGTAGGCAAGAGAGTTTTTTTGGGGGGGGTGATAATCATTGAAATATTTAACTTTGGTGGAGGTTAAGAAATATCATAATGAGACATTGTAGGGTTTAAAAAAAAACATGGGAGGAAATGTAGGAGAGTCAAATTTGAAGCCTCTTAACCTTGACAGAGTAATTAGAATGCTTTTTTCCGACTGATAAAAAAATAAGTGCTTAGTAGGACATAGTCTCTTGAGGAGTATGATTATGACTAATTCATAAATTGCTGTATACATTTTCCTCATAAATACAAACTCTTCTTGTAAATATATTTCTAATTAAGGCTTCTAAACCAAGCCTAAGTGCACTGCTGTACCAGCATGTGCTTGGATTGCTTACTCTTTTCACTGGAAGCTTTAAAATAAGGGTAGTTTGAAGGTTTTGTCTTTAGAAGTACACAAATAATTTTCTATGCATTTAAGGAATAGGGAAGTGCCAACTCTTTACAATGTAACTTGCCTATATTTTCATGAATTTAAATGTTAGAATAGTACTTGTATTCCATATAGGTCATTTAAATAACTTTCAAGATTCTATTTGATCATATGTTTAGCCTTATTGGATAATGTCATAGACAATAAGGCCATAGATTTTAGAGCTGGAAGCTACCTTAGAGGCCATGAAGACTAAACCATTCATTTTACAGATTAGGAAAGTGAGGCAGATTAAGACACAGTAAGTGCAGTCAGGTTTGCTGTAATGTGACATATGCATTCCTAAAAATCACAATGTTATTCAGTGTGGAGCAGTAAAAATCATGTGGCTCATGGGAAAAATGGGGTAAGAGGCATAAGACTCAAAAACTTCATCAGTAACACTTAAAAAAGATGGGAACCAGATAAAAATGGTAGCACAGTTTTATGCACATTACATGGTCAAGAAATATGTAAATACTATAATAATTAGTGGTTATATCCAAGGACATTCTGAATGGTCCAGACTTGGTAAAACCAAGTGTTCTATACAAAAGGATACCCTCATTGGGCTGCAGCTCTGAGATACGGGAGTCTTGGTGGAGGTATAGGGGAGGTGGAGTGAACGTAGACCAGCCCTCTTCTGCCCTGAGCGTCTCCTGAACCACAAGTTATACGATAAATATGGCACTTTACCTTGGAAAAGACCTGGAGTTATTTGGAAGTGAGTGTTGGAAGGGTTGCAGTTTGTGAGTTATTGTAAAATAGAGCAATTTTCTATATGCCTGCTGTTTCTTGTGGATGAAATTGGGCATAAGCAAAATTCAAGCTATGCTCAAATTGCAACAAATTTTCATTTTCAAAATAAGTGTTATTTCAATGGGGAGATAAGTGTGCTGTGGATAGAGTGCCAGGCCTGCAGTCAGGAAGGGTTATCTTTTTGGGTTCAAATCCTGCTGCTGACACTTACTAGGTCTGTGATCCTGGGCAAGTCACTTAGCCCTATTGGCCTCAGTTTCCTCATCTGTACAATGAGCTAGAGGAGGAAATGGCAAACGACTCCAGTACTGTTGCCAAGGAAATCCCAAATGGGGTCACAAAGAATGTAATATGACTGAAAACGACTGAATGATAGCAGCAACAAAAGTTATAGCAGAACTTAAGTGGCATTTGAAACCAATTCTTCCTTCTTCCAAGTCCTGTGCTCTATCCACTTTACCACTCTGCATCTTAGTAGTTGCCATCATCTGGAAAAGGGATACTGCAAATGGCAGGAGTCTTGGTACCCTCCATCCAAGGCTTTTACAGAGGTGTGTGTGCACCAAGGCAAGAGGCCTCATTCAGTGAGGATGAGAGGAAGAATTCTCTGAGCATAGTGGGAGAAGAATATTTTCTGGAAAAGTAGAGCATGATGGCATCACAGATTTAGAGCTTTAAAGTGACCCCGGAGGTCAGCAAGCACAACTTTCTTGTTTTATATTAGGAACAAAGACAAAAGAAGTTAAAGGATCTTGGGCAACAAGGTCGTTCAGGTAATAGAGCTATCTAAGAGCATTGATTTAATGACAACAAAGAGGCCAGAATTGGTGCCTAGAATTATCGCTCTCCCTTCGAAGATAACTCCTAGAGAAGGAGGTCCCTAGTGCCTGAGACGATGGCTGCTGGTTAGCCACTGGAGACACCTACTTCCCATGTTGACATTAAGAGTAGGGCCAATTAAAGCTGCCTAACAATAAAGGCTGAAGCTGAAGATCATTAGATTAATTGTTTTACTTAAAGGGAAGGCAGAGATATTATTTGATGCCATAGAAGAGGTTTTATGGTTCTATGTTTTGGGACAAGGTCATCATAAATAACGATGATGATAATTAATGATAATAACTAGCACTAATACAGCTTAGGTTTTGCAGAGGGTTTCTTGTATGTTATCTCATTTGGAAGCCCCTGTCCTAGCCAACTTGTTCTGAGTCTGACTTGGTTTAGGACAGTCTGGTGTTTCAGGGTTCTGATTTGAATAAATAAGACACTTGTAGGTAGAAGGGAAAAAAAGTTTACTTAATAATAGCATGGAAAAGATGCTTAGCCAAGATATAGCACTGGTCCAATGCTCTATTCAAGGAAGTGTTGTCACGTATAGCATTGGGACATCTGCTTAGTCTAAGAGGCACAAACTTTGCAGTTTGGCTATACCCTAGGTGACCTGGAAGCTGTGGTTAAGTGTTCAGGCCCAGTGCCTTGAACAGTGAAGTCTCAAACAGCTTCTTTGCCTTTTAGGGGGAAAAATTCTACATGGCAGGGACCCTAGGAGAGGGTACTTCTACCACACAAGAGCATGGGAATTCATCTCTTTTCTGTCTTTCTGTGTGTGTGTGTGTGTGTTTTATTCCAACTCTAAGATTTTCTTTCATTATGTTGTTTTTCTAGGGATTGTTGATGTTTACAGGGAAAAACAGGGCTATCATCTGTTTTCTTTCACCTGTTCTGAGTTTATGGTCATGAGCTGAGACTTCCCCTTGACTTCTATATCCCAAGATGATGTTTTGATTCAGGTTTGACCCTGGGATAGATAGAATTTATTAGGGATATTTCAGGTTGTGGGACAAGTAGGTGGCACAGTGGATAGAGCACTGTCCTTAGAGTCAAGAGTACCTGAGTTGAAATCCAGCTTCAGACAATAGTTGTGTGACCCTGGGCAACACTTAAACCCAACCAACTCCAGAAAGAAAGGAAGGAAGGAGGGAAGGAAGTTAAAGTTGAGGCTTTTCTTGAAATCATTGGGGGTAGTAATGAACCAGGAAATCAATCTGTGAAAACAATTCTTAGGATTTTAGTAGCCTGCCCCCATGACTATCACCTAACATAAGTATGAAGAGGGCTCATTGAGTATGTATTTTGAAAGCTCTGATACGATTTCGAAGATGTTAAATTATACTACTTATTTATGTTGTCAACACCATCCAATAACAGGATCAGAATAGTACATCAGAATAATCTAGAGCTAGAAAGGACTTAGAAATCATCAAATCCCACCTTTTTGTTTTGTCAATGAGGAAACTGAAGCCTAGGGAAATTAATGGCTTATCTAAGGTTACTCAGGTAATAAGTATCAGAGTGAGATTTCAGCCAAAGTCTTTTTCCTCCAGAGTCAGTTTTTTTTTCTGCTGGACTATGCTGTGTGTTGTGCTTAAATCAGTGATGGTCTTTATTTTCTGCTAGATTAAAGATTCTCCAGAGACTGTATTATTTGTATGGATAATTGCAAATTATTTTAGGTCCCTGGAAGGGATGGCATGAGATAGTGAAGGGAGCTAACGAGTAGTCTCTAAAGAAGGGGAACATATTGGCATATATCTTGTGTTCCTGTTGATGCTGAAATCGTTTTGCAGGAGGCACATGTGGAATCCTGGTCTTAAATGAGATCAGGTCACAGTCCAGTTCTTCATGGTTTACTTTGGCCAAATTCCAATAGTTGGTACACATGAAAAGTAGCTACTTAAAGTTGAATATACATTTTTCCTCAACATTTTTTTCAGTGCATTCACTACCACTTTTAATTTACTAAAGTAATTTTTATTCTTTTAACTAACTTTTCCCCCCTTTATGGTTTTTATTCTAAAAATAACAGCTATCTTAAGGGGAACAAAAATCCATTACCATTGTTGAATTTTCCTTTGCCTACACAAAAGAAGCACTTGAAATCACTGTCTTTTTAAAGCAGTTTTTGAAACTGCTATGATTTCCCACCTCACAGAAATCACAGAATTTTGGAGTTGCCCAGTACGCATCTAATCCAAACCAAAACTGAACAGGAATCCATGTAGTGTTCTCCAAATTTTATAGATGCTGATCAGGGACTGGGAGCTGGAGGGTATCCTTAGAGGCTGTCTAGTCCAGTGATGTCAGACTCAAATAGAAATGGATCTCTGTGTCTGCATAAGTAACTTAAAAAAACCCACAAATGAACATTATCTACATTGTATCATGTACTTATTTTATTAAAGTTTTCCTAATCATATTTTAATATGGCTTGGGATTTATTGTCAGTTAGACACCTCTGATCTAGTCCAACTGTCTTATTTTACAGATGAGGGAACTGAAGCATAGAGAAGTTAAGTCAACTATACCATAGCTACCAAACATGTTCTAGGTAAATACTACTTGACCAATTTGTACTGAACTGTTTATTGTAGTGACTGCAGTAGCAATCACTGATAATGAGCCTAATATACAGATTATTCTGTCTTTAAGTTATTAAAACTGAACTAAGACTTTTGGGACACCCTGTAGGTTGTTGCTCATTGAAGGAGGGTAGTAACATTCATACTATTATAGTAAAAGTTGTAGCTAAGGCTTTAAATAATAGTTGGGCTGAGGCTATTTTAATAATAAAGTGCTGACTTCAGTCTCCTTTGGAAGAGGGAATAAATTTCTGAAAGAATTCCTCTCTAGAAATGGTGTTTCCTCCTGAAGCTGGAATTGGATAAAGCAAGGTAATACTTTGATTACTGATTTTCAAGATTATAAATGTTTCTTCCTGTTTTCTGATACAAGTCAGTGATATGTGTCTTACCTTTTGCAGCTTGGGTACACCACAGGAAAGGATGCTCAGAGAAATGATTATTTCTGCTTTGTATTAATAACTAATTGAATTCGGATGAAAGTTTTTTCCCTTTCCTACTTCCGTATTCAGAAATTAACTAGTGTATCTGAGAGAATTGGTGAATTCCTGTTCATTGTGTTTGGTCAGACAGGTCTGGGGTAGAAGTGGATTCCCTCTTTGATATGTCTGTTGATAAGTCTCTTTGACCAAGATTTAGGTGATGATCCAAGTCACATACCCCCAAAACCCTGATTGGAATATAGGCTAGCACCTTATTGTATTATTCATTCTCTTATTAATTGTTAGCCAATCTGAGTTGATTGTCACCTTCAGGAACACCTACTCTTCCAAGGGCATATAAACTGTGAGCCTACTGCCATGAGAGGTCTTTGGAATTTGAGAGAGCCCTGACCTCTATTTTAGTAATAAAAATCCTAGCCTTTTTAATAAAATGACTAATTATTCAGAAATTATATCCCTCAATTTTTAACTGCAGAGTTTAAAGTGAATTTGAAAAAAAAATCTGTTTTAGTATATCAGGCATATAAAGATGTAATATCTTGCCTTTGATAAGGATTATGAAGGACCCATTTACATGGAAAGAAATGACCTCCTTTTTTTTAGCTAGCTTTCCTGTCCAGTTGATTTCAAGAAAATTTTTATAAGCATTCCAAAAATTACTAAGTAACTTAACTGACTATTAAACTTAATGTGTAAACTTTTTTTTTGGAAATGAGACTTGAAGATTCACAGAAATCTCACATCTAATAACATTTTAATCCCAGCCTAACTTTTTCGCTAGGTATTTTAAATAGATGAAATTATGGTGTCATGATAAATTGAATCATTAATATTTTTCCTTCAGATATTTTTATGCAAGTAAATTGGAGTAGCCAGCATTCTCCAGTGCCATGTTAAACAATGACCTTAGAATAAAAACAAAGTTCATATGATTTAGAGGTATGATGGGACTTAGAGATATTATCCAAACCCAGTGATTTTACATATGGAGAAATTGAGACCCAGTGACCTCTTCAGGGACACACAGGTAGCAAGTAGCATATTTGGGATTCTCAGAGCCAGGGAGATTCAAAACCCAGCTCCTCTGCCCACCAATTCCAGCTCTCTCTCTCTCTGTGTATCACACTGCTTTGTTTAAGTGGCCTCCATGCTGATAATCTCAGGAGAAATGACAAAAATGGCGTGGACAAAGCTATGAAACTATCTCATTTTCCCCATAGGTAGCTGATTTAAATACATTCATAGGATGATCTGAATTGGAAATCTCCATAATGTCTATAATGGATAATAAGGAGAGGTGTTAGAAAATAATATGGTACAGTATAGTAAAATAAAATGATGAAATGATATGCATAGATAGAGTGTGTGTGTGTGTGTGTGTGTGTGTGTGTGTGTATGTGTGGTACATAATAGTTTTTACCCTTTAACACATTTCAGGAGTAATTGTTATTTTTTAGTGCTTCCTGTGGCAGTTTTTTTTTTTGCTCATTGACATCTTTGTAGCTACTCTGCTCACTGGTATTTTTGCGTGGCTGCTTGGCTTTTATATGCACTGAAATAAGGTAATCTTTAGGTTTCATAATTTCATTTTTAAAGAACAGATAGTGGTCCCCTATAAAGGCAAAGGTGCAATTTAAAGTTTGTGCTACATTTAACTAGCATAATATAAAAAGGGTAATTTTATAATAAAGCTTCCAGCGAGTATATAAAAATCTGTCATACCTTTTGTCCAATTTTAAAACTTCTACTTAATACAAAAAGCTCGAACATATCATATTATTTTCCTCTAAAATAAATTAGTATAAAGCAACACATTTCTTGTTAAAGCTTATTTTTAAATGAAAAAAATAACCAGATACACTAGCAGTGACATACCTTAAGAATTGGATTTCTAGGGATTAGGACATTTCCCAAGAGGCTAAGAAACTTGCCTCTAGCCTATGCCTTAATGTACTTGAGGCATGCAGTAATTCTGCAGAAATGCACTGCTCTACTGTCTTGTTTCTTAATTACAAAGCAGTTCTAATTATTCCATTTTAAATGCTAACTTATTTAAGCTCTGAAGGTTCAATAATTCAGCTGAAATTTCAGTGATTGGAGATGGGATAGAAGGTGTTGTACATGACTTTGTCACTAATTGTTGTCTCTGATCTGAGGACCTGATCATGAATGTCAGCATCATTGGCCCTCTCACTGCCACCTTTCAGCCAAGGGAATTTCCCAGAATTTTGTCTTTATTTTAATCAAAGCTTTTGATCTTGTGCTCACCAATCCCTCCCCTGTCCTTAGGAGACTGTCCACCACCTGCCTAAGTGTTTAAAAAATACTAGTTGACTGACCATATTTCTGGGTTTGTCTCTCTGATTCTCTTTTGCCTTATTATTTTATAGAAACAGAGATTTAGAGCTTTGAGGGACCTTAGACATCATTAATTTCAGTCAATTCGGTGATTCAGTGGATAGAGCACTGGACCTAGAGTCAGGAAGGCCTGAATTCAAATGTGCCCTCTGACACTTGATATGTGATTTCTGTCTGCCTCAGTTTCCTCAACTGTAAAATGAAGATAATAATAGGATGTTGTGAGGATCAACTGAGATCGTATTTGTAAATCTCTTAGCACAGTTGCTGGAACATAGTAGCCTCTTAATAAATGCTTGTCACTTTGTCCTCCACTGTATTCCTCGAACCATCATTTCACATAGGAAGAGACAGCCTTGTGTGGCTAATACATGGCAAGGACAAATCCAGACCTTTTTTTAAATTAAGATTTTTTATTTTTAGTTTATATCACTCAGTTGTGCGTGTTTTTGAGTTCCAGTTTTTCTTCCTCTCTCTCCTCTTCCCTCTGCCCCCCACCCCGAAATGGCATGGAATCCAATATATCTTGTACATATACCTTTGCATTAAACTTGTTTTCACAATAGTCAAGCTGTAAAGAAGAATTATGCCCAATGGAAGGAATCATGAGAAAGAAGAAACAAAACCAAAACAAAGAGAACAAAACAAAAAAAAGAGAGCAAATAGTTTGCCTCGATCTGCCTTCAGACACCATAGTTCTTTCTCTGAATCCAGACCTTTTTAGAAATGCTAGTTTTTGGTATCTTTTTTTTTCTGACTGTGTCCACTGTCATCATATCACTGTCTTTCTCCTGAAGCATTTACTGTTTGCCAAATTGCCTTGAATGGTATATTGGACAGCCAGGTGGCAGAGTGGATACAGTGTCATTCCTGGAGTCAGGAAGACTCATTTTTATGAGTTCAAATCTGGCTTCAGAAACTTCCTGTGTGAATGTGGGCAAGTCACTTAACCCTGTTTGCCTCATCTGTAAAAAGTTTCCTCATCTGGAAAATGAGCTGGAGAAGGAAATGAAAAACCACTCCAGTATCTTTGCCAAGAAAACCCCAAATGGGGTCTTGAAGACTTGGACATGACTGAAAAATGACATAGTAACAATAACAATTGAATGGTATGACAGGTATTTATTATGCACAGCTATTTGAATAGAAGTAGGAGCAATAGATGTACATTTTAAAGAGGCAGATTTAACTATTAGAACAACTCAAAAGTGGATGCTGCCTCAGAGTTATTGGTTTTCCATTCATACTAGAAGTTTTCAGATGAAGGCTAGCTAATATCTTTTTAGAGATACTGGAGAGAAGGATCCCATATAAGTCTTTTCCATGTCTGATCTTTTCTGAAACAGGTGCTGCTTTTTTTTTTTTGCTTTTTGGCAGGGCAATTGGGGTTAAGTGACTTGCCCAAGGTCACACAGCTAGTACACGTGTCAAGTGTCCGAGGTCGGATTTGAACTCAGGTCCTCCTGACTCCAGGGCTGGTGCTCTACTCGCTGCGCCACCTAGCTGCCCCTAGGTGTTGCTTTTGTCTAATAGAAATTGATAATCTAAGATAGGCAACATTGTGCTACTGAGAGTAGATAGACTATTATGAAGATATTATGTCTCAAACACTGAATAAATAAGTTATTATTATCAATGACCAGTTATATTCTCTACAACAAAAGAATGCATGTAGTTTATAAGGTAGTGTAGGAAATGGCAGTTAGTAAAGACTACTATTCGATGAATATTTGAATGAAGGCGAGATTGGGTTGATTATTTGGGATGGGAGTTGGTAAGGATTTTAATATTGTAAAATTATTTGGGGAATAGTTTGTGTTCAGAAATGTGTTCTCTCCAATGCTAGAAAATTATATTTTACTGTCATGGTTTACGTTTAATAAGTACAGCTGATTTTATAAAGCTATATCTCACTTTGAAATTCCTAGACACCCTTCAGAACACACATACAAATCATGCTCATAAAAATCTTCTGTCCTGTCTTTTCAGTTAATATTCAGCCAGAAATAGGGGTGCCCTGTGATCTTTTCACTAAGAATCTCTCTTGTAAATTCAACTTTCGGTGCTTTGATTTAACTACATCCCTGGCATATCACTGCTCAGTAGTTTTGTTCAATGCAGAATTGGTAAAAAATTTGATCATCTGCCTTTCTTAAGCTAACCTTGGTACCATATAACATAGAAGAATTGTTATTCTACTTATCCAACACCTTTTTCTTATTTTCTTATATATTAATCTCAATTTCCTCATAAAGTTGGCCTTACTTTACATAGGAGCCTTTGGTCTTTTAGGAGAGGAAGACTGGAATCTGTGACATAGGATATATCTTGTATGATACATTTCATTTACAATAAGGAGTTGTATTCTTATGAAATAGTAGGTTACTAAAACAGTAGAATACTAAAATTTATGTAACATGTTGGGTTTTGTTCCAAAGATTAATTTCTAAGTTGGTTGCTTGGAATCTTTAAAATAGTGCATTGTAGAAATAATGGTATAAATAGTGGCTAGGTTCCCATTTCAGCCCACAAATGCGTATTAATCCATAGTGCCCCCAACCAAATAAGGCCTCACTAGTGCTATAGAATTAAACTACCATTTCTACCACTTTCTATGAGAAAATACATTTTAATTCAATTAAACAAATATTTATAAAGCACCTGCTTTATGCATAAGGGTGTTGAACTTTCAGACTTTACCTTTTTAAGATAACAAAATTGCCAAAGACAAATGTGGACTTTTTATTTAAAACAAAATTTAAAAAAAACCTTCACTTATTAGACAGTGACCTTACAGAGGGCAGAAATGGCCTCACTGTTTTGTTTCCCAAACCCCTTACTTACAGAAGATGGACAGGAGAACTTTGGTAACTCTGAGCCCTAGAATTGTTTCATGATTATCAAACACTTGCACATTGTCTCGTTATGGCTTTGCCTACAAAGATTTTGTAAATATATTGGCTAATCACTATACTCTAGAATGGGGTGTCTCACCAAGGGAACACAGCTCTAACCAGGAAGGTTGGTCAAAGGCAATGTGAAATTAGTTGATTAGTGGCTAGCCTCAGATGAGAAGCTATAATTCTCTGTATTGCAACTCCCTGCCTGAAAGAGTTGGTTGGCCAAGAATGGCCATACCTCTTTGTACTGGTTGTGTGGGAGGTAAATATCCCTGAGACACCAGTTAAGGTAACACAACTGAAGAAACTTCTGCAAGTCCCAAGCCAAGAGTCCCTGCCCTTAAAGGAAAAGTGCAGCCCCTTTATCTCTTTCATCCCCTTATGCATTTCTGAAGAAGCCTAGCCCAGCAGAGAAGTAATATAGACCAACAGTAGAAGAGTAATTGAGAGACTGGCTGGCACCCCAAGCATGTGAGGGGACCAGCTCAGTATGGTTGTGTTGTGGGAGCAGAGCAGCTCACCCTTGGAGCAGACCAGCTGAGTAGCTGAGCTACCAGTCTAACGTAAATGCGCCATCCATCGACAGACCTTTGTGACAACAGCTCCTAAGAAAGAGAAAGAATGTCCATTGAGGTCCATACTTGTGATTTGCACTTGCCGTATGTGTATCACCTGCTTTGCTATTATGATGTTTTATATTTGTGACCATTTCTCTCTTCCATAATTTTTGCCTTAGAAAATGATCTAATTTAGTTACTTGGCTGATTGCTCACAGGAGACTCCCACATTGGTGGGGAGGAGTGTAGCCACCCACAAGGGTTAGCCCTAAAATCTGTGGAGTAGTAGCCAACCAGCTAAGGATCCATCCTGCTATTGGTGAAGGTTGAGGGAATGAGCAAGTACAGAGAGAAGCAGATTGGGGAACACCACATAGTCAAAGCACTGTGGGCCAGCATGGAGAGTAAAAAAAAATGAAAAATAGTCTTTTCTCAGATTGGGGAATACCACATAGTCAAAGCACTCCAAGGCCAGCATGGAGAGTAAAAAAAGTGAAAAATAGTCTTTTCTCACAGGTAACTTCTGCCTTGCCAGAGAACATTATAGATAGATAGATGATAGGATAGATAGGTAGATATAAATTTATATCTATATCTTTCTATGTAAGCACACATCTGTATGTGTGTGTATGTACAATAAATATGCATGTAAAAAGGAATTTCAGGACTAACTGAGGGATCAGAAAAGGATTGATGATGAAGGAGGTGGTCAATAAGCCAGGCTTGAAAGAAGGTAGGGATTCCATGAGGCAGAAATTTTAGACATAGGGGGCCACTTATGTAAAGGCACAGCCAGGTTATGGAATGTATGTGATGGTGAAGTTCAGTTTCAACATTATAGTAGTATATTTTCCTTCCTGTTCCCTTTAGTTCCAATAGAGATCAAGGATTGTTCCCTACACCCTTCTGTAACAAGGATGGAAACAAAGATTCTACCCACGCCAGTACCCTCTGTGTAAGAAGAGGGAAATGGTGACTCCATCAGGAGTTTGGACTCCCTGGTGCCTCAACATGACTATCTCCAGAGTTATTCCCAAGTTAGATTTGTCTGTCTCAGGGACCTTTTGTAATTGTGACTGTCCCTACAGACTACTGCTGTACCATACAGGCATATCCCAACTAATGCAGGGCTGATTGAACTCGTAGAAGTATTCTAATCGCTCTTCCTGTGCAAGTTGACTAGTTTTCCCTTAAAAGTGTATTAAGACCATTCTCAAGATTTAGATAGATAGGCTCAGGGGCCTAAAGATTCAGATTATTGGACACACTAGCAATGAAGACCACAAGACGCCTTTTTTCATGGTTGGCTCTTGAATCAAAATGGGCAATAGGGGAACTTCACTCAGCTGAATCAACTCAAGGTGTTCTCAGTCCTTATCCTTGTTGAATATCCATCTCCTGCTATAGCCAAGTAAATTTTTGTTGTTGTTGTTAACTGTTGAATGACCTATAGGTCTCATTTGATTCCAATATAGAACCTAAACTTCCAGGGTGCAGTCAGACCCAACCCAGAAAACCCAGTTTCAAAAAAAAATGACATTAAAAAACTCAAATATTTTAGGAGGTAATTAGTTTCATAGGATCAGGACTGAGGGAAGCAAAGCTAGGCCCAAGGTAGGGAATAGGTGGCAGGATCTGAATAGAGTGCAGGTACCAAAACCATCTTGGCCTAGATCAGGGAGTTCAGGACTTTAAGGTTGGGGCATGCTGGTCAGATGTCTCAAGGATTCTATTGAATGCGAAGTTGATTTCACATCATGTCTTATTGTGCAAAGTATTCCTTTACTGCCTGGTGGGCCTTCACTGTCCTCTGCCTTGTAATAAAGTCCTCTGGCTGTCCCTGATTTTCACCATCATTTCTCTCTGCTGCCCATGAGTCCCCTTTTTAGTGTCTGCTGCCTCAGCTGTGGACTCCTCTCATCCTTCTTTGCCTCTCTGCCTTTCTTTTCTGCTGTGTTTTCTTTCTTATTTTTCTCCTGCTCCTTGTATGCTCCTCGGCTTTGGTGCTTGCAGGATTTGACATTTCATAGCTAGAGCTGTCAGAGTGTTATTTCTTTCCCGTTAGTGAACTGAGCTGCCACATTCACTTTACAAATAGTCTGTTTTTGGTTCTTCTTGATTATTTTTGTAACAGCTCTCTCTCAGTGGGATCAACTTTTGCTTTTTGGATTTATATCTATTCTGGCAAATTGAGTGTGTAGAACACTGCAGTAGTGGATAATCAAGAGTGTACTTGTAATCGAATCCAAAGTCAGAGTTCAGTTGACAGTGTGCCTGTGAAGGATAGCACATTGGAATAATTAGAAAATTCATCCACTAGTCCACAAGATGCCAGTATTAAGCATTACTTAACATTTGGGGTTTTTAAATTTGTGTTAAGAGTATATATCCTTCTCCTTAATGTTCTGGAGCAGAGAATGAGAATATGGCCTTAATTGAGTGACTTTTGCTTTGAAGTAGAGCCATGAATCTGCTACTTTTTTTTAGTGGTAGCAGCATGTTAATATTTTAAAATCTACTGAAAAGCTCCCAGTGTATAAGGGTGGGGGAGGATTGAGTAAATCAATCAAGTAACCCCACCCCATTTAGATCAAGTGATACTATGTTAAGTAAGCCTTCATGCCTCAACCAGTAAGGATACTTCTCTACTGAATCAATTAAAATAGTCTTTACTTAAGAACTGTGGGAGAGGCAGGAATCCTTTATCAACAAAGTATTACTGCCTAGGAAATGTGTTGAGATTGTTTGAGGGAATTTTGTTACACCTCATGGATCATCTGTAAAATACCTATTCCCTCTTAAACCCATAGATTTGATCAGAGAAGCCAGGTGACTCGGTATAGAGTAGGGATCAGAACCAGGGCCATCCTGGCCCTAAGACATAATGGTTGGGACATACTGGTCTCAAGGATGTTATTGAACATGAAGCTGCTTTCACATCATGTCTCAGGGTACAAAGTATTTCTTTATTACTCGCTATGCCTTCATTCTGTTCTTACTTAAAATAAAGTCCTCTGGCTCTCCCTGATTTTCTTCATCATTTCTGTGTTCTCCATAGGCTTTCTTTTTAGTGTTCAGTCACTACTTTTCATCCAGTGTTACTTCCATCTGCTGCCTCAGTTGTACATTCCTTTCAACCCTCTTTGTCTCTCTGCCTTTCGTTTTTGCTTTTTGTTTGCTTTCCTGTTTGTTTTTCTCCTGTTCTTTGTATGCTTCTGTTTTGGTGCTAAACCCTTTCAAAGAAATTGGGATGGGGAGGTGGCAGGGAAGAAGTACAGTTCTAAGCTGTTGGTTTTGGACTCCTTGACTCTTTTAACTGGCGGAGGGCTCATGAAATTCAGAGGTCCTGAGGAATTCCCATTTGCCCATCATTGTCCCACAGTATCTGCAGATCAACTGACTCCTGTGTTGGTATCTGAAGCCAAAGACACTTTGGAATCAAATTCACCATACTTAAGGGGAGTATCTTGAGGACTCTAATGAAAGGACTTTGCTAAACTTGAACTCACTTCCCCTGGACTGGTATGAATTTGTGGGAGCATGTGTCACAAACTTTTGGGGGGATTCTTTGTGCCAACTTTTCTCACTACAATAGCTTAGTAGACACTCCTTTCAGAAAGTTGAATTTGGCTGACCGATGTCAATCTATAGTGATGGCAGAAGGCACACTGGTAGGGGCTTTGAAATACTTAGCATTATAAAGACAATTTCCAGCCATAGTAATACTTAAGCCTTTGGGGAGATCTGAGTAGCCTCTTTGGTCTGCCACCTTATCACTGTGAATGAAAGTGGGATAATCATCCTAGAATATACCCTTCATCAACATCTGTCATCTTTTAGTAATATGGTAAACTTTCATCCTATTCCATATGAGTTGATGTTTCACCTTAAAAAGTACAACAGAAAAAAAAAGATTTCGGACACATCCTTAGTTTTAGTTTTAATTTTTTTAAGTTATCACAAAATCTTACATCATTTATTTTGCTGGTCCTATCTGAAATTCTGAAAAAATACACCTCTTCTAAAGGCTTCTTGATATTAGTGAGAATAAAATATAAAACGTTAAATATAAAATCTTGATATCTGAGATATTTAAATTTCGGAGGTGGGTTCATTTCAAGGGACAAAAATTCTTAAGCAGCAACACTACTTATGGTCTTAAATATGGAAATTCTACATGTCACTTATTAATTGTTGGAAATATCTATGACTTCATCAGTATGGGCACTTCTTGCATATCTTGGTACATGGTCTTTATGAAATTGTGACAAAACCAAAATTTGTCACCTATGGACAATCTTCTGGTAATAAACCTCTCTCAGGCGGAGCCAAGATGGCGACTGGAAAGCAGTAACTGGCGTGAGCTCCCCACCAAGTCCCTCCAAAAACCTATAAAAAAATGGCTCTGAACCAATTCTAGAACTGCAGAACCCACAAAGTGGCAGAGGGAAGCAGGGTTCC
>CM053626.1:63724409-63785268 GCA_028646595.1 Phalanger gymnotis | reverse complement strand
GTGGGGGGGGTGGAAATGGGGAGAAAATCTGTAATTCAAACGCATGTGAAAATCAATGCTGAAAACTAAACATATTAAAAATAAATTAAAAAAAATAAACCTCTCTCAACAAGGAGCAGGAATGAAATAAGCTATAATACACTATTCTCCAAGCCTTTCCAGCTATATAACATCTGCCCCCAAATCCAGGGAATTACTTCTGAATTCATATTGAGGCATTGGAGTAAAATTTTACTGGAACTCATTTAAATTTCATTTTTTCTTTTGCTCTTCAAGGGAACAAAATATAAATTATTGTACTTACTATGGATATGTAATTGCTTAACATACACAATTTGGAAAGTTTTGTACTAAGTTATAGCTCCCACATGATAGAGACCTAAAATTATCATGAATTAATTTAAGGATATTTTATACATATTTTCTGAACTAGGTATAGCTGATGAAAATAGCCATCTGCTTTGACATTGGATGTTGTAGGTTATGAGCTGAGTGACTAAAGAGAAAATAGAAGTTGTAATATCATAAAAGTATCCTCCGACTAATAAAGTTTAGGCACACCTACATAGAACATAGTCATATGCTTTTTTTAAAGATTCAGGTACCCCATGTTTAAAAGTGTTTTATATACAAAATTTGGGTTAAATGAATGGCATCATGTCTTCTTGAGTGATTTTGATGCCCGACATTCAGTTAGATACCAATTTAAGTTTGGTATCAGGATCACTCTGGCTGCTGGCTTCCAGATTTTCTGGTACTTCAGTTATGCCTTGGGACTTCTGACAAATAACTAGGAAAAAAAGGCTCTCCCTAAGAAGCTGAGGCACTGATGTAGACATTAGTTAAACTCACTGTAGTAACAAGCTTGAAAAGAAATGCCCTGGAGTATAATCCACAGCAAAGCCTAAAACTCTCTTGCTTTAAGGAATTTCCTGGTGGCCTTAAGGGAGGATATTAATGGAACTCTTTAGGTTTAACCTCATTAAGAAAAGAAACCATTATGCAGCCCTTGTTGTTCCTGCTTTAAAGTCAGGAATTTTAAGCTGATCAAAATGAAGAAAAGAGTGGTACAGCATAAAGTTAACATTATACTGTTAATAATGTCCAACTGAATTATTAATTGCTAACACATTTGCTTTTAAAATCAGTGGAATTAAATGCAGAAATGAGTTCTTTTTTGCTCCTGTATCTTGAGAAATTATATGAATGTAATAAAGCATATAAACATATACTAAAATTTAGAAATGAAGAAAAGACAGCTGTTGAAGACATGTAATATGTTTATGATCGGTTGCTTTCACAATCTGTGTGTGTCTAACTTGTTACTGGAGCCGGAACAAATCAAAATAAATTGTCCATGTTCAAATTGCTGTGGTTGGTCCCTTCTTTAGAACCAATCTGCTCAGGGGATAGCGTTTGGGACTGGTACCAACTGTAGCTAAATTTGAAAGGTGATGTTCTGCTCTCTCTATTCTGGTGAAAGAGCGCTTTGAAACATGGTATATTGGCACCGTGGCATCAGAACTGAAAGAACTCTATAGCAGAGAGACTGGCAGATGGCATTGTAAGCTAGAGAGACTGCTGGCAGATGGCATGGACTATTTGAGCAACAAAGAAGCTTTTGGCTACAAATGCTCAGCACTGGAAAGAGAATGAAGAAGTCAACTCCTTTAGTACTGCCAACTTGTGTACAGAAGACATTTTGGCAAACAGGACAATGATAAGAGAATTAATATTTCTTGTCACAAGAAAGAGAAAAGCTGAAATGTATAAGTTTCCTAACTGCATTGCCTCTAGAAAGAATCACTTAATTGTAGAATTTTGGCATTGTCAACCAGAGAGGCAGTTGTGGTATTGTGGAAGGAGCTATTGGACTTATGTCCTCAAGACTGAAGTTAGAATTGTGCCTCCATCATTTACTTTAACCTTGTTTTTGACCCTCAGTTTCCTCATCTGTATAATGGGTACCAAATAGACGCTTTTGTCATAACAGTCATTTGATAAAAATGTAATTATCAGGTACTAATATGTGCCAAGCACTCTTGTAGGTGCTGGAGGGTACAGATGCAAAAAAAATGTAATAATCCCTACTCTCGAGTTGTGTCTAAATCAAGAGAGAAAACATGTACGAATATAAACAGAATAAATACGTAACAAATACCAGTTAGATATTGTATTTATTAGGTAGTTATGAGGAATGGCAGATAGAATTGGGCAATGGGAAAGGCTTGATGTGGAAAGTGATGTGTGAGCTGTGTATTGAAGGAAGAGAAAATTTCAGTTAGGTACTGGTGAAGAGGGAGGACGTTTCAGGATGGTTGATGTCTAGCACAAAGCCATGGAGACAGGAATGCGAGGAACAAAGGAAAGGGTAGTTTTGCTGTACTCTAGAGTATGGGAAAAAGAGTATGATGAAGTGGAAAGATAAATCCGGTACAGGTGGTGAAGGGCTTTAAAAGCAAAATACAGTTTAGATTTGACTGAAGAGGCAATAAGGAGCCAATGGAGTTTATTCAGTAGGGGAATGACAAGGTCAGACCTGTGCTTAGGAAAAAAAAAATCATTTTACAGCTCTTTGGAGGATAGTTTGGAGTGAGTTAGGGAGACTGAGTAGGGAATCATCACAGTTGCCTAGGCAAGAGGTGATAAGGCCCTGAACCAAGGTGGTGGCTGTGAATAGAAAGAAGGTCTAGGTTGTATGAAATGTGGAAATAGAAATGGTAAGATTTGGCGGCTGATTGGCATTAGAGAGTATGGAAATGAGGATAACACTGCTTTACAAATATGAGATTCTAGATAAACAGCGGCTTCTACAGAATAGGCCGCTAGGTGGCACAGTGGAGAGAACACTGTTTATGAAGGCAGGAAGGCCTGACTTCACAACTGGCCACAGACACCCTAGCTGTGTGACCCTGGGCAAGTCACTTAATCATTGTTTGCCTCAGTTTCCTCAAGTGTCAAATGGGGATAATAATAGTATCTGTATAGTACCTACCTTTTAAGGTTGTTGCGAGTACAATTTCCAAAGTTCTTGGCACATAATAGAAGCATTTAAATACTAGTTATTATTAATATTATTATAATATAGGGAAATTAGAAAGAAGGGTAGGTTTTTGGAGAAAGATAACAAATAAAGATGAAGTTGGAAGACGAGATTGTTGTATGCCATATTCATGATATATTGCGTTTTCATTATCATTATGATGGTGTCTTCCACCTCTCTTGTCATGCTGACTGCACCACTAATTGGCTTTGTAACCTTGGACAATTCATTTAACCTTTTGGTGCCTCATTATCATCATCTGCAAAATAAGAAGGTTGAAATAGACGTCCTTCATTTTCTTCTGCCTCCATCTTTCTAGGAGTGTATGCTTCTCTGACTTCATACTCTGACACTTTGTACATTTTATTTTTTTAATTCCTCATTTTTCCCCATAAATATGTATTGCATGTCCTTCCATTTAGAATAGCACACTGATCACTACATTTTTTCTGACTTCATATGATACAGTCAAATATGTTGCCTTCGCAATATCTGGATTAAAAGTGGTTTTGTTTTTCAAGTGTAAAGTGTCCTTCAGCAGTGCTTGGCATGCTGAAATGATGTTTGTCAAGTCAGGTTTGGTTCAGGTGAGCTATGGACTTGGGAATTTTATCAGCAAAGGGAGCCTATAATTGTGTCACTGAGTTATTTTGTAGGTTGCATATGCATCACAGACCTTTCCTGGAGCTGCTGTGCCCTCCGGTAACAAATGACTATTTTATTTGAGACTTCAGTGGGGCAACCACAGCTCTGCATTTGTAGCTTTTTAAGGATAGTTTCCTAATAGCTCTTCATTGTGTGCCTCTAACTGGAGATTGTGTTTTCAGGATGAAATAATTTATGTTACTTATTCCTTATAACCTTTACCTGCATCTAGTCCTTGAAAAATGTAAATATATAATCTGACAGAAAAAATAAATTCATAATATAGCAGCAACTGTAATAAGAACAGCAAATAGAAGTATAAAATGACAATTTATAGATAATTTCAAAACATATTGTTAGCAAAAGAAAATGAATATATATTAAAAAGATCATCAGAATACATCCTTACTTATTCTGAACTAAGGCATCTAAGATTTTCAACGATCCTGGCCGTAGACAACTACTTTTAAATAAACAAAAAGAATTGTGAAGTAAACAAAAACACAACAAAAATGTTTGTCCCAAAATGAAATGAGAATCAAGAACATTCAAGGGAGTCAAGCCGTAGGTACCTCTGAATCACCAAAATCATTAAGGTCCTCATCACCTCTTACTTGGACTACTCTCTATGACTCAAATTTCTTCCTTATCAGTGCTTAGCATAGTTCCTAGTATATAGGAGGCACTTAATAAATGCTCCTTTGCTTACCTTCTCTAACATATCTTCCACACAAGTCCTAAAATGATTTTCCTATGTACCTGTTCAGCAATTTCACTGTTCTTTGTTCAAAATCATTGGTGACTTCTGATTCTCTCTGAGATAAAATGCAAATTTCTTAGCTTTTGTGTCTCAGGCCTTCCATAATCTTGTTCTCACCAATTTTTCTGGCCTTACTTCATAATGTTCCTTTTCACACATACCTAAACTCTGGCCAAATTGAACTACTCACTTTTCCTGTACCTTGTCTTTGTCTTACTGAAACTTCCACCTTCTCTGTATAACCTTCCTCCCATTATCAATTCTTTCGCCCCTCAGTCATCCTCTTCTCATGCTTATTTGTAATCATGTTATATTCCCTCAGAAAATATATGGCTTTTCCTTGAGAAAAAGGACTGCTTTGTTTGTGCATATCTCCCTGGCGTCACAGTACTTTGTGAATAGTAGATACTTTGCTTGTTGAATTTAATAAACTCATGCACTATATAGCTCATGTACTTCACTGAGAGATCCTCAGGCTGACTCCTAGAGGAGAAATGTGGTATTCTTGCTTGATTTTTCACATGGCAGCAGGTTAAAAGTTGAAAATGAGAAGAGGCAGGATTGCTAAAACCCAGACATGAATAGCAAAAGGGACAATTAACTTCCTGACCAAGATAGAAAAGTTACTATTATTTTATAGCAACTGAATGTTTGTAATGTTAGCCTAACATCATCTACAAAAAAGTTAAATCATGCTTAGTGTTCTTTGGTTAAACAAATATTTTAAAAAACATTTACAGTAACAACATATTTTAATTATTTGGAATTTTTCCCAAGTGAAATAGAACCTTAGATTTAGAGTAGAAGCAACATCATAGTTCATATAGTGCAATGCTTTCCTTTTGCAGATGAGGAACCAGAGGTTTAGAGGTTAAAGTCCTTGCCTAGTTCATATAGCCAATAAATGGCAGAGCTGATTTTCCAATCTAGCCCCACAGGCACTGAATCTGGTGCATTTCTCTTGAGCTTTACCTTATTCCATAGTGGTGCTAAATTAAAAAAAACAATTTTACTTTAATCATCCCAAAAATTATTTTACCAAATGCATATATTTAGGAAAAGTCAGTTAACCTCACTGAGACTCACCTAACTCTCTTAAAATCATAAATTATCCTTAGGTTGTAATCTGAATCATTGGAAGGCATTTCCTCAAAGCAAAAATGACAAAGACCTGGATCGTTCCAACTCTTTTGAGCTGTGAAAACTTGGCATGAGTAGAGTCAAATTTTTCTGGTATCTAGACCCTCATCTTTTCCAAACTGCTGCATTCTCTGCTTTGATTTTTTAGTTAAATGCCCAAGTGTATCTGGTCCATGTCCTTCCCTACTACTTTGGAGGTGTTGGCTGCTTTCTTGCTTGGTGGAAGGGACTATCCTAATTTTGAAGGTATCTGTGGATTCTCTAGTGTGTGAGGTGTATGTTGGCTTTGAGTCCTTCCTTGCTGCTTCCTACCTCATCATGCTCCTAACCTTAGATGTTCCTACTAAAGCCTTCCAACCTTCCCTTGTGAGTTAAGATACACTTGTGATAAGGGCCTATTGTTTTGCATTACTACCACTTCAGTTGGTCTGCAGTGAGTCTTATAAGTCCTGGCAGCAGAAGAGATCAGTTGGGTATATTTTTGCTAACTGTACAAAAGAATACTCTGAAGTCATTCTTGGTCTTTTTAAACGACTTCTGATTTTGCCACAGACCTTCTTGATCATCTCTATGAGTGTCTGGGACTAAACAAAGTTCATAATCAGGTGGTCAAACAGCCGGTGGGGATGTTTTACATTATTTACCTGGGACAGGCCCTCATCCCTCAGGGGCAATGTCTGTCACTAGGCCCATGATAAAAGACTTTGCAGCTCTTGGGAAGGACTTCCAGATCTTGTACTCAAATGGCATAGTGTCTGAGTAAAGTCAAGTATACAAGCATTTATTAAGCACCTATTATGTTCCAGGCACCATGCTAAGTGCCGGGGATATAATAAAGGCAAAAAACAGTCTCTGCCCTAAAGACGTTTACAGTCTAACAGGGGAGACAATTTGTCCATAACTACATGGGTACGAAGTAATTGGAGATGATCTCAGTGGGAAGGCACTGGGATCAGGAAGAGTAAGGAAAGACTACATTCGGGAGATTGGATTTTGGCCGACACTTGAAAGTCTTGGAACTCAAGACATAGAGATGAAGAGAAAGAGGATTTCAGGTATGGAGGACAGCCAGAGATGATAAGTAGGGCTGGGCTAGTGATGTGGTTACCACAGTGCCTGGCACATACTAGATACTTAATGAATATTTATTGATTGTTGGAGAAATGGCAAGGAGGCCAATGTCACTGGATTACAGAGTATATAAAATGGAATAAAGTATAATCAGAAGACTGGAAAAATAGGAAGCTGTCAGTTTATTAAGGACTTAAAGGCTCTGCATAGTACCTTATATTTAACAGTTTAAAATCATCTCCATATGACATGAGGCATTGGAATAGTATTATATTTTTAAAAGTTTTAAGTCATCTAGGTGTTGTGATGGACATTGCTGGATAGGAAGTGAAGAAGATCCAAATTAAAATGCTGCTTCATGGAGCAGCTAGGTGATGCAGCGAGTAGAGCACCAGCCCTAGAGTCAGGAGGACCTGAGTTCAAATGTGGCCTCAGACACTTGACACACTAGCTGTGTGACTTGGGCAAGTCACTTAACCCCAGTTGCCCCGCTTTCCCTCCTCCAAAAAATGCTGCCTAACTGCTTAGCTTTGTTACCCTGGGCAAGTTTCTCCTCTCTACAAAACAGAGATTAAATAATAAAGACAGTGGAAGAGCATCAGTGCCTTAAAGCACTAGATGCATGCAAGCTGTAACTATTGAAATATGACATTTTCCTGTATTATTACTTTGTTTGCACATTTATAAAATTCTAAATATTTTATCATTCATTTATTTGTTGACATTTTTACACATCGACTCACCTTCTCGATTTCTTGTTTGTGATATGTAGTAATAGCCTGCTTACTCTCACCATGATCTTTTCCCTTGCCCTTACGATAGTCCCTAAACTAAACCCTTTGGACACTGTAAGTTTCTAAAGCTTGCAGCCATGTAGCATCACCAGAGTTATATTGGTCTTATAAAGATAAACCTTTGTATCTGGGAGAAGTTTGGTGTCAAAAAAAGAACTTCACAATTTCCCAAAGGCATTCCATTTCATGCATCCTGTCTTCATGCTTTTCCAGGCCTATCTTTTCAGTGTTTATTCAAGATAAATATGTTGATGGACAAGCTTTTGACATATGCATGACCTTATGGGAAGAGATCCTTGAAATTGGCATTTTGCTATACAAACTAAATGCTTTAAAAATAGTAAATAAACAACAAACACATTGAGATCATATGCTATCTATATGCTGGTTAGGATGTGCATACTTTGGAATATCATTGCTAAAAAACTACCTGTTTCTAATCTTTCATCAAAGATGTCCTTGAGACATGCTGTTGTTATCCGGGGGGAAAATCATCTCTTCTGAAAGGCTTAGTCTTTCTCCATCCACAAATCTGTCTACCTTTGCTCTCTCTTCCTGGAGGTCCTTTCTCTTCTTCCCTGCCCTTTCTCTGGAATCTACTATTTATGGAGCCTGAAAGGAAGTATGGTCTAGTGTATAATGTAGTCAACTTGGAACCAAGAAGAACTGAGTTTGAATCTTGTGTCACATGCAGACTGAGTCTGTGACTTGTGGCAAGTCATTTAACCTATCTGAGCCTCAGTTCCCTAATCTGTAAAATGGCAGTAACAATAGCATCTACCTCATAAGATAAAATGAGAGAATGTACATAAAATAGTTTGTAAACCTTAAAGTACAAGTCACCAAGTATACATTGAACACAGTTCTGGGTGTTACAGATCTAAATTCGTGGAATGACCACAATGGCTGCTCTCAAAGAACTTACATATTAAATGTGAGCTATTATTACTAAATATCCATTTGTAACTTTTCCCTCAACTATTGGCTTTCCAGACTCTTAAGAATTTCTCCTAATTCTTGGCTTCTCTCCTTTACTTCAGATAATTTCTAATATAAAGGTACAATTTTATAATTTTCTGGCACAGCAAAACTTTAGCTTTAAAATTTCCGTAAGTTTTCAAGTTGTGAAAAAGTTATATAAAATTGAGTCAAATTAAAAATTGTTAAAATTTGGAGAGAGTGAGGCTGATGACTTTGCACAGCCCTGCCTCACTTAAATCCAATTCACTTGCAAATCCAGACACCATCCTGATGTCATTGGCCCTCTTTGAGAATGATGAATGAACAAGTGTCAGCAGCCCACCAAAATACTAAAAGTCTAAGGGAAAGGGATTTGCACTGGTGTTCTGTTGAGTCCCAGCTCAGTCACTACTAATTGGGTAACCTTGGAAAAGTCACTTGCCCTGTTTATGTCTTGGTTTCCTCCTCTCTAAACCAAAAGTGAGTAGATCTCTAGGGTCCCTTCAGCTCTTAGTTAATATGATGTGTATTTAGCACACCCGAAGTATGAGCAGGAAGTGTGAGAAACATATGCATGTACATACAAGAGTTGAGTAAACTTAAGGCAAATTTATGGTTTGAAATTTCTTTGGCATAAGAATGGGACTTACAAGCAAACCCTAACTAATGAATGCTGACCCCCTCCAGCAAAGCCTGAACATCTTAGACCTGGAATCTTCAACAGTGCTTCCCAGGGAATGCCAGTTCTGGTCTCTTCCTCCATCTTACTGTTCTCCCTTGTGGCTAGTGCCAATTCTGTGTACAATTGACATGAGGAACAGCATCATTAAGTGTTATACTCTGACTGCCGATGCTGACAGTGAATTCACATCTTCTCTCTTTGACGGCAGCAGCAAATGGACAGGCTGCATTCCTATAACCTGTGGCAGTGGGAATAGGAGTATGGAGGGTATCACTGAACATAATGTGAAGGAAGGGCAAGAGTCTTGGAATTTGAAATGTTTTCTATTAAAAAAATTCCAGATAATACTCTTTATTGGTGTGAAGGTCGATTGACTAAATTAATCCATCACTCTAACCAATCTAAAATTAGTGATAAATTGCTACTCCTTTGTGCTTTAACCACATGAAGATAAGTCTCGATCAGTCAGTTAATCATAGTTTTAAGTGCAAAAAACCCTTAGGTGAACTGGAGTCATGTTGACAGGAAGTATTCATCAGGTTTAAGGAAATCTGGGCATGGTCTGATAAGTTGTCTCCAAATATTGACCAATTTCTGGAACAGCATCAAAAGTTGAGCCAGAAAGTGTTGGCAGCATAGAGGATCAAAGAAGAAAGAGAAAGTTGACTTCAACTATAGTTGAGAAGGAAGAGTTTGAGGAAGGCCACTGGGGCTTCAGTGTCTTGGAAAAGACTCACGAAGACACTATCTATTGTCAGAGAATCAGGGAAGTTTTAAGAAAAAGTCTGCTCTTTTCCCAACTTCCCATCTTGGAACCTGTCAACATTATGTTGCTTCTTTATTCCAACATTCTTAATAACTGGAATTTGTCTCAGAAGGATAGAAGCCAGGAGTTAGCAAGTGATAAATATAAATGTAAATTAAGGCAGGCAGCCAAACCTCTGCCTAAATGTTAGGAATTTTCCTACCTTGGGCCTCAGAGCAATTGTGATTGTAGTCTTACCTTTTCATTTAATTTAAAATCCCTGAAGCTGCAGAAGAGGGAATTACATGTACCTAAAAAGGCCATTATATTGCCCCTAGGCTTAAACTGAACTAATTATTCAAACAGCATTACATTAATATTATTGATTAGCTACATTTTGGGTCAAATAATGTTTTGTGAAGTAGGAATCTCATAACAACAATAATTGTTAGCATTTATATAGTACTTTAAGGTATACTAAAATCTTTACATGTGTTATCTCATTTAATCGTCACAACAGTCCTGCAAGGTAGGTGCTTTTATTATTCCCATTTTATAGATGAAGAAACTGAGGTTGAGGGAGGTTAAGTGACTTGCATAAGATCACATAGTCAGTGTCTGAAACAAGATTTGAACTCAGGTCTTCCTGACTCGATTCAGTGGGAAAATGCCTTCCCAATTTCAGATACCTAACACTAGAATTTGGAGTCAGAGTCGTCGAGTTGAATCTATTTTCTTCCTCGTAACCTTATACAAGTCACATTATGTCTCTGGGACTCGGTTTCTAAAAACTGGAGTTTAGAAACTCCATTTCCAAAATGGAATTGGGTCAGGTGATTTCAAAGGTTCCTCTGAACTATATATCCTACAATCTTTGAGAACACAGTAGTTTTAAAGATGTATGTCCTGAGATTTATCATTGGCTTTCCATAGATGGACATGTTTCACTTTAAATAAAACCTATCAGAAACACATTGATTGTACAAAGTGAAATAAAACTGTGTTTTGTGAAAATTAAATTGGAAACAAGGCTCCATTATTACCTTCTCTGTCAGTCTTTAATATTTGTATTTCTAAAGAAATTGCCACTAGATTATTTTCATTTAAGCTGTCATCTGTGTTTAGCTTTTCAATGAGTCGATAGTCTCATTCTTGTAATACTTCTGCACAACCTTTTTAATGCATATAAAGCAAGAACTATTCCTTTTGGACAAAATTTTATACCTCTAAAACTTTCTGTGATTTTTAGACCTTTAGTCTTTAGAATTTGTCTCTTCTTATTAGGTCAATACTAGTTATTTTTTTTCAGAAGAGAACTATATTTTTAGCTAGGGTTCTCCAATGCTAGTTACAGTCCTAGGGCAGGTGATGCTCTTTCTTTTTTGAGGCCAGTGGCCTCTTCCCTACCCCCATCCCATTTTCTAAGTATGGCTGTTCTACTTACCCATATCAGATAGATTGTCAAGGGTATTCCTTGATTATTTTAGCAGATGTGTTTTCTCAAATAATGACACTATAAACCTTTTTGTACTCTGAGATCTTTTTCTGGTTGTCAATGAGTTCTTTGTCTATAGTTGGTGGTAGAGGGTTAAAGTGTACAAATAATTCAGGTCTAGGTCAAAGGGTATGAGCAATTTAGTTACATTACTTGTGTGATTTAAAATTAATTTCCAGAAATGAACAAACACAGAGCCTCGCCAGCAATGATTTAACTTGCCTGTCTTCACAAATCCCCTCCAACAGTTTTTCTTTGTTTTTCTCACCCTCGCTAAGTGATAGCCTAGAATCGATTTCATTTATATTTCTCTTCATTATTATGACGTTTGTTATTTTTTCAGGTAGTTATTGATAATTTTTGTTGATTCTTTAAGAGCTTTATTTATGGAAGACTGGCTCTTCATGTCATATATTTGTATCAGTTTCCTATAGATTTTTGGATGTCAGACCTTTATCATAGCTAGCTAATGATAGCATTTTCTCCCAATATATAGCTTTATTTCTTCTACCTGCACTGGCAAGGCTTTTATATTTTATAATATTGTGATTGCCTATTTTTTTGTCTTTTATGTTCTGTTATTTTGAACTGAGTCTAGAATGGGGGGAGAGATAATAATGTTAGGTAGCATTTGGGAAATTCCTGTCTGCTTTCAATTATCCCAGATTGCCGGCTATTTCAAATTCCCTACCTCTTAACACAATGATGATTCCAGTGATGCTGTGTTAGAACTGCATAATTGCAGAAAATTTAAACTTACAAATAATCCAAAGAATGGTGGAAATGTGCATGATGGGTAGGAGTAGTGGAGTTAACTGAAAACATCTTAATTACTGCAAAAGGATTGTAAAGGCGTAGGGCCAGATCATGTATTGAATATCAGAGACTCATGGTGCCAAAAAGAACAAGAGGAAACCTTCTGGATGATTGTTTGAAAACTTAAATAAGACTCTCTAAAGTTATGTTTAGATACCAATCATGACATGGGGTTGAACTTCACTTTTCAAAGGTTATGCCACTAAAGTGCAAACTCTTTGGGATTTGCCATATTGAAAAGGCTTCAAGTATGAAAAGGTTTCAAGTGACAAACTATGCCTGTTGTCTAAGCATTGTCTCTCTTAAGTACATAGAAGTCCATAATTAGAAATTTGATCACAAGGTGAAAAAGTTGGCCATGGTGATTAATGAATCAGACAAAAATACATAGCACTATTCAGTCTTGTGCAGGTGCTTTCTGTCTATAGTGATGGTGACAGTGGTGAAATAGGAGGGAAAGGATGCTAAGAATTACACACAGCCCATTGTATTGGTACACAATTTGCTGCCTTTGTCCAATACCCCATGAGTTGAACCACATCCATTTTGACATCCTTGCTATGAATTAAATCAGAAAACATACAACGCTGGAAGCACAATTCATAGTTTCTCATCAGAGAAGCAAATAAAGATAAAGTTGATTCATTGCGCACTCAAAGGCATCAATGAACACAATTTCATGGGACATTTAGACATTTTGTCTTTCAATTTTCATAGTAAATATAAGCAAATAGCATGGAGCTAATTTCAGCCTATATGTCAACATATATTGCAGAGAGCTAAGAAGAAAAATTACATGAAGAACTCGATGAGATACTACAAACTAAGTCAATATATATCTTTTATGCATAATGACTTCACTGCTAAGGTGGGCAAGGAAATCTAATTTTTTAACAAAAACTAAATTGGAAATTAGGGTATTGAATGTTAAGAATTGAAAGGAAAGAAAGGCTCCAACTTTACATCTTGAATACTTTTTATGAAGAATCAAAAGATGTTAGATTTGGTGAACACTGAACAACATAACAAAAATGAGCATTAGTGGTATTTTAACATATATTGAATGACTTGCTTCCAACATACTTAGAAAAAGATATCTATGTGTAGTCATGTTATCAAGTAGTTACCATGAAGGTAAAGATAAACATTAGGTTGGCATAAATAGGAAAGATGAAAAGAAGCTTCATGTTCTTCTTTTAACTCTAACTTGACTTGTTTAAAGAAGTTGTAGATCATAAAAAGTGGGAAAGGAATAAAGTAAAAGCGTGGATTCTGGTTATCACCATTAATTTTTTTTTTAAAAAAAGCATAAAGAGTCAAAGTCCTCCAAGTCATAGTAGCCCACAACCATATAATCTTCCCAAATATAAACATTTGGTTGCAAAAGGTAACTGTTTTAGAGGAAAAGGTCATTTAGAGTAGAAATGCTGAATTTGTACTCAACTTCCTCAATGTTTAATGTATAATATGTGAGAAAGAATCAGTGATACTCAAAACTGGGAAATTGGTCCTGAATCTCAGAATTGAAAGGAACACCATGACTATTTTGTCTAATTCTGATATTCTAGTGTATTAACCCTATGCAAAAATCTGGGTGAGTGATAAACTGTGCTTCAAGATCTCTAAATGAGAGGGAACCAGCTCCTTAATGGAGCAGCCCATTCTATGTATATTGTGAGCTCCTCGAGGGCAGGGACTGTTTTTTCTGTCTTTGTATCCCTGGAACTGAATACGGTGACTGGCAAATAGCAGCTTTTTAATACGCGCTTATTGACTTAACTGACTACTTTCAGATAGCTCTCATATATTGGATTTCTCTTCCTTTATACCAAGTAGAAATTTGCCTTTCTGAAATTTATACTCCTTATTCTCAGTTTTATTCTTTCTGTCTGAGCACAAGTGCAATCCTGCTGGAATTCTGTGAATGGAGATAGGCTTTGATAGTTGTATTTATAATTGAATTTAAAAAGGCATCATGATATTCTTTGAGGGTGTGGTGGTAAAAACTGACATAATTGAAATTCTCTTTGTTTGATATAAGTCAAGGGAATTACCCAGCTTTTTTTTTCTTTATTTGAATCAAAGATTATGACTGTGGACTCATCAGTCTCTACTTGTCTACTACCAAACACTCGTTCACTGTTGAAAGCATTCATATTCTGGGTGGATAGATTATATAGGTTTATCTCCTCCACTTTCCTTCTACTTTTTCTCATAGGACCATACAATTTTAAAACCAAAGGGGAGTTTGGAGATCACCTAGTTCAAGGCTTCTTAAACTTGTTTTGTGACCCCTTCAGTGTTTCTTAAAGTGTGGGTTGCAACCCCATATGGGGTCACTGCACTGCTTTAACATGAGGAAACAGGCTCAGCAAAGTAATCCGACCCAGGACTTGTACCATCCAGTCTTTTGGCTACTCGATGACGTCTTTGCTTCCTGGTGCTATTTTTGGCATCCTTTAGGATGCCTTTGGATCCACTTTAACTATGTTATCCTCCTCCTCCATTATTTGCCGATAGTATGTAGATGAACAGAATGAGCAGTGGGTTCAAGTTGCAAAGAGTAAGTTTTAATCCTGATCTAAGAAAAACTCTCCTAATGATTAGAGCTCTTCAAAAGTGGCCACCTCAAGAGGTAGTGGGTTCCCTTTTACCGGAGGTCTTTTGGTAAAGGCTGGATGGCTTCTTTGTTAGGAATTTTATAGGAAGTGGAACAAAGACTTCTTAGGTACCTTCCAACTCTGAGTGTTTGTGAAACAAATACTTGGAGACCATTGAATCTTTTCTTTTTCAAGCTAAACATTCCTAGTTTGCTCTACTGATTCTTCTATAAATTGATCCCAAGGAATCCTGTTCACTCTGCTCTGGGAACGCTCCAACTTATTCATATCCTTCCAAGAATGTGGTGGCTGGAATTTAACATGTTACCAGAATTATGGTCCTATAGAAAACTTTTGAGAGTCCCTTGGACAGTAAGGAGATCAAATCCATCAATACTTAAAGAAAATAATTAATGTTCTTCACTGGAAGGTCAGCTATTGAAGCTGAAGTTTAAATACTTTGGCAGCATAATGAGAATTTTAGGACTCATCGGAAAATACTCTGATGTTGGGAAAGATTGAAGGCAAAAGGAGGAGGGGATTGCAGAGAATGAGATTTATAGATAGTGTCATAGAAACAATGAACATGAATTTGGGCAGATAGTGGAGGATAGAGCATGCTTGGTTCATGGTTCATGGGGTCATGAAGGTCACACATGACTGAACAACAGAGTTGTGGTCTAATTGTAAATTTAATTTCTTTTTTTTTTTTGAGGACTTGATATAGGGTGAGTCATCTAAATTTGAGTTTTATTTTTTTAGTTGCCTTATCTCATTTGTGAATCATATTGAGCTTGAAGTACAAAAGATCCCCAGGTATATATAGATACATACATATATACACAAACACATATACATATAAAATATGAACTGCTCTCTAGATGCTCTTCTCCCAAGATTGGCTACAACTGACCAAACATGTACAAATGAAATCTATGCTTTGTAGCTACTCACAGATTGACTTTTTTTAACTTTAAAAAAATTTATTCTGAACTTAAAAAATAAAATAGGCATTTCCATTACATAATAGAATAGAAAAAAGATGATGATATATGAAATTGCAATTCTGTTATACACAACTTGCTTTTTCCTTTTAAATATATGGTAAACTTATCATTTCTTTTTTTCTTTTTTTTCTTCTCCCCTGCCCTAGAGTTGGTTACCATTAGATACAAACATATATGCGTATATATGTGTGTGTGTGCGTGTGTGTGTATATGCATGTACACACATATAAAACCATTATATATGTACCTCTGTTTATCTGTTGATTTTTCCCTTTGGATGCTGATAGTCATCTTTCTCATGCCTTTTGTAGTTAATTTTGGTGTCTATAATGGTCAAAATGACTTAGTTACTCAACGCTGTTTGTAAAGCAGTATTATTGTTACTGTATACAGTGTTCTCTTGGTTCTGCTCATTTCACTTTTCATTATTTTATGTAAATCTATCCAAATTTTTCTAACATCATCAAGCTCACCATTTCTTATAGCACAGTAGTATTCCATCACAGTCATATACTATAACTTGTTCAGCCATTCCCCACAATTTTTAGTTCTTTGCCACCACAAAGAGAGCTACTATAAATATTTTAGAGCATAGAGGTTCTTTTCCTTTTCTGTAATCATGTTGGGAAACAGGCCTAGTAGTGGTATTGCTGGGTCAAAGGGTATAGGCAGTTTAATAACTCTTTGATTTTTATAACTCATGAATTGTTTTTTAAAGATATCTGAGGGGAAAATCCCAAGATAATTGAAAACATAACAGATGGTACTTTTAGCCTCTCACTCTCAATGAAGACATCTTAGAAAACTTCAGTTACCCACCCCTATAAATTCATCTCCAGAAAACCTCTATGACAGTCGTTTAATATCCAGTAGGGTATTTTTTCGCAGCACAGCTGACTTAAAGAAGTAAAGAATTTAGGTTGTCAACTTCAGTGCCACCTCTTGCAGAAGACCTATGTTCACACAGGTACTAGTGTCTTATCTACTAAGTCTACCTTCCATATACTCCTTATTTTTCTTGTATGTCTCCATTTATACATGTATGGTGTCTCCCTCATTAGAATGGAAATTCATTGAGGAGAAAGGCTATTTTTTTGTTTTTGTTTTTTTTTCTGTTTCCTCAACACTTAGCAGACTTTTCTGAATACAGTAAGCAATACATAAATGCTTCTTGTTTGATTGACAGTTCTACTGCCTATTAATAATTTGTTGATTTTAAAAAGAAATTAGTTAAGAGGACAAAATGCAACCTTAAAGGTTCTCTTTCCACATGTGCCTTTCCTCTATTCTGAACAGCAACATCAGATAAAGACCATTAACAAGGAGGTGTGTTTCATCTCTGAAACAACCGCCTATTGTATTTCCCAGTGTCATGAAATATATACTGCATAGAGTCCAAACCATAAAAGGATTTCGCCATTGATAGTGAGATTTTTAAGATGTTGCTATTCCCACATGACATTGTGTTAATTCCATGGGGCACTTTGATGCTTAGAAAGATCTGTGATCTCCTCGAGGTGGGTACTCCCTCTAATAAGGTGGATTGAAATTTGTTCATATCTGTCTCTCCTGTGTAACTCTTGTTCATGTCTTTACATCATTTTTTCCATTGGATGAACAGCTAATGTAGTAGGAGCCTGCCTCTGGATTTCTAGACTTCTCGTGAATCTCAGCAGAAGACATAGGTTCTCCATTACTTAATTCTCACTCCTATCATGTGACAGGTCCATAGAATCACAACAAAGAGCTTTCTCTTAGAAGGGACCTGGGAGGCTGTCAAATCTAATTCAACATCCTCATTTTCCAGATGAGGAAACTGACACCTAGTAAGGTGAGGTGACTTGCCCTCAGTAATTTCAGATGTAGATTTTGAATACAGATCTTTTCTATTCCAGAGCATATACTTTTTCCACTGTACCATGCCATTCCTATTTCCTCTCCCCTTTTTTGCCAGTTACTCATCTCTTTCAATGATACCCTTTGCTCTCTTTTTCTCCACAATTCTTTATTTGTAATGAATTTCACATTGCTGAAACCCAACATGTGTCTCTCTATTGTGCTCTCCAATGAATATTTTCTGTGTTTAAATTGCTTAGACTATGACTCATACTTGAACATATAGGAAGGGCATTGACTTAGGCCATGCATTGAAGAAACAGTTGTACAGGTATTGTATAAGTAACTGGACAGACAATACAGAGAGCCTAAACTTCAACAAAAGGAAGAGATCGCTCACCGTTTTGTTCTGGAAATTGTGCAACATTTTTAGTGATCCCATGAGGTTTGTTGGCCTAAAAGCCTTAAAATTTTTCTTATAGTTTTTCTTTTTGATTGTGAATCATGAAACTTATTCATCTCAGAATAATCCTGACCAAAAGGTAATGGAAAGATTCATGTTGAGTTTGAGCAGGCTATGATGTATTATTATGAGCCTTACTTATGCTTGAGAGCAGTATAAAAAGGCATTGTCAAGAATATATATGATTAATGGAGGAAGTGGATTGATCACATGACTAAAGTGCATCATAACCAATGGGAAGCATGATTGCTTCACAAAATATTAAAAGAAATCAGAGAAAAATCTTTAATATTTTAGATGGATCCTTTACATAGAGTTTGCAGAGAGACATGGACAAGAATCACTTGGCAGAAGAAGGCGTGAAAGGGTTGAGATGTAAAATAGTAGAGTGAATGCCCATCGTAGTGAGAGCATGGGTTTGTAAAGCTATCAGCATGAGTAAATATCAGATATAGTGATGAAAGTAAGCTCTTCTGGAGAGAATCTACAGACCTGTGAAGTCATACATACTTTACAGTATTCACAATGAAATATTTAATTTGTAAAAGAAAACCAAATTCTGTCATCTTGCTCTTGTTTCTTCAAAATGTACTATTTCTCATATTAATGATTATGATAGTATTGGGTTTTTTATGTTGAGTTAGTTATGCAGAATGGCTTTTGCCTAGTTAAAATAAGCCATGTGATGAAAAATGTTTGATAGTTGCTTACCTTTAATAGGATGGTAATAGCTCTCAAGGTGGCTCATAAGCAACCATGCTCATTTTTGCTGTCATATTATAATCTTTTGTATTTGTCAAAACATTGGTCATATAACTTTTCAACAGATGGATTGTTCGTTATTTACAAAGCCTTAATATAATATACTAGGATTTTTAACCTTTGAAATAATAAATTATTAATATTTGGGCATGAATACACAAGGGCACTTTTGACTTTAAGACGATAGATCAATTATGATTTTCTCTTAGCTTTTTTTCTGAACACCTGAATTAGATTTGAGTACATTGTTCAGCTACAACAAGGTATAATCTATATCTTCTGGTGTAGATGTGTTCTTGACGATGTTATTTTCTCTGCAAAGCCAGCATAAAAGCATCAGCCAGTCTGGAATGATTTCCCCCCTAAGAGTTTGGGTTAACATCACCTGATATAAAATCTTACTGCATTGTCCCACAATGCCACTACAATATTGTTAATTATGTTTTTATTGTTGTCTAATTTTAGATTCTTTAGTGTATTCCAAAGTCTTTAAAAACACCCAACTTTCTTGCCTTTTGACTTTATTCTTTGTGCTTTTTACCCTTTGTATAAAGATTAAGCCCCTCTCGTGTCTTTATTTTTAAAATAGAAAAAATACAAGGGAATTTTGCAACATCACCTCCCAACTGATAGAGCTTGTTCGTAGTTTTTTGAAGTAAGCAAAGGAAGCATCTGCCTGCCTAGGATGGGCTTTTTTAATTGGCTGTACATCTCCAAATCCAGCATTGCCTTGCTGATGTTATACTGCTGCTGAAAGGTGAATCATGAATGAGTAGTATGTTGAGGATACTCAGCAAATCAATTACCCTCCACAGGCGTATGCCATGTAAGTGGCATAACTGGCAGGAAAGCGATGGATTAGGCTGGCAGGCCTGACATGTTGTTCATCTCACTTAAAGCCTTGCCAACATTAGCCATACTTTGCATCCTCTTCACTTTTGGTGACATCTTGGGATAAAGTAAATGGCAGTTGCATAGGGTGGTTGCAAAATGAAGACTATCTTATTTTTCTCTGCTTTCTCTATGAAATTAGCACAGTAACACACAAAGTAAACACTGCACAAAAATAATATGAAATCTTCTACATATTCTGTACATGTGCAATATCTCAATATTTCAGGTTATGTGACTTCATCAATGGATATGTGTATTCTCTCCAGTGATGGCAAATGAAGCCTCACCAAACTTTAATAATTATTATGGCCAAAGAAATTCATTAATTTGTGCCCAGCCATCTGCCGAAGAACGAGCTTGGCTTGATTAGTCCTTGGATCATAGATACACCGTCTGTATCTATGGACTTCTTTGTATATATTTAAGACTTCTTTCAAGCCTTTGCAGCTAGGTAAACTCAATCAAACACAAAAACAGAGAGGAGGAGTGGAAGCCAGAGGACCTGAGTTCAAATCCCAGCAATTTCACTTACTTGTGGTGGTCTTGGGTAAGTTAATCTCCCCCTCTGGGCTTCATTGTCATCGGTTGTAGGATGAAGGATTTGAACTAGAATCAGGGGCTTCAAACTTTTTTGATCAGCATTCCTATTTTTGTGCAAACATCCACAGCATATGTATGATTATTTTAAAATAATATGCATGTATGATGGCACTAATATACATTTGTATATGTATATATTTTATATATAGTAAAGATAAGCAAAACAGAAATTTCAAAATGATCAAATAAACAATATTTAAGCTGTGAAGTGGGGATTTGAAAGTTCAATTCTGAGTATATTTTGATGCATGGTTTTTAATAATAATAAACATATAAATGCTTTAAGGTTTGTAAAGCTTTTTGCAACAACCTTGTGAAATAGATACTGTTTTATCCTCATTCTACACGTGAGGAAACAGGAGCCATAAGAGGTTAAATGACTCACCCAGAGTTCCATAGCGAGTACACATTTGAGTCAGGATTTGAACTCAGCATTCAGGTCATTCTGAATACAGTACTCTAACTACTATAACACCAATCCTCCTTAAAAAGATAACTTACAATGATACATAAATTCAGATGGAAGAAGTGCATCAATGATTTTGTTTACTAAACCATAATAGACATTCTTCAGTCCCATTCACAAATTGTCCCAGTCTTTATCAGAATCCAGGCAGTAATTTCCGTCTTCCCTGATGTTTAATAAGTTGATCTTGCAAACTAAAGAGGTTAGAAAATTCTGTTTATATATTTTTAAGTACAAATATGAGGGTTCTTATAGACATAGCACATTTTTGGCCAAAAACCCCTTGTTTTTAAGTGTCTTGTTAATCGTGATGGTTTCAGATTCTCATTAGTGAACAAAATATGTCACGCAAAACAAACACTCGAGGTAAGGTTCACAGTTTGCAATAAATCCATGTTTCAAATAACCTACTTGAGAATATTAATTTTAACTGACTTTTTGTTAGATATAGTTTGATCATCCTTGTTTTTATCTCATCATATGCCTGACAGTGTTTATAAGAGAAGTGGATGTTTTAGGTCTGCCATCTTCTTGTTTGGTGTTTATGCTTTCATTATTAGCCTTGTCTTCAGTTTATTCCTTTTTTGCAGTCATCTTTTTAAGACACATGTCCACTTTATGAGGGTTAATTAAATTACAACTCAGTAATATATATGTATACACACACACACATATATATATATAGATGTCAATGTTTATATATATATATATGTATAGATGTATATATATATATAGATATAAAGGAACTACCAAAGGAAAACCCTTCTAGTCCTGATGTATTCTGTCAGAGGAGAATTCTGGCAAACTTTTAAAGGACAGGTAGTACAAATTCTACACAAATTATTCTCAACATTTGAGAAAGCAAAGAGTCTTTTTATGAAACAGATATAGTCCTAATGCGTAAACCAGGGAAGGATAAAGCGAAGAAGAACTATAGATCACTATGATTAATGAATATCAATTCAAAAATTTTAAATAAAATCCATCAGACTACAGAGATTTATCCAAGAAATCATTCATTATGACTAAGTTGGATTTATACCAGAGATGCAAGGATGGTTCAACATTAGGAAAATAATCAACACAGTCATGTTAAAAACAAACATGATTTATCTCCATAGATGCAGAAAAAGTCTTTGATAAATTACAGACACTTTTTATGCTAAAAACCTTATGAAGTACAGGAATAGAAGGACAATTTTGATGTCTCAAAATGGTTTATCTCAAACAAAATCAAGCGTCATATGCAATGGGGATGCACTACAAGCCCTTCCCAATAAATACAGCAAAAGGATGCCCAGCCTCTTTATTATTATTTTATATAGTGCTAGAACTGCTAGCAATTGAAATAAGACAATGACTACAACTATGTACATGAAAATAACCACAAAAGGTGAATATTTCAAAAAAAACATACATGGCTTCAAAACAGAAATATGAGAAGACAACCCCTGCTCCATCCCTTTGCAGAAGTCAGAAGTCCATGAGTGTAATACATTGCATGCATTTTAAAATCCTCTTTATATATTAATCACTTTTGCTCATTTTTCTGTTTTTCAAAAACTGTTGTTATGTGAGATGTTCCTCATTTGATGAAATAGGGAGAGATACTGGGGGGAATTGCATTATTCTAGTTACCATGAAGAGGCAAAGAAGAGTATAACATACAATCTTCCTTTAAAAAAACTGATATGGCTAGATGGCACAGTGAATAGAGCACCAGCCCTGGAATCAGAAGGACCTGAGTTCAAATTTGACCACAGACACTTGACACTATCAGTGTGACCTTAGGCGTGTCACTTAACCTCAATTGCCCTGCCTTCCACCTCCAAAAAATTATTTTAAAAAGCTTACAGTCTAATTGATGTAAAGATTAAGCATGCCCATATGAATAGTTAAGTCACAATTATTTATCCTTATTTGCCACATAAGCAGTATGGACAATAAACCCTTTCCGAGTATAAGAGGAGACATCATAAGAGGTTATAGTCTTCTAGGATGAAGGACTGGATAAATCCCTTTACAGTAGGTAGGATTTAAGTTGAATCTTGAAGGAAGTCAGGAGAAAGGTAGAACATTCTGGGCAGGGGATAACCTATTACTGAGATTCTGGCATTTCGCACTGGATTATATATGGAAAGGATTATTTGTGAGGCTTTTTTAAAAATTTAAATCCTGTAGTAGCCATGGAGGAGGTGGCAATTGCTTTAGGCCATAACAATTGTGGAGGATTTTGATGGGTTACTGGGAAGAAGCAACCTTCCCAGTGAGGAGCATAAACTGGGCAAGGGCATGGATGTGGAAATGAATGTGGACTCTGAGTGAGCAGTCTGGCTGAAGGAGAAAGCTTTAGGACACTGGCTGTGGTACAATGGAAAGAGAGCTGAATTTGGAATCAGAGGCTCTGAGTTTGAATCCTGCCCCTGGTATTTATTCCCTGCATGACCATGGGCTATGCACTTTCTGATTCTTTGGTGGCTGAGTCTTCTCAAGTGAAAAATGAGGGCATTGGATGATATGCTCACCAAAGTGACTTTCAGTCCCCTGATTCTATGGTCCCATATTGGGAAATTGTGAGAGAGAAGATTTGAAAAGGATGTTGGAGTCAGATTGTGGAGGACTTATAATACCAGGCTGATCACCTTAGGCATCATGCCATCAGCAGTTATTTACAAGATTTTAAGCAGCCAATGGCTGCAATTAACATAATGTGTTAAGAAAGTTAATGATGGGGTGGTGTACAATATACATCACAGGAAAGGTAGGAAAGGTGATTTTAACAAAGCGTGATGACTATTGGACATTGTGAGGAGAAAGCAAACATGATTGAAGTTTTAGATATAAGTAATTGAAAGAGAGTGACAGAGGGATTAGGAGCCAGTTTGGGCAAGGTGATGAGTATAGATTTTTAAGTGTTTAATTTGAATTACTTCCAATAAATGTCCAGTAGATAATTGGAGATGTGAGGTTGAAGTATGAGCAAGGTAAGGGCTAGAAATAAAGATTTAGTAATTATTACATAGAGGGCATCATTGAAGTTCCAAAGTGGATTACTTTTTAAGATTGTAGAGAAATAAGACTGGAATAAACAAACCAGTTATGAACACTTGAGAGTTGGTTACTGTGTAGAAGAATCCCAGGGGTTTATAATGCTTTAGAGCTGAAAGAATGAGAAAATTTTCAGAGAAAGAGAATCATGAATAGTTTTGAATGCTGTAGGGAGATTAAAGAAAAGAACTGAGAAATAGGCCATTCTCATTAAAGTGACGAGGATCCACACATTATTATGGTGGCCTCTGAGGACATAGAGGTCCTGGAGCACACTGGCGAGTTTGTTATCTCCTCACAGGAGAATGAACTAGAGATACAGGAAGTCATTGTATAACCTGGAAAGATTTGTGTTGTGGTTGAACAGTCTTCTGTACATCATTATCACCATGTGGTGTGGAAACCAAGGATGGATGAAGCAAGGTTTTCATCCAAGAAAGAAAATTCTTACAAAAGGTAAAGTAATGAGAAGGATCCCTTGGATCATACATATGTTGGACAGAGGTAGCCTATGGGACCCAAGGGGTCTGTAGTACTAGATGACAGAGGTAAAGATGACATCTGGCGCTTCCTACCTGAGAAATAGTTAGAACCTGTCATGTCCTGGTGCCCCTGCCAGGACCCTTCCTGAAAATCCAGGCAGGAAAGAAAGCCATATTGTACATTTCAAACCACAAAACCATTTAAGGCAAAAACAGAAACTGAAATTGTAGATTTAGGGCAATAGATAAAATGATTTTTTCTTTGCTTATGTTAAATACAAAGACAAATTTAAAAAAAAAAAACAAAGAGTGAGTTACTGAAGAAGTGGAGGGAATGAATATAAACCAGGCCATTTGCTAAGAGTGAGAGAGGACTTGATTAGGATTGATGGCTGGTTGACAGTGGGGAATTTTGGATGGGAAAACTATTTTTGTAAGTGAAAACACAGTGGTTCAGAGTTTGTAACTCTCTTCATGGTTCTCCTAGCAGGTCCTGCCTGGCATTTTTTCTTTAACACCTGCCTATTGGCTATAGCTTGTACAAACTAGGACAGTCAGAGCCAAAGAAGAATTGCTGATCAGCTGAGCTTGTGAGAAGGTTTCAGAAACTAAGAATAGTTTAAAATTTTTTTTAAAAAGGAGGACATACCATTAGAAACAATGAAACTTGATAAAATCAGTCAAGCTAATATTTTATATCATACAACATTAAAATCTAATTAGGATTTTTGCATGCCCACTTATAAAAATAATGCAAATAAAAATGTTCAAATTGAGTAATGTAAAAAGAGGAATCTGTTTATCCTTCATATTTTTAGAGTACCTTATTTGAAATAAAACTGCTTAGATATGTTTATAACAAACAAAATTTCTTAACAGGATTTTTAAGAATTTCTAAACTCATATGACAGACTCTTCCAAAGAAATATATGGCCCAAAACCCTTGGAAAATAGATTTCCTCCAAAATAATTAAGCAGTATCACTCAATAGTGTGATTAGTAATCATTATAGGATTGTAGTTTTAGAGCTAGGTGGGCCCGTTAGGTAACAGCTCATGCCCCCTTGACTTTTATTTTTAACAGGATGAATGGATGTTTTATTTTTGGTAGATTACATTTTTTTGGTATTTGACCCAGATTTTATTACTTCATGGTGTTGACTTTATTTGCATTTTATATCTTCTGTATTTATGTTGTGTTATTATGGTTCTGTTTTTTTTTACTTTATATCACTTTATACAAATCTTCTCATGTTTCTTTAAATTCCTAATATTTATATTATTTATCCCTTAGATTACCATGATTGTAAAATAAATTTAAAAAAATTGTAAAGTGATCCAGAATGCTAAACTGGGAAGGCTGAGACTGGCAAATCCCTTGAGCTCCAGAGTACATAGCTACAATGGGCTAAATCCATTTGTTGTCTGCATTGTTTGGCCTTAACATGATGAACACTTGGAAGCAGGAGGTGTGGGTGGGGCGGGGCTACCAGGATACCTGAGGAGGGATGAAGTAGCCCAGATCAGAAATAGAGACTGTCAGAGCTCTCTTGCTAATCAGAGGTCAGATTTGGCCCATGAGTGGCTCTTGAACTTCCAGAGTGAATGAGATAGGGAGACTTTGTATTAAAGCAATTATCATGTGTTTTGTTTAATTTTATAGTTATTCCTAGAGAAATTGAAGCTGCTACTTGAGCCCTCTTCTGTTTTGGTAAAGCATACCATGATATGAGAGAATATCAAAATTTATCATTTCCTTTGATAAAACCCCCATTTTAACTAGATGTCCTTATTCCATCTATTTCCAAGTCCAAAACAGTCATCCCCTCATGGCTTGCAGTAATGGCATAGTATCCATCTGTCTTCTCTTTGTGTTGACACCAGAGAGATATGTGCAGGCAGTGTTCATTAGTCAAAATGATGTCCCTAAAACTGCATACATGTACTAAAAATGAACTTCCTTCCATTTGAGGTTTATGGAAATTTCCTTTTGATTGATTGTAGGTTACAAATATCTTAAAAGGAATTTTATTTTTTTGAGATAAAAGCACTGATCTTTTCATATTTCGACTTCACTTCCTGATGCATGAATCAATTTTGAATTTTGGAATTATCTTTATCTTATGTTCCTGAAATAAAGGCATAACTTGAATGCACTAACATAGCACGGTACAGAGATGCATGTTTCTGCTCCCCCCTCCAAAAAAATCTGAAGGCTTAATTTCTTCCTATAGGTATGTTGCTTCTGTTCCTTTAAAAGATGACGTTTAAAACAAAGAGTGGAAATATTATGAAGACCTTTTGTTTAAGAAAATAAATTATCAGTGAGCCAATGGATATTCTTTCTTACCACTAGTCCTTTAAACAGTCACTGGTATTCTGTACCCAATATTTTGTGGTGTTGTGTGTGTGTGTGTGTGTGTGTGTGTACATATGTGTGTGGGAGTTATGCTGAAGGTTTTTCTTCTTATTATTATTTGCCTGTTATGACAATCACTGCTTCTCCATTTAATTCCCATGTCCAGAGCTAGATGGAGCTATTAGATCTTTTGTAAATGTTTACAAGGACAATGACTACTCTTAAATCCATTTTGCCACCTAAACCAATCACCATTCAAAAATTCTTGCTTTCCCTTTTTCCTGCCAGAGGATGTGGAATAGGGGAACTCTTGATTTTTTTTCCCCATGTTACCATTGATATGGTCACTTGGTTGCTCATTTTGCCAAGTTTCAAGTGGAATTGAGCAGCTCTGTAAAATGTCAGGTTCATCCTAACTAACCTCATAGATCTCCACTGAAAGTATATTAACTCTATGTTTGGAAAATTTTAATTATAGTTTAAATACCTGGTCCTCTGAGAAGTCTAGCTAGTCTTGAAATTGAGAAAAGAATGAATGTGTGGTGTCTGAAAAAGGGCCTGACTGGGAGTAAAAAACAATGGAATTACAAACAACTTCAAGAAACTTGGAGATAGTTTCATGAAAAAGTAGAGGAAAAAACTGATTTAGTCATTCTCCCAATGTGTAGAAGCTGATAATGAGTAGCACCTGTTAGTGAATTTTTATCAATGCCATTTGTAACTTTTGGGGGAAAACGATACTACCTTTTCTTCCAGTCTTTATTGAGATAGTTGTACCTGGAGCTTTTTCTGTTGTTGAGTCATTTCAGTCATGTCCGACTCTTTGTGACCCCATTTGGGGTTTTCTTGGCAGACGCTGGAGAGGTTCATTATTACCTTCTCCAGCTTATTTTACAGATGAGAAAACTGAAACAAAGAGGGTCAGGTGACTTCCACAGGATTATACACTAGTAAGTATCTGAGGCCCCATTTGAATTCAAGTCCTGATTCCAGGGCCAGCACTCTATCCACTGCACCACCTAGCTGCCGCTGGCACAGAATAAGCGCTTAATAAATGTTTATTGACTGACTGCTGGTAACTACAGTACTAAGGCATGTGAATATGCAGAACTGTTTTTTAATTCTTAATATCTATTGCAATAAAAGATATTAAGGGGTCATTTTAATATTTTGAGTAACTAAATGTAGTAAGTTCTCCTGTGAAATTCTCTTTTTAGATTAATTTTATCTTTTTACTATTCGTATGTTTGTGTATCTACATAATTTCCATATAAATTAATCATATGCTGGATTATTTCAACTAAAATGACAGAGTTATTATATATACCCAGTATATTAATTGAACATTATACACCCTTTTTTATGCTGCCTTATGAAGTTGTTTGTGGTTCTTAACTAAGTCTCTTGGGTTTTATACTTTTTTTTATTTGAGATTTCCTCTGTAACCTGTATCGTGTTTTCATCTCTAGTACATAAAAAATGTCATTGTCTTTCTTACCACAGTGCAAAGGTAATATGTAATTGAAGGACAAAGTTAATCTTATATATTTTGTGATAGGGAAAAATTATTAGTGTGGATTTAATAAATTATTGGAAAATTATGCTCATTCTGATTACCAGTGCCTTTCAACCAGGAGAAAAAGATGCCTCAATGTCTTACTCATTAGAATGTTTTTTGTTTAAAAGAGCACAACCTTTAGTTACATAGAATATAATTGAGAACTCAAGGATAAAGGTTTCTGGACAGCCTAGATGGACTACTGCAAAGTTAAACTTGTTCATCTTCAGGTACTCACTTAGAGCCTGTTTTCTTTTTAAAGAAAATACAATTCTAACAGCCTTGATTGTCTGGTTTCTAAACCCACAGCAGAATAGAAACATCAAATTAGAATGTAGCAAGGAGAGAGGCCAGTAACAAATAAAGAAGAAAGAAACGAGGGAAGGTATGAAATATTGACCCAAGTAATCAGAAAGCATAGAAGTCTGAGGGTGTTAAGTGTAAGGGTTAAACAGCCCTACATAGTAAATTAACCCCTGTACTTAACTCAGTGCAATAGTTGATATATATAATTACAATCGTGAGGTATTGAGACAAATGTAAGCTATGTTCAGAATACTGTCTTTCAGAAGACAAGAAAGTATTTTTAGAAAGATATCTATCCAAATAGCCATCTCTTTCTTGGTTAAAGGAGTGAGGTTCTGAAGCTTAGAAAATTCACATGTGGAAAACCTTACTCTCTAATAGTTCTAGATAAATGAGACATTGCCATAATGTCAGCTCTCTTCACCATTCTTTCAAATGAGTATCCAAAACAATAAAAAGATGCAGTATGCTTTCCAGTTCACTTTGTGTTTATGATGCCTTTGTTCATAGCACATAACTTTTTATAATTGTGTTTCTTTCTGATAAAGTCTTGGTAAGTTATTTTGCAGGTCTTACAGATGGCTAAACTGCTCAGAAGGGTAATATCTTCAACTTTCAAGTTTCTTGATGAATCCTCAGCTTTCATTTTTCCAATTTAGTTTCAGAGTTGTTTGTTGAAATCTTTAGGAGATGTCTACCAGCTGTTGGCTGACATAGCCTGGGCAGGCAGACTTGTGTGGGACAGATTATTAAAAATTGTCATCTCATTTCTTTTTAAACATGTGACTTCCATTTTTGTTCTATGACCAAATTTATTTTTGTTCTAAAACCAACCACGCTATTCACTTTTGGAAGTAGAGTATCATGTCTAATTGTATATAATCATTAAAAATTTCACTTAAATAATTCTTAAGGCCAAGCATCTGAACCAATCTACTAAAAACTCAAATGCTTACATCTCTATATTAAAGGCAGCTAAGTTGTGCATTAGAAAAAGCATTGGAAATGGAGTCAGGAAGGTCTGAGCTCAAATATAGCCTGAGGAACCTACTAGCTTTATGACCCTTGGGAATTCACTTAACCTCTGTCTACCTCTGTTTTCTCACCTGTGAAAAGGGGATGTGCCTACCTTTCAAAGTTAGGGATAGCTAGATGGCACAATAGTTAGAAGTCTAGACTTGGAGTAAAGAAGCCTCATCTTCCTGAGTTCAAATCTGTCCTCAGACACTTACTAGCTGTGTGACCCTGGTCATTTCACTGTGTTTGACTCAGTTTCCTCATCTGAAAAGTGAGCTGGAGAAGGAAATGGCAAATTATTCTAATATCTTTGTCAAGAAAACCCCAAATGGGATCATGAAGAGTTGGGTGTGGCTAAAACAACTGAACAACCACAAAACTTAAGTTTGTAGTGAGGATAAAAAAAAAAGGAGATAATGTTTATAAAGGGTTTTGCAAACCATAAAGCGAGTTATTAGTGGTAATTGTATACATGTATCCCTCATTGGATCAGATAATACTAAAACTTTGATTTTGAAGGATGTGAACTTTTATCATTAAATTTGAACATCTTTGAAGGAAGATGACAAGTTCCTCTTCAGTATAGAATCCATGCAAATTTCACAACTATTGGTCAGCAAACAGCGGTTTCAGATTTATTATAGCATTTTTCTTCAATATTTATATGGATTGATACAAAATGAAATAAGCAGAACCAGGAAGACAATAAACACAATCATTAGAACAATGTAAATGGAAACAGTAACAGAAAAAAACCCAAAAAACATAAGACAAAAACCATTCTAGACCGAAAGCTATGAAATTATAAAGACCAAGATGGAACCCAAAGAAGAGTTGAGAGGATGCACCTCTTGCTACTTCTTTGCAGAGTTAGGGAACCATGAATGTGGAACATTTTTCTCATATGTCATTTAGTTTCGCTAAACTTTCTTATTGTTATTATTATTGTTCCTCTCTTTTTCTTTTTTATCATAAGGAATAACAGTCTGGGAGGAGGTGGGGTCTAGGCATACCCTGGGAAATGTAAATGATGTAAAAACAAAAGTTATCAATAAAATTTTATTTTAAAATATTTCCTTCTAACCTCTGAAATGTAATATAAAACTTGTGTCGGATCCAGATCCCCAATATTTTATGTCCTCATATCACTACCAATTCTTGACTGTTTCCCAGGGTCATTTTATAGCACTTATTGTGCTCAATCCTTCTAGTGATAAGACAGGAAATTACTAATTTTTTGGAAATAACTGCATATGACTTTTCAAGTCACAAGGGTCCTTTTAGAAAATTGCATCTTTCAGTACACTAAATATTCCCATAGAATACTAAAAGAGATTATTTTTAAAAGTACCTGACTTGTGCTCTGAGATGGTTTATTTACCTTATGGGATCTCATCCTAGTCTTTGATTTGTTTTGTATAACATCTTAGGATACTAAATTGAACTGAACTATGGCCCTGATATTCCCGAAACACTTTTGGATATAGTATTTATGTTTTTTTTATTAAAAAGACACTCAGAAAAAAAAGATTATTACATTCAAAAATTAAATGTTCTCTATAGGCTTTCCTGATATGCTTATCATATTTTATGTCTTTCTTATGTAATAGGGAATAGGCAGCTAGAGGGTGCAGTGGATAGAGTGCCAGGCCTGGAGTCAGGAAGACTCATCTTCCTGAGTTCAACTCTGGCCTCAGAAAAAACTGTGTGACCCTGGGCAAGTCACTTAACCCCATTTGCCTCAGTTTCCTAATCTGTAAAATGAGCTAGAGAAGGAAATGGGAAACCACTCCAGTATCTTCGCCAAGAAAACCCTAAGTGGGGTCACAAAGAGTCAGGCATGACTGAAAACAACTAAACAACAACAAAGGGAACTAGTCCTCCATTGTCCAGTCCTCCTTTATATTCTCTGATAGGAAAGAGGAAATACTACAAGAAATACTACATCCCAGCACCATGCATTCAAGGTTCCATGTTAGCCTGGATGGGGAGAGTGGGTCGCTGGTACTACTTCTCTCCCTACGGGATCACCTCCAGGAAAGAGGGTGATCAGATTCTTCCATTCCACTTTTTATAGCACTCTTAGGTCTACTTGAGCAACCAATTACAAGGCATTTCTTGAATATGTAGTAAGTAGATAGGAAATAGATACAAAATACCTGCTTATTCTCTGAAATGGGGGCAGGGCCTTTTGATTATTCATCACCATGTACTTATAGAAGCAAACTCATCTGGCAAGCAGACACCTTTGTGGAGGCGAAGAGCATGTCTCCCTTCTCCCTTGGCTACTCTGCATTACACATAGAGTGGAATTTGACAGAATGGTTGACAGTGGGACCTATGTAGAACCACATATTTGACTTGAGGTATTAAAGAAATTTAAAATAATTCGTTGCACTAGAAGACTTCTGAGAACTCTTCTGTCTTCAAGGTCTTATGATTCTGTAAGGACATTTTGGGGTTTTATGGGAAGTTTTTGAACAAATGGAATTACTGAATGGAATAAGAGTATATTTGGAATCATTGGGACCTGCGTTCAAATTATTGTGATGCTACGTACTATCTGTGTGACTATGAAAAAATAACGATACTATCTTTAAAAAAAAATCTTCTATTGTGTGTGAAAAAAATGATTATGATTTGGCATAAGATTGAGACCATTAGAAAATAAGATTACTTTCACAGTCTCTTCTTTCTGGTTTTAAAGAGAATATATTACTTTTGGGGGAAGAGTTTGGTTTCTCTTGGCTTCGTGGAAAAAGTAGTGGTATGTAACAGTCGGCCAAAGGTGATTGAGATGGACTTTTGAAAAAACTTGCTGAGGTCTAAAGACCTGATAATGTTCTTTCCTGCTTAAGGGAAGCTGCTAGTCAATTAAAAAGCAATTATTAAGGCCTTATTATGTAAGCAGGCAATGTGCTAAATGCTGGGGGCAAAAAGAAGGACAAAAACAGAGGCCCTGCCTTCACAGAAATGAATATTTTAATGAGGGAAACAATTTGCAAATAACTATTTACATATAAGATATTTAGTGTCCATGAAAGGTAATCTCAAAAGGAAAGCACCATTAAGGGAGATAGGTTTAGTCAGTCATTTGTTTTTTCCACCACTTCTGACTCTTTGTGGCCCCATTTGGGTTTTTTTTTTTTGGCAAAGACACTGGAGGGGGTTTGCCCTTTCCTCCTCCAGCTCATTTTACAGTGAGTAACTGAAGCAAACAGGATTAAGTGACTTGCCCAAGGTCACATAGCTAGTAAGTGTCCCAAGACAAATTTGAACTGGGGTCTTCCTGACTCCAGGGCCAGCAATCTATCCACTTCACTACCTGGCAGCCCCAAGGGAGGTAAGCATTGTGTGTAAGATCTCCTGCCAAAGATGGGATATGAGGTGAGTCTTGAAGGAAGCCAGGAAAGCTGGGAGGTAGAAGTAAGGAAAGGGAATATTTCAGCACTGAAGAGGCACACGATATGTGTGTTTGATAAGCAGAAAATAGTCCAATGTTTCTGGATAGAGGAGTAAAAATATAAGGAGATTGGAAAGGTAGAAACGGCAAAGTTTGAAGGGCTTTAAAAGCCAAAGAGAATATCTTTTATTTGATTTTACAGGTAATCGTGTGAATAGAGAGAATGGAGTATACCGAAGAGCTGTGAAGGTAGAAACCAGAGTTGGCAATAGATTAGGTGTGTGAGGTGTGTCCAAGTGAGTAGTTGAGGGTGATATGAAGGATGTGAGCACTGGTGACTGGAAGGAGGGTGGTGCCCTCCTCAGTGGGAGGGGAAGCTGGGAAGAGGGGAAGGTTTGGGAGGAAAGATACAGAGTTCTACATAGGTCAGTTTTAGACCTTCAGTAAGCTTCAGTAAGTAAGTAGGCCAGCATTGCTGCATCATAAAGTAGGTAGAGGAGGGTAAAGTCTAAGATGAGAAAAATAGGAAGGGATCGGGTTGTGGAGGGCTTTAAATTCCAAACAGAACATTTTATATTTGATCCTAGAGATTATAGGAAATCATTGGAATTTATTGTGTGGGGGAGTGACACGGTCAGACTTGCACTTGAGGAAAATTTCTGAGAGGGCTTTTTTTTCTATTGCTTCTGAAAAATTGCTTAGGATATCCCTGGGTGATACACTGAGTTGAAAGGCTCTTAGATTCCATCCAGTGCAGTCTTCTCATCTTATGGACGAGAAAATGTACATTTAGAAAAATCAAGTGACTTGACCAAGGTCACAGTGCGGTAACATTCAAATGGTTGATGACTCGTTGTCTTAGAATTGAAATGGACTATTCAAGAGAAAGTGAAGAGGAAACAAAGGATTTTGATTATTGCTGAATGATGAGTTGGAATCTAGAGAAAAAAGGACCTCGTTTTAAAATGTACTTTTGTAACTCGTAAGTTTTCATACATACGTGCGTATTGGCACCGGAAGCATTGACATTTATCTTACTTTTTTGGTGGGGTTCTGGAGTCGGGGAGCCTTTTGAGGAAGAAAGATTCAAGGAGGTCAGGGATGGCATGATGCTAGTGTCTAGAAAAGGATTGTGTTAAAGGTCCAGTTTGCCCTCTGAGCTTTTGAGTTGGGTTATGCGCAGGCCACTGCTGACGTGACTCAACCTTAGAGTCACAAGTAACGATAAAGCATCTTCTTTGCACCTTTGAAAGTCTGAGTCTTGTTGCTTTGTGATCCAGGCCGTCTGTGAAGAGTGTGGCAGAGGAAGACTGTACACAGCTTGAACTTAGACATGAGGGTAAGTCTACGTGTTTAGCTAGAAGGGTGGAATTAAATGCTATTTGAATGGCCTGGAACCCTTTTAGTAAGCCCTTGTTATTCATTGTACATTTTTTCCTTAGTGTCAGAATGAACAATGAAATGACAAAAAACTGGATAAGAAGACCCTTTCTCCATACTCCATACCAATTCTCCTGACCCCCCAAGATTCACGTCCTGTGTTTCGCCATCCCCTATGTGAAGGAAAAATCATCCACCATAATCTTTGGCCTGTTCTCCTTGACCCAACCCTTGGCCTTTTGGGAGATCACAGATGAAGAGAAGTATACACTCTGAGGAAGGGCCTGGGGTAGCAGGACAATTTAGTCTAGATACTCTTGAGGAAAGATACAGAATTTGTCTACATCAAACAAAGTTAGTAAAATGACAGATAAGTGGGTGACAATTATTTTGCTTTTATATAGATTGGAGGTCAGTTTAAAACCTTTATTTGATAAGCCTTAGAATGCCTTCATATGCTACCTGCAATATGGGTAGCATAGAGTATAACCAAAATCTTTCATTTTCATTGAATTTTAGAAAAACTAATGGTTATATGGAGGAAGACAGTGAAAACCTTTTAGGTGTTACTATGCAATATCTAAGCAGGTTTTAAGTGAACCAATGCTTCATATTCATATGTAGGAACTTTTTCTTCTTCTTTTTTGAACACATTATTATTAATGTCGGATTAAAACATAATTATTATAATATATATATAATTAATATATAATATATTAGTATTTACAGCTATATTCACCTAAAGTTGTCTATATCATATTGTATGGTGATCACTTTCACATTTACTTTAACCATCAAATTAAATGTGTTCCTTCATAAAAGTAATAAGAATCAGTATCATTAATTACCGCTTGGGAACCTGTTGAAAGGTTTACCAGGTAAAACTTTAAGATTGGGGAAAACAAGTACACTATTACCACCTTCTCATTCAGTAAACTCTTGTGACTCCCGGCTACCTCTGGGAACAAACATAAACTCCTCTCTTTGAAATGTGATGCTCTTCACAGCCCAGCCCCTTCTACCTTACCAGTCTGCTTGGGTGTTACTCCCCTTCGTGTACCCGCCCGCCTGTATTGTCCTACCGGCTACTCCGCACATATGACGTATGATGCCCCATCTCTCTTCTCTGTGCCTTTCCTTCAACTGTCCTACGTTCCTGGGAAGTTATTTGTTTTTCTCTTTTTTCTTAGAATCCCTGTATTCTTTCAAGACTCAACTCAAACATCATCTTCTACAGGAGGTTCCAATTTCACCAACTGTTAGTGCTTGCCTCTCTAAGATAGTCTTGTATATCTAAGATAGTCTATGTTGCTTGTATATAGCTATGTACCTACATGACATCTCCCTTAGAATAGAAACTCCTTGAGGACAAGGATTTTTTCACTTTTGGTCATGTATCCCCTCCACCTAACACAGTGCTATCGCGTAGTGGGGACTTAATCGATGTTTATTGATTGATTGACACATAGACACTGTATATAAAAAGATCTGATTTATACTTAACTATATAGAGGGTAGGGCAACTAGGTGGCACAGTGGATAGAATGCCAGGCCTGGAGTCAGGATCTTCCTGACTTCAAATCTGACCTCGGATACTTAATAGCTGTGTGACTCTGGGCAAGTCACTTCACCCTGTGTACCTCAGTTTGCACCTCTGTCAATTCAACTGAAGAAGGAAATGGCAAACTTCTTCAGTATCTCTGCAAAGAAAACCCCCAAATGGGGTCATAAAGACTCAATTGAACAACATGTAGAGGATACACCGCAGTTCCCCTTTCAGTATGTTGGAGTGTTTTATTAAGATCAGGATCTCTTCCCTGAAGTCATGCCCATGTGAAGCAACTCCCTATCTGGTGAATCCCACATGAGACTGAGCAAGATTCCACCGTCACAGCCCGTGGAAGTTTGCTTCTTTTGTGTCTAATTACACGTCCTGGTCTTCATTATTACACTTTACCAGTAGGTGCCACTGTGTAACACACTATATATTCCTATCTGGAGTGCCCTTAGGCTCCAGGCTACAGGTTATGTATAACAAGGTCACCTTCCTTTTTACCCATTCTGTCTCTTCAGAGTGTCCTTTGGTATGAAGATTCTGTTGCTCGTGGCCTCAATGCCTGTATACTTTTATAAAGGTGCTGTTTTGAAAAGATCAACTTGATTGTGATGGCAACAATAACACCAGGAACAACAATCCATTAAAAAAAAAAAGTCTTAAGGGGATTTCCATACTTCCTGGGAGGTTTCAACCACCAGCCCTCCAGCAAAATAGAGTATGCTGGTATATTACCCAGAGAAACAGTAGTTAGGCGCTTCATACCATCTTCTGGTATGACCCAAAGGGAAGAATTAATTCTTTCTCTGGAAATTTAACTTCTTTGAGTGTTTTTAGATCTCAGCAACTTCCTCAGGCCATGCATAGTAAATTATTTTCAATTTCCTGCAAGAGTTTATAGACAGGTTGTAAATAGAAAAACTGTTTTTTCTCTTCATTATCACTGTGTGTTACAGTGTTTTCTTTGTATTATTTGCTTGCACTTAGCAGTAGATATTAGACTACAGAGGCATCAATTAACAGTTTAATTGGAACTATAAAAAACAAAAAGTATAATTGCACACCTGGCTTTAATGTAGCGAATATTTTTAAAAACCAACCCTAAAGGGTATAGTTAATGTTACAAGGTGACTTTGATATGTCAGAACAGCTAATTATGTCCAATCAAAGCACTGGATAAATTGCCTTTTTTAATGAAAAGTATTTTATTGGAGGTGAGAATGATCTTAGGCAAATGAATATAACCAGGTGTATAAGTATAGCACTTCTCTGCAGTTCCTTTTAGAGTTCATTAATTGATGTGTTATTTTCCTGTAGCTTGATATGAAACTTTGTGTATGTAAAAACAGGATGACTACAACACTGAAGAGACAAGTGTTTTCTTTTAAACTGTCCATACATTTTTAAACTAGAGAAGTATGTTCATAGCAAATTATGTTCTTTTCCCCTAGCATGACAAGATGGCCTTGGATATTTTCCCATTTAGGTTGTTGTAACTACTTCATAAAGTTTGATTTTTTTTTAACTGATCCCAAATATGTAATCCTGTAGTAAACAAAAACAGAAATTCTCACGTCTAAACCAATGAGTGGTCCAGGATTATCCCCCTTTTATTACCACACATATGCAGTAGATTCTTCTTTTAGTGAATCATATTTAGGGGGAGTGAAAAAAAAAGTTTTGTTCTTTTGTGAATCAGGATTAAGAGTAGACCTTTTCTTGTTTGCTTTGAAAGGATTTATCAGTGATTTTTTTTAGAAATTTTAAATTATAGGAATGCCGTGGAGGTCCAAAGAAATGAAACCTACAGTACTTATTTAGATTTATAAGATTGACAATTTTTTAGAAAGTTTAGTACTTAAAACAGGAGGCTCTAACTGTTGGTTGCTGAGTTTTCTCCTCAGTTATTCTCTGTGTAAGCATGCATGTTGTAAATGTAATTTTCGTCACCTCTGAACATCATATTTACAGTCATTTATAGGAAGGGGAGAAGAGGGAATGATTTCTAGTAACATATAATGATGGTCCTTCAATTTAAAAAAAACACAAAGGTGAGAATTAGCACATTTTTATTTTGTTTAATCATAGTGTAGAGTAATGTAAAACTATTATAATGTAGACATTTATAGGTTTTTAAAAAAAATTTCTGGTGATGGAAGAAGAGATTTTGACAGGACAGTTACCAAGATCAGTGTTTGGGGTGGCAAAGATAGACATCATATTTAAGTCACTTAATTTTGGCTATCTCTGCTTCTTCCATTGAGGTAGAGGAATTTATGTTAAAGGTCAACAGCTAAGCAAAGCCATCATTGAGAGATAGGATGGCCATGGAGAAGACCAATATTTAACTTGTAAAAATCTTAGCTATATTTGGAGGGGGAAAGAGAATTTAGTAAATCCTATGTGTAGAGTGAGATTCTCAATTAGATTTCTGTTGCTTACAATGCATGTCCTAGGAAGTTGTTGGGATAATCTTTTCACAGGAGCATAGCTTGGTACATAATAGGTATTTAATAAATACTTCTTGGTTGATTGGTTGATCATAGATTTAGAGCTGAAAGCATTTCAAAGGCTATCATGTCCAACCTCCTCATTTTACAGAGGAAACAGAGGCATAGACATGTATGGTGACTTACCTAAAGTCACAGAGCTGGTAAGTAAATGCCTAAGATGGGATATGAAGCCAGGTCTTCTTCCTTCTGAGTTCTAGGCACTATCAACTTTGGATTTCACTTTGTATTAGTATCATAGCGGGAACCCTAAAATGTTAGAACTCACCTTAAAAATTATATATTCCAACGATCACATTTTATGTAGTATGAAACTAAGGCACTGAGAGGCTAAGTGATTTGCATGTGCCTAATCATTTTCTGTGTTCATAGAGTCATGGAATCTTATCACTGGAAGGACCCTTAAAGATGATGTCATTTAAAGTCCTTCCTGCAGCATAAATTCCTTTACCACCTTCAGACAAGTAGTTGTACAGACTTTTCTTGAACAATGAGCTCATGTCTTATAGCATGTAGGTCTGATGATTAAATTAAGTTTGCACATCCTGGATATCACAGAGGTTATGCTTTTTGCCACTTAGTTTGCAAACAAAAACCTACTGCCAGGAACTACTCAGATTTCAGTAGATCTTAAACCATATCTAGTAGATTCTAAAATCAAGGAAAATAGGTAGTTTCTCTTGTATTGGGTGTGAAATAGCTAAATATTATTTTATCTTAAAAAGAAATTATTGTGACTTCTTGGAAAGGCTCATTTTTTGATATGTCAAGTAGATTTAGACTTGTGCTTATCAAAAAGGAATAGTATGGACCATTGATTCTCTTTACTAAGCCACTGTCATCCAGTCTGGGGTACTTGTGCCATAAAAATTATCATCTTCTCTCCATATTTTCTTCTCACTGTTTAAAATGGGTTGTCAAAGACTAAAAGCAGATTCAAGAACATTACTGATGAACTCTTGAGAAAGAGCCTACAGGAATTGTTCATGATTTAACATTATTCAGGCATGTTAGAGTTATCAGCTACTCTCCATCTCCATCTTTGGCTAGTTGCCTTCACATTCCATATAGCAGCTTGGAAATATAGTGAAGTATATAAAAGGCTTGTTATCTCTCAGAAACGTTCAGCTGATGTGGAGCTGCACACAAATGACTTTCCCATGGACAGGATATCTGGTCTAACTGCTTTAAAAAATTGCATAACCCTATAGGGAACCTTGGCTAACTAATGCAATAATTACCTAGGAGTAGAGCCAGCATCCTGCAATTATATTAGAACAAATGTGCTGCAGTGTTTCTGTTTGTGTAGGTCTCTTGGCATCTTGAATTAATATTTTATCATATTTCATTAAGAAAAATCAGCCAAAGAAGGCTGAAAGCAAGAGAGTTTGAGTTATACCTATTTTGTAACATTGGGGAGGTTCTTTGAAGTTGAACCAAATCTCTTCCATCTTGACAAAGTGATTTTACACCACTGAAAACAATTGATGCATATCTCATTGTTAGGCAGAGGAAAGCATTTCCTTGAAGCCTGTGCTTTAGGAAAACATGACAGTATTAAATGATATTTTGAATATGAACCATTTCTTTGCTAATTAATTTTCTTTTCATTGTTGGGTTTTTTTCCCCAAAGCATGCAAGTTTACATGCCAATGTGGTGAATATGTCATTTTCACTTGGGTTAATCAGTTTATTTCATTACTTAGTGTTCAATGAATATTTGTGTGCACATTTTCAAAAGTCTAATTGAATACCTTAAATCATTCTTCTCTAAATACAATGAGAATGGATTCCACCAGCTTAACTATCTCCAGATTGTGACATCTTTCCCCTCAAAAGATGCTAAACATATATGCTACTAATTTTGACACAAAATGAAGTTTTCAAATGAATTTGTATGACCACAATAAACAATAATGAAAGTTTTATGAGAGGTTAAGGGGGGGGGTAGGGGAAGGAATCCTGAGCAATTTGCCACTAACTTTTTCAAGGACATAGAGAAAGCCAATGTTGAAACTTCTTTCTCCATTTGTAAAATAAGGTTATCTACCCCCCTAACTGTAGTTTATGGTCACCAACAATGCTGTGCCTTTACTTATTATTAATTTCACCCTTCACAAGACATCTTTGTTTAATTGCTAAAAGCTGCAAATTAGTAATGATGATTTATAGTTTCTTTGGGAAGCCATTGACTGGAGAATGGTCATAAAAAGAGCAATCTGAGAGAATCTGAGAGGCATTGTTTTCCTTAGTCTAGATAACACAGCAGTGAAAGGCGAAATGCTTCTGTACATATTTCTGATTTATAATCTGTTGTTCATGGCCAAAGTTAGTCCCTTAGTACCAAGAAGTGGTGCTAGGCATATACAGTATCTTCTGTCTTTGTACTACTTTGTTTAGGCCACTGATAACTCTCATTCACACACTTGAAACCTACATCCATGTGGCACTGGAAGAATGATGATTTTTTTTCTGAATCAGTGGGAGGTATTTTCTCTTTATAGATTACTAATGGAAAAGAACATACCTAAAATGATTAGATAGAGAAGTAGATGACCCACTCAACCTCTTACCTTCACTAGGGAATTGGGTGTTAGGCTGGCAAATTACTCGTTTTCAATTTCTGATCTCGTACTTCTAGATTCTGCGCCTGCAGTTGATGTAATTTTTGTAAAGTTTTATAATAATGGGGAAAATAAAGCTGAAAGATTCTCAAACCCCTCCCACCCCATCAACAGCTTTTTTTCTTCTCTCCCCTTGCTCTCCTATCTTTCCGTTCCTAAGAAGCACTTACTTAGATGTCAGCCTACTGTGCTTACTGGTGTCACCTCTGCTTGAAGGTGTCTCATGAAACTTCACATTCAGAAGTCATCCCTGGTATGTTTTAGCCTATTTACATTCACCATGTGTTTGTGCATTGCTGTTTAGGTTACATGAAATTTTGATTCTTCGGAGAAAATTCTATTCAGTGTGTACACATACATTTATGCACTATATATGGACCGTGAGCTCTGCCTATGATTCAGTAAGACAAGGTCAGCCTTGTTTGAAACTGGGAAAATTTTGTGCTTTGAGTTTGGGGTCTAGAAGGCCTGAGTTCATATGTGACTTCATCTACTTATTTATCAGTTGTGTGACCCTAGACATGTCCTGTTTCCTCCTCTATAAAATGAGGAAACTTATAGCACCTGCTTCTCAGATAAAACAAGGTAATATTGGTCAAACACTTTGCAAACCTTAAAATGTGATATAAATTCTGACTGTACTGTTATTTAACTCTTGTTCCAAAGCTCCTAAAGCGATTGCTGCTGCAGAATTCCATCTTTCTAATACCAGGATCCTCATAGTGATGTTATATGTCTGGAAATCATGGGATCCTGTGATCTCAGAAGAATCATTCTTTCTGCTCCTCAAAAAGTTATCTCACATTTACTCAGTATATAATTTATACGTAACTATTTATGTGCGTGCTGTCTCCTTCAATAAAATGTAAGTTCCTTGAGGGAAGTTACTGTCTAATGTTTGTCTTTATATTCCCAGGAGCCAGCATAGTGCTTAATAAAAATGCCTATGGATTGATTAGTTACCTGAGTTAATTTGAAGGATCTTATCAATTTCTTCATAGATGTATTCTGTTTATCCTCTCAACAGATATTGTCACATAAGGTACAGTCCTTTTTCTAGTAACCTCTCTGTGCTCTGTCCCACAAAGTACTTTCTTATTGGTCAATAAATCCAATTGCTCTGACTTATCTCTTTTATTTGCAATTTGTATTTTCTCCTTGATTTTTATTGGGAGAATGTTTATATAGATGTGATGTATGACTGTTAAAGTGATGAAATAAGCAGTCATTAACACAAATAAGAATAATATGCCTTTCTATAGTTTCTTAAGGTTTAGAAAGGACTTTCTAAAGGTAGCTGTGGTATTTAAAGGAGATAATCAATATAAAGTATGTGGTAAACTTTAACATAAAATACAAAAATATCAGCCATTATTCATAATAACCCTTTGAAGTAGGTAGTTTCGCATCCATTTTACAGATGACAACAATGAGATTAAAAGTGACCTACTAGTGTCCCATAAATGAATAAAATGAATGAACTGCATTTATTGTCCTATACCAACCACTGTGCTAAGAGCTGGAGATACAAATATAAAAACAGTCCCAGCCCTCAAGGAACTTACATTCTGATAGGGGAAGATAACACATGTAGGGAATTGTGGTCAAAGAGTGAATGGAGATTTCATCTGGGAATTTGAAGTGATAGTGAGGGTAGCTTTAGGAGACTCAGTTGACATGACCTTTCTAAAAGCAACAGTAAAATTGATTCGATCACAGTTCCCAAAGTAAGAGTTGAAAGTTTGGTATGGGGAGGGGAGAGAAAGGGTAGCTTTATAGTGGAAGGGAAGTTGGCAAGAAGATAACTATGGCACTTGAAACATGGTCTGGTCTGGGGGCAGCTAATTCTAGATATAGTAGGCTATTTGAGTTTTCTCTGATCCATCAATCAGGACAGCTAAGACCTACGGGGCTAGTTCAGAACTATAGTGGCTTGTCAGGAGGGTACAGAAGTTGGGTAAATATCGATGAGACAAGGATATGGCTGCATATTCTGGGACCATGGCTAGGACCTGCAAAATCCAGGACACAATTCATCTCTTCCTTTTGTGTTAATTTTTTTTCCTCCCCAGATGCATTATATGCTCCTTGAGAACAAAGATATATAATGCTTTTAAAAAAAATTATACTCTAAAGAGCCTAGCATGGAACAGATATGTAAGAAATGGGCATCAGTGAAAAAATCATTTTGCTTGCGCAAAGGGGCATTTACATGATTTTGGGACACTATAACAATTGCATTTTCTGAACCCTCAAAAGAAACACAGGCATCTTAGAAATAGAATGCATTCTAGCCAAACTACTCTTATCAAGGAAGGCTGTGCCATGTTGGGGGAGAGGGAAGAGAGTAGGAGGTAGACCATAGAGGTGTGGGGAAGGGAGAGGAGGAGGAAAAGAAAGAATATTTACTAAATGCATACAATATGGCAGGTCCTGTGCTAAGTGTTAGAGATTCAAATACAAACCAAGTGTTCAAGGAACTTAGAGTCTGATGTGAGACAAAAGCACATAAAACAGAAGGGGAAAGGGAAAACAGAGGCAGTGGGTCAGAGGATGGTATGGCGATGCCAGAAAGTGAAATAAAATGAAAGCTCACCTGGCAGAACCGGGGAAACCAAGCACCTTGGGTGTTGCCTTATGACTGAGTCCAAATTTTACAGAACAAATCCTTTTATTAAGATGATTTGTTCTATGAAGTTTGGATTCAGTCAAAGGGCCGCACTTAAGGAACTTGAGAGCCACATGTAGGGGGTTTGAGGGGATGGGGCTGCAGTTCAGGCAGCATGATGAGGCCATGAAGCATAATGGAGCCCTGGTTCTGGGTAAGCTAATGACCCAACCTCCACCTTTTATTCCAGAAGGGAGCCTGGGAGGACTAGGTCCTAGGCACCTGGTAGAAAATGTGTGGGGTATCCATACTCAGCCCAGGGAAACTTTGACTAATATAGGCTGATGAGAGAAGCCCTCCTTGGATAGCCTAGGGGTGGGGAACCTGTCCCCTCCAGGACACATAAGTAGCCTTTTGACCGAGTCCAAATTTTAAAGAACAAACCCTTTTGTTAAGGGGATTTGTTCTGTGAAGTTTGGATTCAGTCAAAGGGCTGCACTTGAGGACCTAGAGGGCCACATATGGCCTCAAGGCCACAGGTTCCCCACCTTGGAAGCCATCTGAACTCTCTCAGGAGATTTCCACTAACCCCTTAGCCTTCAGGAAGAGTTCTCAACCTCTGGGGAAACATGTGGAATTTTCCCCTGCACCCTTATACCAGGCTACTGAGATTAGGAACAGATGTGCTGTGGCAGCTGTGGGGTACCAGATTCATTAGATACATTACCTTCTAGTCATCAAGCTGCTTGGGAGATAGGTACCATGTGCTGATTACTTAAGTGCTATACTAAATTCTTGAATTTGCTGTTTTTCTGTCTTCTTAGATTTCCTGGGGATGCTTGTTGTTCAGAATAAGCCCCTGAGTGATTATCACAAAAATGGTCCTCATCAATGTATTCATCAGTAAAAGCCTCTGAGCTTGTAAATAGCATCAGCTTCCCATTTTCTAAAAAGCTGATAAAGCTGAAATTTTTACCTAAAGTTTCATATTCTGTCAGTGGTTCCTTCCCCACCCCCCACATTCAGGTGCATGAACCTCACTTTCTGTTGGGAAGTAAATGTTTTTCGGTAGATGAAGCTTTCACTCATTCCTGGGCTAAAATCCAATGAAAGCTGATTTCTCAAGGTCCTGGGATAAGAGGAGGGAGGTGATTGATTTAAGTGAAAAATCCTAGGTGCTCCTTGCAAACAAAACTAGTTAAACAGGGCAAGGACTAATGGCATAAAATCTGCTACCAGGAAATATTGACTTCTCTAGAGGCAGTGGGATGCAGTGATAAGTGTGCTGCCATATGCAGAATCAGGTCACCTGGCTTCATAACAGTTATGCCATGTGCTCACTGTGTGGGCTGAGGTTAATGACACAACTTCTCTGGACCTCAGTTTCTGCATCTATAAAATGAATAGGTTGGACTCAGTGGTCTCTCAGAACCCCTTCAGTGGTATATCTGAAACTAGGAAAAACACAGCTGGTAGTGAAATAAATAAGTCAGATAGCTCTTAGGGAAGATAACAGTGAGAAAGCTGAAAACAATTCGGAGAACCCTGACTTGCTTTGTCAGTACTGAAAAACAGTTGACTTTTGTCTTTGCAAATGTGTTCTATCATTTGAATTCATACGCTCTGTAAAAAACAAAAAACAAAAAAACAAGGAGAGAGGCATTATAAGAGCTATGCAGTAAGACCTTATTTGAATTGCATCAAACCACTTTATACTTTCTCTTAGTAAATCCAGAAATTCCAGAAAAAAATTGGTGGAAAGCTGTGTTGACTTTGGAGCTCACTACTGCCAGTACCTGAGTGTCCTACAATCGCTAGATACTTTCTTTGCCCTAAAGGGTGCCTGTGTCTCTTGCCTTCCTTGGCCTCTTTCAATAATGGAAGTATTTCCTTAAGTTGTGTTTGCAGAGATCTCAGGTATTTGCTGTGATGATGTAAAGCACAATGAAGTTCTTAGATGCTTTATTGCCCACAGCTTAGATGTCTTTTGAGATAATTATTCAAATTATTTGCTTGGCCACCAAATGTATCCGTTTACAAAATATACAAAACCCAACTCCTCTAAAACACTTAGAAAGCCAGACAGAGCCAGTGTTCATGCGGACTGATCCTCCTCGGTGAGTTAGAGTACCTTGGGACTAGACTCATTTTCTGAATAATGATGGTAATAATAGTTTGTGTTTATACAGACTGGCCCAAAAGTCTTAGTGCAGTTTTAAGCTTTGGTGGTTAGTGCTTTATAATTTGCAAAGTGTTTTTCCTCTTCTGTTGTAATGAGAATTGTAGTGGAGAGGAGGAAAGGCTCGACAATTGTATTGTTTCTTCCAAAGGTTCTTGTGAATTTCCTCATAAATTAGGGACTTCTGCAATGCCTCACTGCCACAGGTAAACCTTAGAGTCTTGTGTCAAAGGTGTCATCAAGGCTCTGGCTCTGTCCCAATTAAATTAGAGAGGTTGCATGCTGTCCCTTGAGGAATTCCCAATGGTTAATTTTCAGTTGTTTTGGTCTCCTTTTTATATTACCTTTCTGCTTCTGTTTTCTCATATAATCGACAGTTTGGAGTGATAATCTTTGAACTGAACCAGTACTTACCCTGAGACAAGAAGGGCTCCTCAGAATTTCTATCCTTTGTTGTTATTGTTATTTTAAAACTTATGTCTGTTAAACACAAGGATATGTTAAAAAGCATCTTGTTAGTTAGGGCTCTCAGACTAATGGCTTTAACTTAGCCGGTAGCCATTCTCTTTTCCACTGGGGGTGTTTTTCAAGTATTCACACCTTATATAGCACATTTTGTTAAAAGCCCACTGGAGGGGGCAGTCAGGTGGCGTGGTGAGTAGAGGACTGGCTCTGGAGTCAGGAGTGACCTGAGTTCAAATCCGGCCTCAGACACTTGACGCGCTTACTAGCTGTGTGGCCTCGGGCAAGTCACTTCCCTCCTCAAAAAAAAAAAAGCCCACTGGAACACCTTGATATCATTTTCTTTTAAAAAAAAATCACTTATACTTTCAACTGGTCTAGAGCAGGTAAACTAGATCCACCTGGTTTCTTTGTTTTGTGTTTAAGGAAAGTTTAGCTGCTCAACTGAGATAAATTATAATTGGATTATATCACAGTAATTCTTTAACAATATCAGTATCCACAATAATGCATATTCATCTTAGAACCTACAAATTGCAAATTCAATTCAATCCTCTGTTCTAAGACAATGTGATTAATTTTCTTTAAATCTATTTTGGTTGCTGAGTCACTCTCCTCCTGGATATGGTCTTTGTTTGAAGAACAGTGGCTCAGTATTACTCAAACGAAGGCTGTTGTTTGTATTTAGCAACTTACGTACAAAATTGTGATTTCAGTTCCCAAATGATGTTTTGATGTATCTCCTATATTTTGTCCAAAGGAAAATTCAAAAGCAAAACAACAGGAAAATTGTCCAGCTTTTCCAGTTAAGTTCCTGTTTGCAGAGCCCCAGGAATGAAGGACACAACATGACTGCACAGTGAAGAGGCGAAACCAAGAAGGGAGAGAAGAGAAAGGAAGAGGCTAGAAGCTGAATGTCTTAGAATGGAAAGCGAAAGACTTTTTCACTTTTCTCTTTGTATCTCCAATGCCTAGCAAACACTTGGCACACAATAGGCATTTGATAAATGCCTGTTTATTTATTGATTGTAGTATACTGTTTGCATTAGGGTGCTGACAGAAATCTTATAATTGTGTATGACAAGCAGTATGATAAGCATCTTCTCTGGGCTACCTCCCCAACTGAGCACTCCTAGGTTTGCAGATTGTATGTGTAAGGGGGGCACCTATTGTCACACATTAAAATGGTGCTCTTTGAGTCAACATTTGTAAAACTATAGCTCACCCCTCAAAAATGATCTCACTTCACCACTACACTTGGGCCAGAGCAAAGATGTACTAACATGGCATAGAGAAAAAAAATAGCTTTGAGACTTCATCTGCACAAGGAACTGGCACAAGCCAACAAGGCACATATATAAAGGACATGTGGTCATCTTGCTTTCCTTGTCATAGGGTCCCACATCCTCGTGCTTTTTCTGGTGACCTCATGCTGTGTCCTAGGGATGAAAACTTGAGATTTTGGAGATGTAGGTGATATTTTCATTCCTGCTTGTATTTGAAAATTGCCTCTTTGGAATGGAACAGAAAAGATATGAGAAGTAAACATAAGAGATCATGTCAGAAGGTAGAAGTGAAGAAGGAGAATTACTCTTGAGAACATGGCCTTTTCATAAGGAGGTAGGGGCAGGGTCATGCAAGAGTTCTTGATAGATAAGTAGGGGGATGCCAGGTGAATTTAGAAAGGCATGTAAATAACATGGAAGGAAAGAGTCATTGCTGAAGATGAATATAAAACAATAACACAATACTATCAAAATTCTGTCTGAAGTCTAAACTCCAGAAAAAGTTATAGCATTTAATAGACACCAGTGTTGACTGAAAAGGGCTTATAACTCTTAATTCTGGATAAATTAAAGGCAAGAGAAAGATCACAGGAGGACAAGAAGCACTGCTTTGGACAGATGGGATGATGCTAACAATTGATGGAAGGAAAAAAATGTAGAACTCTTAAATCACTTCTCCTTTATTTGCCAAGGAGAGTTCTCTTCCAATTTTGAAGTATATAACAAAAAATTGTTAACAGGGAATTGAAACCCAAGGCAAGTGAGAAGATAAGAAAGCACTTAGCTATTCTCAATGAGTTCAGGTTACCAGGCCCAGATGAACTGCCAACCAAGGTACTAAAAGTACTTACGGATATGACAACTGAGCTACAGTCAGTGACCTTTAAAAAAGCATAGAGATGGGAGAAATAGCTCAAGAATGAAGAAGGGCAAATATTTTAAAAGAAAAATATCTGAATTCTTCATATTGTAAGACCAGCAAACTTGACTTTGTTTCCTGGCAAGGCTCTCCCAGGTAGTCTTATTAAAATAGTTTGTTAAGAGCTTAGAAAAAAAGCACTAGTGGTTGTGAGCTAGCATGAGTTCATCAAGAATAAGTAATGCTGAGACTAACCTAATTTCTTTTTCTGGAAGGATTTTTAAACTAGTAGATGAGGAAAATGTCAGAGACATATCTGGATTTCAGCAAGCATTTGACAGTCTCTGATGATATCCTTGTGGGCAAAAAGGCGAGAGATAGGTTAGATGATAATACAGTTCTATATTTGCAGAACTAGTTGAATGCCTAGACCCAGAGAATGATGATTAATCATGTTTGTCAGACTGGGAAAAGGCCTCTAGGATAGCACTATAGGTGTCTGACTTTGGTTTCTGTTTTGTGTAACAATGTTATTTATCATTGTCTAGAATGAAGGTATAGATTACATAGATATCCAATTTGAGGATCACATGAAGCTGAGAGGGTTGGGTAACATTTGAATTCAGGACTAGGATCCAGAAAGATTTTGATGGGCTAGAAGGATGGACCAAGGCTATTAAAATGAAAGTAATTTTACAAGGATAAATGCAAGTTCCTACATGGATTCAAAAAAATCAACTATGTAAGTACTGGATACAGGAGATATACCTCGGGTGGGGGAAGCTAATTTGAAAAAGCCTTGGGGTTAGAGGGTGGTTCAGTGTATTGGAACCTCAAGTGTGACAAGACAGTCAAAAAGTTAAATGTGTATTGGGAGCTAGTTTCCTAGCCTCAGTTCTCACTTTACAGGCAGGATTGTAGGGATATTCCCAAGGGATTGTGGGGTGTCTTTATATTTAATTCTCTAGGTCACAAGTCCCCACTGGTGTGCTTCCCCCATGATTAACATTTGATATCACTTAGTCCACCAGACATAAGGGGGTGTTTACTAGAGTGCTATATAATAAATATAATTGGTAAGAAATATCCTCTGAAAAGGCTGTGAAACACTCTACGCCCAGTACATAGAGAGACCAGGGGAAATTAGAGTACACAGGTAACCAAAGGTTAAGTAACAGTTTCTGGTTACTGGAATTCCTTTTGCACTATGTTATGGGTTAGTCTTGAAGTTCTCCTTGCAGAAGGTATAGCATCTCTGCTGGACTCCTGGTAGATTCTTGAAGATACCATTTCTCAGTGTTATCTGTTTTGTTCTTAGCTCCTGATACATATACCACATCAGTTGTTATGGGGGTTGCTGCTAGGGTTAGGAAGTCCAATATCCTCTGACCTTCTGAAGACCAAAAGGCTCTCTTGTGTTTGCAAGAAGGGATCAAGATTCTGCTTTCCTCCTTCCCCATGTGGTTCTTCTTCAGGAGCTCGGCTGGAGACAGCCACTTCCAAACAGCAAGATGCTTGAATACTACCTGGTTTCCCTTGGAATTGGTTGGAAATTTTATATAAATCCTACAGCATGACTAGGTCTCTTCAACCAATCCAAACATAACTGCTTTGTCATATCACTGCATTGTATCCAATAGCTTTCAAGGATATCTTAATTGATCATGGGTTTATCACATCTAGTCTAAAGTCAGTAGAGGTGTTTATGTCTTATTCACACCTAGTTAATACTTCTGATGAATTCATTTGTGAAGTCTTCTCTCTCTTTGTAATCTTCTTATGTGATTTTAGACTGAATTAACAGAAGCAGTAATGCCCATAGAACATAGCTACATAGCCTGAATGGTGCATTGGTATCTGCAAAATATTAAGCTAACCAGAGTAAAGTTTCCACCGCATCTGTTGCCCCTTTGTGTTAGATTTTTGGCAAGATGTGAACACGATTCCCATATGTTGAGAAGGTTGAGATCTGCACCTAAGGAGGAGAGTATACTTATGAGATCACAAGTCCCTAAAATTGTATAAGTAAACATAATTGTATAATTTTTTAAAAAAGGTATGGAGAGTGATTGAAATTGCAGCCCCACAGTGTTCTGCCTTAGGTAGACCACACCTAGAAAATTTTCTTCATTTCTAATAGATACATTTTAAACGAGATATCAGCAGTCTGTAACATGCACTGAAGAGAATGGCCAAAATGGTAAAAGAGGCTCAAATCTCACTTTCTACTAGATCTGTTGAAGGAACTAGAATGGAGAAACATTTAAGACCTTCAGGGACATCATAACTATTTTCAAGAGTTTGAAATGCTGCTATGTGGAAGGATTAGATGCATTTTTTCAGTCTCAGAGAGCAAGACAAAAAAAAAAACAAGCTACTGAGGCACACACTGAACTCTGATACAAGGAAAATATAGCACTTAGGGCGGTCCAAAAGTGGGAGGTTCTGTAGCTCTAGAGTTCTTTGAGCACAATTTGGATGTGACAGGGATGCTAGACAGGAGATTACTGCTCAGATACAGTTTGTACTAGAAAATCTTTAATGTTCCTTCCAAGTCTGGGATTCACTAGTTTTTCAGTATGAGAACCCAAGCCAAGATGCAGAGAAGCCTAAATCACTTGCTTTACTTCTTTAAGATAAAAAGGCATATAATCCAGCATCCCTGAATCCTGCTAAGGACTCAGGAGGTAGAGAAGATGTACCTTAAAAGTTATATAACATTAAAAACAATAACCCAAGAGACATATCAAGGAAATATGGGGTGACATGGTAACTGTTATTGTATACTAAATTGCTACTTACTAAAAGTAACAATAACAGCTGTCATGTATGTAGCACTTTAAGATTTGCAAAGTACCTTGCTTTTAAAGCATTGACATAGTAGCACCAGTTTCTAGACTAATTTGCACATGACAAAATTGAGTCTCTGAAAGTGACTTTCCACTGTTGAAGTCAGCACTCTTGAATCTAGTTATGGCATCCACTCAACTTCAGTCATTTTTCAGTTGTATCCAATTCTTTATGACCCCATTTGGGGTTTTCTTGGCAAAGATACTGAAGTAGTTGAACGTTTCCTTCTTGAGCTCGTTTTACAGATGAAGAAACTGAGGCAAACAGGGTTAAGTGAGTTGCCTAGGGTCACACAGCTAATAAGTGTCTGAGGCCAGATTTGAACTCAGGAAGATGAAGCTTCCAGACTGCTGGCCTGCCACTCTATCCACTGTGCTACCTATCGGCCATTGTAGGTGTAGCATATTATCCCACTATATATTACTTTGCTTCACTCGTAATAGAGGTTATGAATTCACAGGAAAGAGCGACCAGTGTGGAGTATGCCATGTTTGTAGGAATTTGAGTAGGTGAATCTTTTGGAAAGTAATATAAAATAAATTTCAAAAGAGAAGTTTAGGTTAAACTTTGGGGAGATGAATGCCAAGCTTTGATTTTATTCAAGTTAAGAGTACAAAATAGGATGATTAAATTAGAAATCCAAGGTTAGACTCGAGAAACATCATGGTAAATGAAGCTGCAGAACAGAAGGATTCAGTTATTTCCCTCACAAATGTTATTAAGTATCTAATATGGGTGCAGAACATTGTGCTGTTTTGTGATGGGAGATACTGAAAAAATGAAAGAAGACATAGTATTTGTCTTAGAGGGGGATGCGATAAAGACACAATTATCTATAAACATGAGGAGTATACAAGAAAGATGCAAAATGTTACATGAGGTTCAGGAGGTAGAGAGAAGGTCATTAAAGACGTAGGGGATCAGAGAAGAGAGGATTGAACCCTTTTGTGTTGCGTATTTGGTATATCTACTCTGAGACTTTTATTTTAATTAAGGATTTTCTCTGTGTCTGTGTTTACTCTTCTAAATTACATCTCCTATATGCCTTTTTGGATGTTTTTCTTCTGGGCAGAGTATCCATCCACCACATTTTTCATCCAAATGACTATCTATCTGCTGGCAATACATTGGCTACAAATTCCATAGTCCAGCAGCTCAACTGTTAGATTGTAAGGAATGGTATGGTTTAGTTGCATGTTGTCATGTCACTTGATGATATTTGGACTAGTGATTCTAATTTTCCCAGGCATCATTATTTGCTTTAATACACCAACCCTTTGAGGTATGACATCAGAATTGTCTTTAGTGGTCAAGCTGCTTTTCTGTTTCTGCTTCCAAGTGTAAGTATATCCCACTTTACATAGTGGACTTCCCTGAAAAAGAAATGTACAAATCAAATAATATTCTAAACAGTAGGGAATCTATCTAAAGTTTATCAGGACACTGAAAGTTTAAGTAATTTGCCAATGTTCACACAAGCCAGTGTGTGCTGCGAGGCAGTATTTGAACCCAGGTCTTCTTAACTTAGAGTCTTACTTCCATCCTCTAAGCCAACCATTAGCTAATAAATATTGAATCTTTTTGTTAAGCAAATCATAAGGCTGATTTCTCATTTCACATCTGGATTTTCCAAATTATGTTTTCTCCATGTGTCTGGTTAAAGATTTCTCTGTTAATGAGATTGGTAGCAGAAAGACAACAGTGCAGGCATGGTCAACAGGGTGAGTTTACCAAGAGTTAATGGAGATATAAATCTGTCCTGATGCCTGATAGGATTTAAAGATAAGAATCCCTCTCAGGTATTTTTTTTAAGCCAGAACATATTAAATGATGCCCACTACTGCATATTTGGAGGATTAGGATGTTTGATACGGATGTTGTTTAGGATCTAACAACTCTGACACTGATCCTTTTCAACAAGCAAGAGATATTATCTCTTGCCATCATCTTTGCCTCTCCCAGGATATTCCAGAAATCTGTATCTAATTACTTGTGTAGCTAATTACCTCTCCCATGTTCAGTAGCAGAAGTAACCTCATTTCCCCTTGAAGTCCATTTTATGGCATCAAACTGTATTACATTCCTTTTTTTAATGGCTGCTGACAGAATTGCTGCAGCGCCATTTGTAACACCCGTGACCTGAAGCTGGCTCCACGTTCCTATGGCAGAGCTAGCAGCATCTTGGATTTCTTTTCTCTTCTTTCCTTTAAAACAAAACAAAACTAAATAGAACAGTGAGCTTTTAAATATCTATGTATCTGATTCATCTCCCCACAGCTCCATTTCTTTGATTAGCATTACGATGGTGTGACAAGACACTATATCAGTAGTAATCGATCTGATTAGTATGGGGATGATATGAACACAGATTGTATTGATGTTTAATAGTGAAGGCACCCAGGTGCTGTAAACATTATAGATGTTTCTGTATGCTGCATGCAAGGTCTCCGTAATGAAGACAGCAACCACAGCAGATTTCAGAGCTCAATGATTTATTTTCTGCCAAGTACCACAGTGGGTCTTGCATAGTATGTGGCACTTCTGTGTTGGATATGTTGGCTGCTTTGAACAAAATATTTTAATCAGTCTTCAAAATAGTACAAATATTTTTATTGGATAGTTTTTAATCTTTATAAAGAAAATTTTATCGTGTTTAAAAACAGTGCTGTAATATTGCTACAGTCAGTATTCTTCTTGAGAACCAAGTTCTTAGTTCATTTTATGTTATGAATATCTGCCCTTAAGGTGATTCTTAAGATGAGATTATTTGTAGCCCCTCCAATTGTTTTAGTTTAAAATGTTAAAATAAGAAATATTTTGTAATAAATATGCCCACTGGCATACTGTTAGACATGTTTGTTTCTCTCTGACAATAAGTACTCTGAATTCATAGGAGGGAGAGATCATTGTTAGCTTGAGTGGTCAATAAAGACTCCATGAAAGAGCTAGCATTTGAATTGGGCCTCAGAGGACAGTTTGAAGAAGCATTCTATTTGGCATAAGCAGTGAAAAAATATTACACATTGGTGGAAATGGCCATGCTGAACTTAGGAGATAATAGATAATCTATTAGAAAGCAGCAACAGATTATACTAGGAAATTATTTCTCAGCTCATGTATTCAAGAGAAGGAATCTGTTGACTCTTTTAGGAGCTGGTTTGGAGCAGTAAGCTGTGAATATCAAAAAGTGACTTCCTTACTAAGTACGCTTATTGTGGGCATAAGATGAGCTTCTGTGGTTGCTAATGGGCATGTACTAGCAAGTTGATTTTCTCTTTTTGGCAATCTCATTATCCTCTTGCTATGTAGGACCAAAAACCGGGGTTGTTTGGATCTATTTATTTGTTTTAAAGCAAGGAAATAAATAGAAGAAAATATTTAGAGATTAGACATAATCAAGTATCATTTAAAACTTTTAAAATCTATACAAATATACTAATGTCATGATCATTCAAAATAAATGCATACAGTTGTATTAATACTACTAATAATAATTCATGTGGCAGAGTAGAAAGAGCTCTTGAACCTAGAGTGAAAATGCTTGGTTTTAAGTTAGACACGTGACTCATAGAATGACCCCCTGGCTAGCCACAGAAACATAGACTTTCAGAGTTGGAAGAGACTTTACGGGCTATCTATTCCAAGCTGTGCTTGAAAAGGAGTCTCGTATACAGCATATCTGACAAATGGTTATCCAGTGTCTGCATGAAGACTTCAATTGAAAGGGAATCCACTACTTCCAGAGGCCCTGCATTCCTCTTTTTTGAGCAATTGGAATCAGTTAACTTCCTTATGTCTCAGTTTTCTCATCTGTGCAAAAGTAGGGCTAATGATCCTTTGTGTTATTAACGTCTTGAGATTACTGTATGGAAAATGCTTTATAAACTTTAATTATAAAATATTTTGTTACCATCATTATCTCATTTAGTCCCTTTAGCCCAAATCTTTATTATTATTTTTTTTCCTGGCACATAATAAATGCTTGTTGACTTCATTTGACCTGACTAACAAAAATAAGCGTTTCATATCCCATGTAAAATGGCTTCATATTAAAGAATTTATGATAAGTAAATGCAAGATGAATTAGAGAAAGTATATTTTAATGTATTTAATAGATTTACTTTCAAAAGATCACATAAAGTCCCCCCCCCAAAGGGTGGTAGTTAGGATGACAGTGTCCCTTAAACAGACATTGTTAATTTAGGTTGAAATCTCTACTTCACTGCAATAAGAATCAAAGAATTGCATTTTTGAGAGTATTTTTTGCAGGAAAGAACTTGGGGCATGCTTGATGTTATTTATGATACTTTATTAAGTTTTGGGTGATTGAAAGTACATGTTGGAAGTCAGAGATTAATGACATCCTTTGCAAGGAATGTACATTCTACTTGAACATGCTGCAATTTTAGTAATGGAAATTACATTTTCACAGGGTTGTGTGTTCTAAAGACATTTTCTTTAACCAAATAGTTTGTGGTAATGGAAAACATAAAAAAGAACATACTACAGAATATAATGAAATACATCCCTAGGAATTACTAGAAAACACATTCTAGAGGCACAGTGACTTTGGGCATGTCACTTAATTTCACTGGGCTGCACACTTTTCTTACTGTTAAAATGAAGGGTTTGTACAAGTTAATCTTCTAAGAGCCATTCTAGTTGTAATGTTATATAATTCCCTAATCCTGTGATGGTAGTATCAGTATCCCTGGGAGAGAGGTATGGAATCACATACTAGTGAATGAAAAAAAAGTTATAAAGCTCCTCGCCTAGCTGGTTGGAGGCTCTTATAAAGGTGTAGTTATCCAGGGTTGTAAAGTAAGCCTATTCCATTAGAATTTCTTCAAGATTAAAGTTCTATTTTAAATTTATTTGCCTGTCAATCAACCAACATTTATTAAGTACCTATTATATATTAGGTAATCTTGGAGTGAACAAAGTGAACCATTCGATGCCTTGAAGGAGCGCTTTCCCTGGTCAGCCTTACTGCTAGTGCTTCTACTCCATTGATTATCTCCAATTTGTCCTTTATGTGCCTTATTTGTACATCATTATTTTCATGTGGACTTTGCAGTGAGAGAGTGAATTCTTTGAGCAGGGACAGTCTTTTGCCTTTCTTTGTATCCCTAGCTCTTAAACAGTGCCTAGCACATAGTAGGCACTTAATAATGCTTATTGAGGAGAGAGAACATGTAGGTCAATTCAAAATGTTCAATACAGAAATACAAATAACTTGGAAGTAGTGGCAGAATGGGAGAGCCTCACTTGGAGCTGGGTATATCAGCATCCTTGTGGTTCTATGATAATTCCTGGATCTTCAAGATATTATATGTCTAGGAGGAAAAGAGTCTGTGACACAATGTTGTACAGTGAATGAGTGCCACCTCTTTATGCTGAAATAAATGACCACGAGAGCAAGTCATGAGAGAAAAGTTGAGGAAGTACAAAAGGAGGTTGTAGACATTTCGCTAAAATTTCCTTGAAGGATGCTTGCTACAATTTGATGTTTGAGGAAACTCCTTTGGACTTTTTAGACAGACTTGTTTGGGGGAGAGGAAATAGACAAAACCCTAGTGTTTCTTTTGCAACCAAACATAATTTTCCATTACTTTCCCTAAAAACTTAGAATGCAATTCAGATAATGTACAGCATTAATACTCTGTCCATTCAAGTCAAAATCTGAGCCAACACTTTTTGCTTTATCGTATATTAAGTAATGAATTTTAATTCATATTTTATCATATTGAAATTTATGTTGAAAACATAATATTGGTGTCACTTATTAGTGGAAAGATTAATATGAGAAACATTTCTTACCTAGAAATATAACTTTTCATTAATATTTAGATAAAATACAATGATGTATTAAAATAAACTTGTTCCACTGTCTTCCATTCATCATTCTTTGAAAGAAAGACACTACATTCAACATTCCTTCGTGGTGGATTATCCATGGAAAATTTTATTTTAAAATTCTTGTTGACATGATCATTTACTCTGCTCAATTAAATTCTGTGGAGATATAATCGACTATCTCTGTTTAATCTCACTTCTGCCTACAGACCTTGATTGAACAGAAAGTTGAAAGGAGTTGTCTTTAAAATCCAAACTCTCTAAAAAGTGTTTAGAAAGAAACTATAGAAAAAGAAGATAGCTCTTAGGCCGATTCTTTGTGTCCAGATGAGAAGGATCCAGTGGAGTAGTAGGAAAGTATTGAAGGCCATTTAAAGCTGTGAGCAATAGTGATTGTGCATACATCAGTTATTATTGTTTAGTATTTTAGTGGTATTCTCGACTATGACATAATAGAGGGAGTGGAACTGATAACATTGTTTAAGTACTCTGCATATATTTCAATTTGTGGGTCTTGACACAACTTTGAAAGACTTAAGAACTGTATTCTTTTGAGTGACCAACCAAGAGTCCAGTGGACTCACAATGAAGCCTGTTACTCACCACAGAGAAGGGATGGATTGTCTCAGGGTACAAATAAAGACTATATTTCTGTATATGGCCAATGCAGAAATTTATTTTGCTTGACCAGCAATATTTGTCAAAAGAGTTTTTTTTTTCCTTTTTTTCTACCCCCACTCCCACCCCAGGAATGTGGGCTGGAAGAGTGTGAGATTTTTGTTATTTGAAAAGAAATTAAAAAGTAGGGATGCTGATAGCATTTGTATCATTAAAACTTAGTAAAGTTCTGGCAGATAGTAAGCATTTTCCTGGAGATCAATTCAATCAGACAGTTCTGTAAAGATTTATTAATAAATTTCCATGCCAGCAATCTCAGCTTAGCAGGGAGGATGAGACTAGTGGATCTTCATCTTGGGAGTTCTAAGGAGGGGCAAACCTACCTAGATGGGAAAAGGTGGTCAGCAATCGATTAGATTTCATGAGTAGCCCTTGCATTTCCATACTGAGTGAGATAGGAAGTGTCAGTCTTAGAATATATTTGGTGAACTAATGGAGTCATATAAGAGAAGATACAGAGTCAACGTAAGCTACATTCGGGTGAGAGTGTATTAATGGTTTGGTTGACCAGATTATGGAAGATAGCTCTCATATCCCTTTAAAGTCATCTCTTCTTTAGGCTAAACCTCCTTAAATGACACGGTTTCTAGTTTCCTAATCATCCTGGTCCCTCCACTATGGCCATGCCACAGCTTATCAATCTATTTTTGAAATATGACTCCCCAAACTAAATAATACTCCAGACGTCTGAGGCATCAGAGCTGCCATGTTTGTTCTGGACACTGTGCCTTGCCTAATGTAAACTGAGACTACATTTGTCTTTTAGAGCTAAAGACTTTAAACATAGGAGGTAATAACCAATTTTTGACATAATGTCTTATGATTGACTTGTTTCGAATTTATAATACACTAAAATAGGAACTTTTTCATACGGATTGTTGTCTAGCCCTGCCTTCCCCATCTTGTATTTTTCCAGGTGATTTCTTTTTCAACCCAAATTTGCAACTCTAAATTTATTCCCAGATTAAATTTTAGATTTTTACCCTGTTTCCTTTCAAAATAAAGTTTAAGGATTTAAAGATATTATAAATTATAACACTTAAGGATAAAAAGAGGAGTAGGGATTTTCAGTCATATGAGGTATTTAGTTACAAACTTTTGGCAATGATTTTAAGTTTTAAGGATCAGAATTTAAGAATATCTGAAAGATCAAGCTTTGTAATCTGATGTAGTATTTTTTATCCATAAGGCAAAGAGAATGGAGATAGGATAAACATAAGGTAAAATTATGGTATCTACTTATAAGTTTTTGTATTTAAAGTTAATTTGCACAGATTGGACAAATTATAATTTTATTTACATGTGTGTGTACACATACATATGTATATATATTTTTTTTTTCCCTCAAATTTAACATGCCTGATCCTTCCAGTGTTAACCTTTCCTATAACTTGTCATTAAGGGAAAGATTTTGAATTACATACTTTTCTATTTTGTAATAAGAATTTATTTGCAAGAAAATTTGTTTTCCCTAGAATTTAGTTTGGACAATTCAGTAGACGTTTATTAAATACTTACCCTATGCAGAATTATGGGTTACAAAGGTTAGATAAGATCCTGCCCCTAATTATCTTGGAAATAATTTCAGGCAAAGTTGATTTCCTGAGTTCATATAAAAGATTACAAGTGGACCTGGTCATTTATGTTTTCATGGGTTTCTGGTTTCAACCCACCACTGATAGATGATATAACCCCCATATACAGCCTCATCTTGTCAGATTCTTATATGATTCTTTCTATAAAATTTTCATAAAGCCTCCATCCAATTCACCAGAGACTTTTTTCTGGCCCCTTTCCTATTTGGATTACCAGTACTCTGGGATACCAGTGCAATTTAGAATGATTTTCCAAGTTTCTGTTCTATACGTAGGAAAGTAATTGTGGGAAAGGCACAAAAATCAACTTGTGAGTCCCCTAAGGGGAACATTATTTTTATTTTATCAAATGCAAGTGACATTTGTCCAGCTCAAATCAGTGTCTATTTTCCTCCACAGCACCACTTTGCTAATTTCACTACAGGAACACTCTACAACAGTCAAAATGAAACAAATTTCTATTATCTGTCCCTAGATAGAGGATAGAGCAATGCACTTAGAATCAGGAAGACCCAATTTCAGATTTGTGGCATTCTGGACAAATCACTCAACCCCTCTGGGCTTCATTTTTCTGTTCTAACATAAAAGCACCTGCCTCACAGGGTCATTGTGTGGATCAAATGAGATAATGTGTGGAAAGCAATTTGGATGCCATAATGTGCTCTATAAACATGAGCTCTCATGTGATGGGGCTATGGATTCCTCATTTTTGAAGTTTTCCGTTTATATCTAAAAGCCTAGACCTTGGGAATTATCTAGTCCAACTTTTTTGTCTTCTATATAAAGAAATTAAGGACAAAAAAAAAAGATTAAGCGACTTGGCCAAGTTCACTCAGTCAAAGGTGGGAGGTGACATTAGTTTGCATCACAACTAGAGTCTCTATTGGCTTAAAAAACATCCTGTTTTGAAACTGAAGTTCTTGTTTTTCTTGAGGTTCTTCTCTAGCAGCGAATACCAGAAACCAACAATATTGTATCTTGGGTCCTACTAGTCAGTTCCAAATTTCTTGTTTAATTTCATGGAAAAATTACTTATTCTCTTGTTGGTGTCCATGAGAAATGTGAGGAATTCATTCAAGTCTGCCCCGCTTGTGTTCCTTCTCAGTACCTTTTCATTTAATAGAATAAAAAAAGCAATCATTTCCTTGGCTTTTTATATGCAAATCTTACTTTGCCTCCAACCATCATTTAGCCTTTTAGTACCTAAAAACTTTTTTACGGAGCTATTCAATATAGTGCAGACTCCTGAGGAACTTTATTTGCAGTCCCTGAAGAATCTTTCTTAAAATGAAATGACCAGATTCAACACAGTGCTTGAGATTATTTATTATGCAGTCAATATAGAATTATTAGTCTGTTAGCTTGTACTTAAATGTGTTAAAGTATCCCATTTGCCATTGAGTGCTGCTTCAGATGAAGTCATTGATCTATACTATACATGATATCTCTGGCATCTTCTTTTTTTT
>CM053626.1:63701762-63723909 GCA_028646595.1 Phalanger gymnotis | reverse complement strand
GGGAGGGGAGGGATTAGAGCCTTTTACCTGGCCATTTTGTCTCCTGGAAGTTCAAGAAGTATGCTTTGGGCTATAAGCCTCAGGAATTGGTGTCTCAGGGACCAGCGGTGTTGAGCTGCCTCTTTTCGCTTCCACAGGGTGCCGTCCTGTGTTGGGAGGCCTGGGGATCTCTGCCAGTTTCGGGCACCCGGCTTTCTCCCGGCCTGTCTCCCAGGTGGGTTTCCTGGCCAGCCGCTTCCGCTTTTGTCCCGTCTGGAGCAGCTCTGCACGCCGAGCACTCTTCTAGCCCACAGAGTCGTTCCTTTGGCCTCTCAGACTGTCCTGGCTGGGAAATTTGCCCCACTCAGACTTCTTGCGGTTTCCAACTCTCTCAAATCTGCTCAAATTCACCTCTTTATAGGAATCCAACAGAACTTGTGAGAGAGCTCCAGTAAGGCGCTGCCTTCATGTGGCCATCTTGGCTCTGCCCCCGCTTTCATTATTCTTACATGACTAATGAGAAGGTTCTTCCAAAAAATTTCTGATTACTTTTTGCCAATGTACTTGACATGATACAGTGACTAGAGACTTGGCCTCAGCATCAGGAAGACTTAGGTTCAAGTCCAGATTTTGACATATCCTGACTGTGTGACCCTATAGAAGTCATTTAACTATTCAGCACCCCAGGTAACTCCAATTTAGGATTTATATAGCCCTCATATTTGGCAAAGATCTTTACATATGTCCTCTTGTTTGAGCTATAGGATAGGATACAAAGGAGACACAGATCTGGCTTGTTAGACAAAGTTCCTCTCTGGTAGTTTCCTACACCACTAAGTCTTAGTCACCAAAAACAAATCCAAATTCATCTTAATAGTTGTTAGACATCAATTTCTTCTGACATTACACACATGGTTGGTTACCTGCCCTTTGTTACACTATTTTAGGAATTTTCACACAGTCCGGCATCTTTATGTTAATGAAACACTTTAGCTTTTACTAGCCAACTCAACCACTTTTACAGTACTTTATAATCATAATTAAGCACTTTAAACCCCAGGAGTCATAATGCTGACCCTTTTGCATACTATTATTAACTATTGTCATCTTGCATGGATGGCCATTTGCTGAACTATTACTTTACCAGTTATTCATACATGCTAGGGCTTTATCCCTAACCTGAAAGGTTACTTATTTTTCATTAATTGTGTCTTCAAAGGGACCTCATCGAAGGCCTTTTGAAAATTCATAAAAATTGTGTCAACAGAATCACCTCTTTTACTATTTTATTAATATGAATGAAAAAAACCCTGATATCATAGAAACAAGTTTTACGTGAGTCTTTTTCCTTGCTGTTATCACATTATACTTATCCGTCTATCGTGGTTAAAGTTACCTGTAATGATTTCTCATAGATCCAATATTTATTTTCTGTAAGTCCCTAAGATTTCCCCGTGCCTAACTCCTCTTCCCCTTCTCTCTACCCATTTCCCTTGCATTGTCAAGATACTGCCTACTTTCCATTAAACAAAAATTCACTGATGAATCAGATCAATTATCAAGTCTATTTTCAGAATTAATTTTGATTACATTGATGTGATATTTTTACTTTAAAAGATATAGATATTTTAATTTTTAAGGAATTCTTTCATATGGGTACAATGCATTGCAACATTTATAACTTGAATCAAATGTTGTGTTTAAATTGGTAGTAGACAGTTTGATGTTAAAAATTCAAGGCCTTCTTGGTTTTGAACGAAGCATGTTATGCAGCTATAACATTAGGGACTACTATGACCTATAAACTATTGAAGGCAGAAAGAGGCACCAAAGGAAATCTAAGCAGGGGATTAGTATTATGGCATGGGCAGGCCAGGCAGGCAATGTCCATCACTCCCTGAGCCAGGGAACTTATGTGAGCTTGGGAACTTACTCCCCTGTCCCCTTATGTTCAAGCTCCCCTAACCAGTTATTCCCCTTTGTTTTTTAGAAGTGTGACTTTTTTCTTCCAAACCCACTCCATGAGCATGGCTGCCCTGCTGTGCTCGCTCATGTGCTTTTCATCAACTTAGATTTGACTAGGTCTCAACTTCTATGCCATGCATGCAAAGTATAACATTTGCCTCTCCACTTTAGCCTTCCTTACCTCATCAGTTCAAAATTATGTCTCTAAGATGCTAGCTTAGCTCAGTTAGGAAAGTCTTCTCGTCTCCAGAGAAGACAATCCTAATATTCCCCCCAACCTTCCAAATATCAGTAGGCATTAAATATAAAGTAAAAAAAAACAGTTTAGTATTTCTATCAATCAACACTTCCCCCTCCCCACTTTTAATAGCTTAGAAGGGAAAGTAAGGGAACAAATATTAATTTCTTCCAAGCTCAGAGGGAAGCAGTGAATCTAAAGTAAGCAAATAACTCAGAGAGGAATTCAACTCTCTGCTTGAGGAGAGGAAAAAAGGAGGAGGGAAATATGTCACCAGCTCTTTCTCCAGCCTGATCTGGTTGGCAGTGTGGATTTTGCCCAGAGCATTTGCACTCTTAAATTGTCTTTCCTATCCCAGCTTAATTTTCATTGGGAGACCTTAGACCATTCACTCTCTGTGGCTGCACGTCATGTCTCTTCTCCTTTCTTTCACAACCACTTTTATCAAAATTGGAGTTAAGCTTAGGATTCTAGGTCGGCCTCTTCTGGTAACCCTAATCTTTTCTTCTTCTTTTCAATATTATGATATTTCTAATATAATTGGGAAGTGAATAATAAATTCCAAAAAAATTCTCTTTACAGGAAAGCTGTATTGACACAAGGTTTGACCTTACATTATCTGGAAATTCACTTACATTGAAAAACTGTTTTTCCTCCCCCAATACAAATGTCAAACAAATGAAGTATAACTTTATCCTGGGCAGCAGGAACTTGTTCAAAGAGGAGGACTGCTAATAAGGACCTGATCGTGTTCTACTATGCCATCAATAGTATAGGAAAATTTGTGGGAAAATTAGGTTTTTAAAATGTGGTCTTGGGCTTCAAATATGAATATCACTAAAGCTACCTTTTAAAAAATGCCCTCTTCTAAAAACATACATTGGAAGCAAAAAATTTCAGAGCATATTTAATTTTTAAAAAGCTTCCAGAGTAGTCATTATTCTCCTTCTGAGGCAGTATATATGAAGCTTAAGCCTGTTATAGGTGAGTGTCAGAAAGTACAGTTGGGTATTTTGGGGAAAATGCCAATAGGCCTAATGAGCAGTAGAGGAGTGGGTGTGTTAAAATTGAATTTTATTGGGCAGCTGCTCCCCTGCTTAGAATGTTCAGGATGAATGAACACAGCACATGATTTAAATGGGTTAATAGGGGGGAAAAATGAACTCAAGGATCCGTGGCAACCTTCCAGCAATTTTTAACACTTTAAAACAATTTTAAAAATGAAAAGCCACTCAAGTCTTTGGAAAGGGATATGAAAAGGATAACATTGTCAAGATAGGAGTTAATTGGGGGAAATGCAATTTTAAGACCAGTCTTTTCAAAATGAAATGAAAGGCAGATGGATGGGAAGATATGGCACAGTAGTGGCCAATATTCCATTGTTTTTAAAACTATTTTTTCTAAACATAGAGACTATTTGAGAATTATTGATTCTGATTGGTGATTTATATATTAGATTATTTAATTCTCACAGCCCTTTCTTGTAGATAACATATTAAACTTATTTTCTAAGTCCAAAACTATTGGGGTAAAATGTTCTGAGAATCTTAGTAAGAGTAAGATTATTAGCATGTATCTCCAAATTATAGTTTTTTGTTAGTATTTTTAGCAAGGCAATTGTGGTTAAGTGACTTACCCAGGGTCACACAGCGTCAAGTGTCTGAGGCAAGATTTGAACTTAGGTACTCCTGACTCCAGAACTGGTGCTCTATCTACTGTACCACCTAGCTGCTCCCCTTTTTTTGGTGAGATTTCTCCTCCTAACAGAACCCTTCAGCTCCCCTACAAAATTAAAAGGAACACACAGCAGGCACACAAAGTTGAAATTGTAAGAGTTGTAACTGGTATACCCTCAATAATGCCATCCTATAGCCTGCTTTCCTTTTTGTGCTTGATTATAGTATGGCCATTCTCCTGAAACTTAAAAGTAAAAACTATAGATAAAATGTCAAAACACTTTTCTAGCCTTTTCTTATTATTTCCTGGAAAAATTTAAATAGAGGAGGTCTGCAACACTATGTGGCATATGCTTTTTCTTCTGATAGAACTGAAATTTTATAAGTATTTAGCCTTTTCACCAAAACAAGCCTCACTTCCTATATGACATCTCATCCTGTGAGATTCTTGTTTATGTCTTTAAATAAGTCCTCCATATTGGGTGTTCACCCAATATGCTGCCATCCTTCCTCTTATTCCTTCAACATCTGTGGGCTATTACTTGATCTTTTTCTTGGTTGTTTCTCATCCTCAGTCTTCAACTGGCCAATCTTCTTTTCCTGAGATACATGTCTGTGATAATGGCATGTATATTTTGCTTTCTTTTATGTTTCATTGTTGAAAAAGTGTTATAGATTACTTATGCCCACCATGCATCTATCCGTTATCTTTTCAGGTATTTGAAATTCTGATTTTTCTAAAAACACGATATTCTATTTTTCACAGACATCACCTGAAGATTAGTATAAAACTAATGTTGTTTGGACTATTGGTGTTAATCATCTTTGTTGTTCATTTTGGCAGTAATTCCAGTGACATCTACTTCAGTATTTTAGCAATTCTCGTTCCTTTTGATAACTATAGTGTTAGATGGTGTTAGATGTGTGGTAACTTTGTTACTGATTCTTTGCCAACATGTCTTTTTAAAAAGTGTTGCTGTCATTTAACTTTTTAAACAGAAAAAATTATTTTTTGTCTTGACCATGAAAGGAGTCTAATAAAATGTAGTTATTTCTGTTCTGACTTTTCCTACTTCTATACAAAATGATCTGTGTCAGAACATTTAATTTAAATAATTTCCTACATGCCTATCTGAATGTGGGAGTCAGGAGTATAATATCCAGATGACTCAGTGTTATGCATACACTAAACACTATTCTCTAGAAAATCTAGCTTTTCTCCTGAGAATCATGTTGCATTCAAACTAATTTGCCTTTAAAAGTGAAAAATAACTGACCTATTCAGCAATGACAGCAATGTCTGTGGAGAGCTGTGTCTAAGCTAACAGAAAATTCCCTGAATTTGCTAGGTTATACCCACACACACACACGTGTGTGTGTGTATGTGTGTGTGTACAATATATACATATATATGTGTGTGTATATATATATATATATATATATATATATATATATAATTTTTTGAACAACTCTCACCTTCCCTCTTGCATTTTGTTTTCAGTTGCAGGAAAATTGTATCCTGTAATAGGCTTGTTCTTTCGGATGGGAAATATTCATTTGAAGCTAAATCCTCTAGAAATTTTCTATGATAATGTTTAAGTTTTTCATTTTCAAAAAGTTTGGCCTTCTAGCTGTCCTTGGCATTTTAGAGAAGATTTCAGCTTAGGTCAAGGCCTCATTTTCATAGGCAATGCCATTCAGTTTTTGTCCTTCTTTACAAGTGTATCTTTTCCTTGATATAGTAGGGCCAACTTAACTTTGGCTGGATCCCTCGGTCAGTGATTTGATCAACTCTTCGAGCTTCATTCTTCTTTCATCTTTGTTCTCTTTGCCATCAAGAGCCAGTGAATCCATGCACTTTATTTTCTATCAGCTAGTGTCCATCATAATAAGCCCACTTGTGCTAATAAGCTCCTGTTTCCCCTTGTTGTTTCTAGGCTATGTAAATTGCAAAGGCATTAAAAAGGCACGTGTGCTACCTCTCTTGGAGATCTTAATGTAAATAAAATAATCTAATGTCATATAAGACATACTGGCATCAAAAGAAATATTGAGGACATGAAAACAACTGAACAAGTAATTTAGGACTAATTGAATAAACAAAATATTTATAATACTTTTAAACAGTTTTCTCTATTTTAATGATTTTTATGATACTGAGAATGGAATGTTGAGAGAACATTCCAAGCCAATTCAGGGATGCAGAGATAGAGTGCTCTGTGAAGAAGAGAGAGAAGCCAGTTAGTTTGCATCTTTGAAGGCAGGGAGAGTAGAGTGAATCTGGAGAGATAGGTTGAGGCCAAATTTTGAAGGTCTTTTAAAGTCAAAAACATATTTATATTTGATCCTAAAGGCGATAGGGAGCAACTGGAGTTTGTTGATTGGGGAATGGCCTACTTGGATCTGTGTTTAAAGAAGATTACTTAGACATCACTGAGGAGAATAGATTGGAATGTGGAGAGACTTCCAACTAGGAGGTCATTGTATGAATCTAGATGTGAGCGGACAAGGGCCTGAATTAAGGTGGGTGGTGGCTTATGAGAATAGAGAAAGAACGAAGTGTGAGAGATTTGAGGATTTTAGAAAGTCAAGATTTGGCAGCAGATTGGATATTTGCAGTGAGATAGAAGTGAAGATTCGAGGCTATCGCCAAGCCTATAGACCTGGGATGTGAAAGAAAGGTGATGCTGTCCACAGAAATAGGGCCATATGGAAAAGGGGGAGGGGAGATTGGGGAAAGATAATGAATTCTTTTTTCAATATATTGAGTTTGAACAGAGTCAGTTGGTGATGTAGGACTCTAGTACCTCAAGAAAAAGACTGACATAGGTATATAGATTTTCGTGGCATCAGCATAGACACTTAGAGCTAGAAGGTATCTTAGAAGTTAACTCATCTAGTACAACATCACACTTTAAAGATATTTCAAAATTGAGGTCCAAATGGATAGTCACATAGCTAATAAATATCAGAGCTGGGATTTGAACTCAAGGCTTGTGGCTCCAAATTCTAGATTCTTTCCTCTCAGTGCAGTGTTTTGGCCATGACATTTTGTTATTATTCAGTTGTTTCAGTTTTGTCTGATGCTTTGTAACCCTATTTGGAGTTTTCTTGGCAAAGATATAGGAGTGGTTTGTCATTTCCTTCTCCAGCTCATTTTAGAGATGAGGAACTGTGAAAAACAGGGTTACCCAGGTTCACACAATTAGTAAGTGTGTGAGGCTGGATTTCAACTCAGGAAGATGTCTTCTAGATTCCAGGCCCAGTACTTTATCCACTTTGCCACCTAGCTGCCCCTGGTCATTATATTACCTCTCTTACAATTAAATGGAAATATTTTAAGTCACCTATTATATGCCCTCAAGTCCGTTAGGCCTGAGAAATCCAAGAAATGGCACAAATAGCAGAAGCCTAGAGCTAGGTAAATGTCTAAATTTTGTTAATGGATTAAAATATTCAGGAAAATATAGAACAATGGATTTGCCATACATTTCTTACAAAGTTATAAAGTGAATTATTGAACAAACGACTTGCAAACTTTTAGAAAAGTGATCATTAGGAATAGCATGCATTCACTTAGAACAAGTCATTCCATACTAATTGCATTAATGACTAACCATGATTCCAAAGGATTGATGGTAAAGCATGCTAAGCAACTACTGACAGAGGTGATGGACACAAGATACTGAATAAGACTTGAATTTTTGGAAGGGGATTTTAGGAATTTGTTTTTTCCTGAGTATCACCAAATGTTACAATGATGTTTTTCCCCCTTTTTCCTCTAAATGAGGAAGGGAAGGTAAAGTGAATAGGCCGGAAAGAAAGAAAGAAACTAGTGTCACTGAAGTATCATTTTTTTAAAAAAATATGCAGAAGAAAAAGGTCAGAAAGAATCACAGACAAGTAGGACAGCTATGACAGTTACATGTTAAATTTATCATTTATTTTAAATACACAAGCTGCACATAATAGAGATCTGCATTGTAAGGTAAAAATCATTTTCTATTATGCTATATATATTAGAAATGCCCCTTTTTAGTGTTTGCTAAATTTAGGATTAATCATAGCTAGTTAAAAAACTTTACCCAAAGGCTATTGGTTAATGGATTGATGTTAATCTATAGAGAAGACATTAGCAGAATTCTACATGTGATTTAATAGGGGTAAATGTGTTATATGCTTTATTTTAAAACATTCAACTACAGAAGTATGAAATGTGGAAGAACTGGTGTGAGTTGTTTATGTAATAAAAACCTAAGGCTTTTAACCAACTGCAATTGCAACATGAGTCAAGAGTATGATGTCACTTCAAAGAAACCTTATGCAATCTTAGAGTATAGTAATAGAAATAGAGTTTCTAAAATAAGTGGTCATTCAGCCTTCACTTGAGGACTTGTTACATAGATGAACCAACTGCTTTCCAAGGCAACACTTTCCAGTTTTGGATAACTCTGGTTGTTAATGTTTGTCAACATGTGAACCCCAAACCTACCCCTCTCTGTAATGTCCAGGCCTTTGCTTTTACTTTTTCCCACTGGGGCTAAGCACAATATGGGTCAATTTAATCTTTCTTTCACATGATAGCTTTTCCAGCACTTGAAGATAAAATCTATCCATGGAACCATTTGAGGCCCACGGATCCCAGATTAAGAACTTTGGTTGTAAAAATAAAATGGTTTGGGAACATCTCATATGTAGAGATTGAAAGATAGTAATGAGTGCAAAATGTCTCCAAAGACCATTGTATGGTGGAGTTGCATACCATAAATCAGATTAAGATAGGGAAGTGATTGGATCTATTACACTCTAGCATAAGAGTAATCCTTTTGTGAACTAAGGTTTTTTTATTTAATCAGATTATATATGTGGCATGTATTAATGATATGGCCTATTAGGCCTTTCAAGAAGAGACCTAAGGTCCTGATTTTTGACTCTGAGCTGCATTGTTGTATTTAATGTAAACTTGCCTTAACCTCAAAAGTTATATAACCTCTCAGCAGACCCAAGTCATATACTAAGTTACTTCCTAAATTTGTTTTTAGGTAGATGTGAAGGAATGTAGGGGAGCTCCCTTACCTGGTAGAAATCTTAGCAATCTCCTGAATGAACAGAATAGAATAGACACTACCATCTTATCTCAATTGCCAGAATCCTTTTATTATTTATTTAAGAGGTCACATTTTCACTTTTTTAGTCTTCAAAATACTTTGAGAACTCAGTGCTCTCACATGGTAATTCATTGATGTAGGCAGTTTTTCTATTTTTAAATGAAATGCATTCTTCATACCCCAATGAAAGAATATTATTCTTGTGCCTTTTAATTGCTTCTCAAGAGACAGTAATCTCTTCCTGCCTCTTCAGAAAACCTATGTTTCACCCTACAAGGTGCTCTCCCATGGTACTTTATATTTTAAAAGCACAATTTAGCGATTAACTCACAAAATATAGGGTTCAGTAACATTACAGTTCTGACAAAATAATGAAAGCAAAGAAATTCAAAGGTAAGATTGACACTTGGTTTATATCTTCTCTTCTGCCTAATTATTGTAGCATTTATGCTATAAAAAGAAGCATTATTCTAGGATTCCTTCAATATTTGTATTAGCCTACAGAGCTTTAAGGCATATCCAGATGAAATAAAAATCTAAGGTTGCTCCTAAATTTTAATTTGTTTACTCAAGTCAATTTAAATCTTTTGTGTCAGATTTATTGGTGTTTGTGCTTCTATTTCCTGTATGCTTGTTTGTGTGTGTGTGTTTTCAGAAAAATGTAAAGAAAAAAATGTAGAGTACACTAACTTAGCTGGAAGATCCAACACACATTCTAAAAATTTTTCCTTGCTATGTGCTATTATCCTCTTTTAAATGGGAATTCTATGAAATTCAAGTACATCTTGAATTGAGGATTTTGTATTAAGGAAATGTGCTTACTATGATCAATAAAGAAACTGACCTGACAGGGAACTTGAAAGTGATATTTTCCACCAAGTATTAGATATTGTCAATGTTATCACTTTTAGATGGGTAGAAGCTAGAAATCCCCATAGAGTTTTTGTTAGAAAAGGGTAACTGTGTGATCATATTAAAAGTAAATCCAAGTAGAAGAATTTAGTAAAGAATATTCATTTGCATTGATCTTTTGTTTATCTCAAATAGTGCTTTATAAGCTATGATTTCTTTCCCATGTACAGGCTTATAAGGCTTCTCCAATGTTAATTAATTAATTAATGTGACCCTTTCTCGTCTGCTGTAGCATAAAGATGTAGGTGTTGTGGAAGTTTTACAATTATAGCTTTCTAACTGATTCATATTATCTTCAAAAGGGCCATTACCATTTATCATGCAAATTAATCCAGCCCGTTGATGTTAATTTGCCCTATAGTTAGAATTAATATCATGTCTTTATAAAATTAACTGTCTCAACTGTTTGATGTTTCCCAAATAATTCATTGTTTAGTATAGATTTCAAAATTACATGTAGAATTATACTCATAGATCTTAGGAGAAAAAAATTTCAAGACTTTATCTAGTTTATCTCTGACCTCTGAAAAGACTACTCTTTAAATCACCACAGAAAGATAGTGTTTTATTGCAGAAATGTTCAGAAATGAGACATACTGGCACTTGTATACTGTTGACATGAGTTTCCAACTGCTGTTATCCGAAAACTTTTTCTAAAGCTTAACTTAAATTCCTTCTGCTGCTCTTTTAATACTTTGCTCTTTGTTAAAGCAATTTTATAGTGCGAGTAGTGTCTTGCACATAGTAGGCACTTAAATGCTTATTGACTTAAATTGGAAATGTAGCACGGTATTAACTACCTTTTCCCATTAGAATATCCCCTTCCAAGCTTACATGTATCAGCCATCCCTTCTTGAAGGAGCTTATTGAATGAAACATATTGCATTTGCTTTATATTCGATTTTAACATAGTAATACATTTTCTCTATTCATTTGAAAATCTCCATGATACCAAAATTTTGTCTTCTTTTGGGAGGAAGTGAGGTTTGGAAGTGCTGTGATTGTTCAGTTCCTTATTTTGCCATCTTATCTAGTGCTTTCCGTAAATATAAGCCTCATGTTTTTATTCAATAAAGATTTCTTGGAATTGTATGAAGATTACCAATTAAATACAATTTCTCACTTACAGACATTTTTATAGGTCAGTCTCTGTAAATACAGAGATTTCTGGGTTGAAAATACCTGTAAATCTCAGATATCTTAGAAAATTGCACTTTATCAGACTCATTTCTAAGCATTCAGAAATAATGCTACTAGAACTTATATATGGCACTTTGTGTCTTTAAAGTCCCTTGCAAGGATTACCAAATTAAGCATCACTACATTCTTCACTATATTCAGTAGGTTTTCCTGTGGCTTTATTGTCACCGATGCATATTAATGACATCAGACAAATAAAGTGCCTTTCATAATTGCCTGTCTCAAAGCATTGTAAAAATCAAATATGGAACAATTAAAAATTCATTTGAGGTTTATGGCTGTGAATTTGACTGCTGAAAGGTTGAGTGGTGAGCTCTTAAATGTTTTTGATTGGTTTGAATGGTTGCATCCAAGTACTGCACCTGCCCTGGTCATTTTTTATTGATAGCTTAAAGTCAGGGGAGGATCAGATGATTTAAAGGACACTCTAATTACTGCTTATACCAGTCCAAAGTTGATGGGAAGCTTCGTTATTGTTTTGTCAATATCAAGTATTATAATCTGATTCATTATTTTTTATATTTACATGCACACTCTTAACAAGTCACATAAGAAACTTTATGCTGCATTATTTGAAAATTAGATTCAAAGGTAAGAATACAGAAGAATTATTCCTTAAACAGGGAACCATAGTTAATTCTTTTTTATTGACTACTTTGTACAGATTTGATTTAATACACATTGCATTAGGAGCACAGTTATTTGGAAGCTTATATCCCTTATTCACTTTTATATTAATTCCTAATCATATTCTATATTTTATATTGATTTTATTCTAAATAAAGAGATTCTTCAAAGACAAAAGTAATGTCTTTACATCTCCTTTGTTGATACCCCCAAAACGGTTATCTTAATATATGAAATGTTCATTTTTTACATAGCCATGTATTGGTTTAAAATGCTATAGGGATTTGTTAAAATTCACATTTTTCTTACAATGAAATTACATTTAAGTGATAAATAATCCAAAGCATTTCATTTTTAAGAAAAACTAAATGTGGAAAATATTTTAGGAATTGAATATATATGTGTGTGTGTGTGTGTGTGTGCGTATATATATATATATATATATACATATATATATATATTCTAATTAAAAAGATTTACAAATGACTGTGGAAAACAAACCTTAATTATATCCAATTTGTCTTCTTACTCATGGGGTTTCTTAAAAATCACATATGGGTACTCTAAGTCAGCAGGAATAGCACACCCTCCTAATTATTTGTTAATTAACTTGACCATTTATATAACTAATTCTATTTAAAAATTGTTTGGATTTATGGATACCAGGTTTTACTTTTCTTTCTCGCTTTTGTTCCTATTTTAACATGTGAACCAAATCTAATTTAAGCTATAATTTGTAAAAAGCTATAATTTTCATGATAGACATATAACTTTCACATTAATTTATAATTTTTTCTTTAATTTTATTTGGTTCAATGTGAATAAAGCTTTATTTGGAACATAAAATGATGTACCCTATTTCTTCAAAACTCTATTAGGCATATGTATTTTTCTTTGCCTAGGTTATCTTAGAGAAGTTTCTCAGATGTGAACTTAGTATTATCTGAGTCAATTCAACAAACATTTGATAACAATCTACAATGTTCAGGAGTCACAGGTCTCCCAGTCCTTCAGTCAACTCTCTATAATTTGTAGTTAAACTGCCTTGATAGAGGGAGATTCCTCAAATGGTAGTTTTTTTCATCAGTAAAATCACCCCTCTTAAAAAAAGGATACATAGTTGAATACGGAAAGGGGGGGAGCAAACAACCTATAGTCCTTACCCTCAAGATTATTATGTAGATAAGGCATTTATACCAATAAGTATCATACAAGGTAGGATTCTGTAATGATAAAGGGGAGATTGATTTAAGTTTAAAACATCAAGGAAGAAGGATTCAGGGACTAGGATTTACCTTCAGAGGTTATGGATTCCAACAGTCAGATATATGGAAAATGTTCCTGGCATGAGAAACAGATTGCATGAATGCATGGGTGCAGAAGAGGGCAGAAGAGATTATGGTTATCTCATTCTTTTCATGTTTTTCTGAAGTTCAGCTAGCAATGATATTAAACAAATCACTATCCTTCTATTACTCTTTTTCATTTCATTTCATATCCTGAAGATTATTGTTCAGGTGGATAAATGATTGTGTTTTCTTTTAAAATTTGACTATTGGAATGTAAGGTCATCCATTATGTATAGATTCACTGAAAGCATCCTTAGGAGTATTCCAATTGTAATAGGATGTTTGGGATGATAATCATCTTGTTCAGGCCCTACATGGTGAAAGGATGGGCATTTGAATTTTAGGTAGTTCATAGTTTTGAGTTTGGGGTATGGCAATATCTATTAAAGCCATTATTCTTAAGTTGTTATGAACCATTGTTATTGATGGATGGTTATGTACGACAGTTTTGTCTATATTTGTCTAGTTCCAATATAGTTTATCTGTTGAAGTCCCAAGAATGTTGGGGTTTGTATTTTTAGTATAAGGACTTTTCATTATTAAAAGACAGACATCATTAAAGACATACTTTGATGTATAATTACATCCACCTAATAATTTATTTCTAGGTATATAGTGAATGCTCTTTTCCCTTCAAACCACAGTGATAAGTTGCAGTTTCCATAATTTCTTCATTGTTCAGTAATTCCAGGTTCCTTAAGGAAAATCTTTCTCTAATTTCTGGTGTCAGTGATCAGATGCTAAATGACTATCATATGCTTGTACCTTTTTGTAGACAAAACCATACAACAACCATTTGTTCACATCTTCGTCAATATGTTATTGGTCAAGTTCATATTTTATCATCCACGTGAGGCATTTTTATTTTCCTCTTGGATCTTAACTACGACTTTTCATTTAACAAATCCAGTGGGGTCTAGTGGTTGTCAACCATTACTGTTGCTTTGAGAAGTGAGCTTATTCCTAAAGCAGTTATATAAATTTTAAACTTGGTTATCATGTGCTTTTCTTCTTTTTTTTAAATCAAGAAAGTTAATCTTTCTATAGCTGCCTTGAGCTGAGAACCCTGTATTTCACTTATAATATATGGATTTTTGTTTGGGTACATAATTTTTATTATCCATCTTGTTCTTCTATTTTCATCTTTAATAATAATAATAATAATAAATATTTTGGGAGTTGATAATCATATCTGACACAAAATATTATGCATTCCACTTTTTCTTAGTTAAGAAACTGGTGAATGTAATGGTCAAAGGAACTCAGAACAATTAAATCACTTCTTTAGCTGAACTGAATATTTGTAACAAATGTAGAAAATATTTTTCTTACATTTTGGTCTCTTTTTTGGTCAAAGTGATTAACATCACTTTCAGAAAACTAAGAAAGAAAATATTTCCTGATACTTCTGCAACCTGTTGCATTTTGCTGAGGTTTCAAAGAAATTGACACAAGGAAGCTTGACTCATGACATGCAAATTGAAGGTAATCCAAGAGAACAGGACTGAGTGTGAAAGACGCACCCATTTATATCTCCATTAAGAAAATAAATAACCTAATAAGGCTGCTCGGTTTTAAATATTAAAAACAAATGCTATAATGATTTTTATTTTTAATATTTGATAATTTTTTCCCCTCAGAGAGATATGTATTTTTGAATCATTGACTTTGGATGCACATTTGTAGAAACAGGTTTCTTTTACCTTTTTTCAAGTGATATATAAAATGTTAAGATCTTCTGAAATAAGAAATTATTCTTGTTTTCAGGGTTTTTAATTTTGTTTTGGAGGGGTGTGTAGAAGTATTTGAGTTATTTCCCCCAATCATTTGTTCCTTTCTCCCAATAGTTCTTGGTCATGTTATTTTTCACAGTCTGAGGGGTTTATAGCCAATATGTCTGTGTTTTGTACCACATCATGTGCATGGTTACATGCACAAGATATAATAATTTTTGAATGGCTGCAGGCATTTATGACTTTTTTCTGGCTCTGTGATCATTGTAATTTGTTTTCTGTGACCCAGTCATATTGCTGTTGATTTAGCTTTTTCTCCACTCTAAGTAATCAATAACCTTTTTTAAAATTTTACATAACTGATTTTAAATCTAATAAATACATTTTAAAAATATTTTTCATTCTCATTTTTATTGGTCGAAAGTATTCCTTCCAATAATGACTATTTTCTTCATCATTCTTTATATGGGAAGGAGAGTTTTCTATGTTTAGGAAATGAATGTTTTAGGGACTATTTTTGGTCATCTCTCCCTGGTAATCATTCATATTCCAGATTTCTTCCATGCAAATGAACAAGTCCATTTGGCAATATTAGATAACAGAAGAATTCTTGTTCCTTCCATCTCACCTTAATATTCCCAAGATCTGGAACTTTGTTGATATGGGTATTGCTTCTACAACCTCAAACTAATGCTCTGTAACCTAGATAGATAGATAGATAGATAGACAGACAGTCTTTACAAGCCCCACATAGCTGAACCTATCCAAACTGGTCCTTAGACAACCAAAGAGCAGTACCTCACTGGGTCCATACTTTTGAAGCCTTTCATGTTTGGCAGCACCTGGCTAGACATTGTGCTTTGCTGGCAAAGCCTTCGAAACCCAAGGTTGCCTCCATTCCTCAGTGAGGTGTCGAAAAGACTTCTTTCCCACATGCATCATATTTCTCACATAAGAAACTGAAAGTTCACAGTAGTAAAATTCATTATCCTCATAATTTATTTGGAAAACAATTGGAGGTTTCTAGATCATCTTGAAATCCATTTTTCCTCATGGAATTTTGAGATGCCACAACAGCTACTCTTAGAGGCATATCACAGCCCTTCATTTTGGGGATCTGTCAGGACACTTCTTGTTTCTGACAAAAACCATGGATTGCAGAGTGAACTCAATGCCACCACAAGCATTCTCTTTCTTACAACAAAACTGTAACAATGCTCCGTAACTACTTAATGCCAGGAGGCTCCAGCCGGGTTTGAGCACATTTCTTGTCCAAGACAACTTTCCTGTTAGGGCTCCAAGAAGTGAACCAGCAAAGGCCATTTTTGATGTATATGTCTCAAGTCAGTTTTTAGTCTTTTTGTCTAAGTAGCCTTTGTGACTGACAGGCACAGTGCCGTGCACACAGCACCAGTCTTATTCCCTGGAGCTTTATAGCTCTAAATTTGAGCCCTTTAAAGGTGATCACAATAGGAAATGGTACAATGCATCCTTGCATTAGAAATTCCTTTCAAAGGTTCAGACAATTGTGGTTCAAACCAAAGAATTTCTGTATTTGCTTAAAAGTAATGCCAAGCATCTAATTTTCATGATTCTTTTCCCTTGCTTGTGTTTTCAACTAATATTGTGTAGCCCTTTTATTTACTCAACCAGATTGACAAGATTATAAATGAGAGCTGTGTGTGGAAGCCTCTAATTTTTCGTAAGTAAATGAATTAATTTATCATAGCTGTTGTATTTTATTGCTGTCTCTATGCCAGACTGGCCAGCTCCTTTATTCTCCCCTTTACCTTCTAAACATTGAATCCATGTCATTGTGTTTGACAGCTTTCTGATTCCCCTGTCAGATGCAATTTGGTGCTAATCACATTTCCTTTGCTTAGTGTCAATGATACAAGCCATGCATAATATTCCTGTATGTCCACTTACTTACTTGCAATGCAGCTGAAATATCTTGGGCATTAATCTGATAGAATGCTACATTGAAATGCAAAAATGATGCTTGAGCAGGAAGATAATGTGGTAAGGCAGATGGGCAATAGATAAGGGAGGCTAAACTAGTGATCTTTACTAAGCTCTGATGAATTTTATTTCATTTCTGAATATCTTTTTACAAAACCAAGAGTATGTAATCAGTGCTGGTTCATTAGATCTTCAGCATTTTTAATAGAATTCATTCACTGTCAAAGTAAGAAGGAATCGGCTTTTTCCTATTTTAAAAAGGAGTTAGAGGGTTTTTAAAAAAGTCTAAGTTTTTTTTTTTTGTTTTAGATGATCAGCTTTATCAATCACTTAAGTAAGAAAAATTGGGAGTGATCATGAAAGAGGCTAATGATTTATACAAGGAAATAGTTCTACAGGAGAATAAGCAAGTTTACAAAATGAATAATGCTCAACAGAACAGTCCTTCAATTAAGTAGTTATTAAGCAGTTTTTTCCCTCCTTGACCCCTCCCCCCACTTTATACTTTGTGACTGACATCACAGTTTTATAAATTTCAGTATGCAGACATGCTTGCAAACCAACAAACATCCCACTTCTTTGCTGTTTCATTTGCAGGAGCTTCCCTGCAAAGTTGGAGGTGTCCTTTTACTAAAATACAGTGACCAAACTACTTCTTCCTTTGGCCCTGGCTGTCTCAATATTCATAAGATGAAATCCTTGTATTTTGTTTAATGGGGAAGCCCTAAGGCTTTAATTTACAACCTATTATTTTTAGTTGTTTTTAGTCATGTCCAACTCTTTGTGACTTCATTTGGGTTTTTTTTTTTTTGGCAAAGATATTGGAGTGGTTAGCTATGTCTACCTCCAGGTCATTTTACAGATAAGGAAACAGGCAAAGAGGGTAAAGTGTTTTGCCCAGGGTCACACAACTAGGAAGTGTCTGGGACTGACCTCCAGGCCTAGCACTCAATGCACTTCGCCACCTAGCTGCCCTTAGAATGTTATCTCTTCTTAAATAATATTTTATTAAGATTCCCTTTCCATAGTTGATCAGCAGTAGGCACACAGTGCTAAAAAAAAATAGTTAACAATATTATGCTGAGGGAAGAGTTAGGATAACTACAAAAATCACACATGAGAAATGATATATAATGTTCTTGGGGCAAATACCTGCACATACCTCCATAAACCATCAAGGGCACCCTGGAATACACTAAACTGTAATTACTAATGTTCATCATTATGGCCCAGCATTTTTTCAACAAGCTCAAAATATATTCATTTTACTCAAGGAATACATGAAAAATGTGTAGTATATTTTAGGACTTTTTAAAAAGAAATAAGTATAGATGCTTAAAGGACTAAGGTTTTAATTATCTGGGAAATTAGTTAACTTATTAAACCTATGGAGTACCATACAGCATTCTGCATGAATGAACTTACTTTGTTTTTGTTTAGGAAAAAACACTTTGTTTTAGTCAATTGGGATTAAGTGACTTGCCTAGGATCATACATCTAGTGTCTGAGGAAGGATTTGGACTCAGGTCCTTCTGACTCAGTGTCTATCCACTTTTCCACCAAGCTGTCCGTATGGAAAATACTTTGATTAATCCTTCAATTATCCTATCTGCTCATCTTTTCCTTGAATAAATTCTCTCAGAAATTTTAACATTGGGAGGTGCATATTCAAGAGAGTAAAGATTTATAAATTCTCCCTTTTAACTTTGGAGGAATCAGGTTGGAAAAACTATGGCAAAGTCTGGTCAATGTTAGTATGACCTGAGCGATATACATTGATTGCCCAGGAAGAAGACAGTTGTAGACAGACATTTTGATATCAAATAGGTTTATTTAAAGGAAAATGAGTACATTGGGAGCCAAATTTTTGTAGATTGGGGCATCTGAATTCGAAAGTCAAACTGGAATTATCTTCAATAAAATTTGAGAGAAACGGAACCTTCCAGATTCTAAGAGCCCCCAGGGAGTTTTAATATTATAATGTCTGGCTTGGTCACATCCAGATGTGGTCCTTAAGCACTTAAAAGCTGTAGCCCAATTGTGCAGCTGTCTCAGAAGGACCATATGAATGTCACATACTGCACAAAAAGCTAATGCCACTATTAGGGAAGTAGTGACTTCAGTAATCAGATCCCATGAGTCTTGTCTTGTAGCAGTTAAAAGATGGAAACTGAGTGGTTTGGCTATGGAACCAAAACAACAACCCTATTGAACATTATTCTGTAGGGACAGATCAAAAGGAGAAAGGTCACCAAGGGACAACCTGATATTTTAAACAACAACAACAATATAAACACATCTCTTCTTGCATTGGAAATGGATTACATTTTTCAAGCTATTAAAAGTTGTTAAAAGTACAGGAAATCACCTGAAATTTGGAGATGATGCCTCCGTATACAATGTTGGTAGGAAATAGAACTTTGTTTAAGTTTGAGTTTTTAAAACTGAATTTGTCTCTATTGAACTAAACTTAGTTACTTCATAGGCTTTTACAATTTTCCCTTCACATTAGGGAAACAAGTCATATTGTATGTGTAAGTAGCAGTATAACATATGAAGATATGTCAAGACTTCAATAAATTACTACTGAATTTTTAAAAATAAGCCAACTACAGAATAGTCTTTTTAAAAGATTTATATGTCTCAAAAATACCTTCTGTAATAATTCTTAAACCAGTCAGTCATCAGTATTTACTGACTTCCCACTCTGTGCAGAATACTCTAACAGATGGTATAGGAAAATTAAAAAAAAGATGAAGACACAATCTGAGTCTTCCGAGGTGAATTTTTAGATACACCATGTCTAGAAAAGTTCAGAAAGTAACATGGAAAGAAATGAAAACTACTATGGTAAAGAGTAGGTCCATAAATTCTGAATGGGACATGAAGTAATAGAATGATTGGAGTCGCTTCAAACCAATGAGGGAAAACTTCCTAGAGATGACGAATATTAAGCATGATTTTGAAGAAGAGTGACTTACATTGGTACTGGGAAATATATGAGTTGTAGATCATAGATTCAGATCTTTAGGGCCTCTTGAAGGATATCTCGTTCAATTCTTTCATTTACGGATTAGAAAATTGAGCCCAGATAGATGAAATAACCAGCCCTGGGTATGAAATGGCACACGGGATAGTATATAAATGAAACAATAGAGTCAAGTTTGGGAATGCCAAGCATATATCCTTAATTATACTGGGAAGCAAGAGGAATGATATTCCCACGCATATGTAGGTCTTTATGTGTATCTTTTTAAAGAGCTTACCTCATCGCACTCTAGTGAGGTTGATAGTTCAAGTATTATCTCTATTTTAAGATGAGAAAACTGAAGCTCCTAGAGTTGAAACATTTGTCCATGATTATAGAGGCAGTAAGTATTTGAGCTGGGATTCAAACTTGACTCAAAACTTATTATTATACCACTCGCTCTGAAATAAGGATGGTTGGGAGGATAGTTTATTGAATACCTTGAAGCCCACACTGAGTGTTAGATTTGAAATTTAGTTGAAATGTCTAACCTGATATGTACAGCCACAAAAATCTTGTGCGGAAGCATATGTTTTATTTCTGTTCTTGAAAAGTGTTTTTTCTAGTAGTAAACAGAGAATTTTGCTGTTCTTTCTGGGTTTTCATTTAATAATTATACTGTACATTACTCATGTTTACAGTGATTGTGATTCCTTTGTTCTTTTATTTTTATGTACTAAATTTTGCCAAGGGTTTTCTGACTTTGTAGAACTCTTCCTCACTTAAATCCAATTCCCACACGAGTCAAGAATCAGCCTGTAATGTCATTGATCCTCAGAAAAGTACAATTAACAACAACACCTAAAGTCACATTTGAGCATTATAATCATCCCGCTTTTTATATTTACTATTCTAGTCCTTTTGCTTTAAAGAAGTTCCATTGTGAAATATTTCTCCAAGGAAAATAGCACACCCTTGGCCACTAAGAATAGAATGTGAGTAGCACTAATTAAGTCCCAATTCCAATTATGTTAATGAAGCTGCAAGGGGACTGCACAGCTAGAAGTCCCAATACAGTGTAATACCATGCAGCGCTCCTTCAGAATCTCTGAGCAGCATGGAGGCTACATTCAGGAACACAGTTTGTGATTTCCCTTTGAAACAAAAAAAGGTTCTAACGGCAGTTTGAAGGTAGAAGCTTTTGTTGGAGTGGGCACTGTTGGAGCTGATACCTGTTTTTGAGTGTCTGAAGGGTAATTTCACGGAATCAGTATTAGATTATTTCTGCTTGGCCCCACAGGGCAAAACAGTGAGAAGTTACGAAGAGTTTAGTTTAAAGTTGGTGTAAAGACAAACTTCCTGACAAGGCTGGATGAGCACTCATTTGATATATGGTAGGGATGATTCTTGTTTAGACATGAATTGGACTTAATGACCCTTGAGTGGCCCTCCATGACCCTTCCAATGCCGAGATTCTGTGACTCTAGAATCCAGTAGTGGCGAAGAGGCTCTAATCCTAAGAAAGCATCTATGTAAGCTACCTTTATGTAGCTAGCATATATGAGAATAGGGGCACTAGTAATAATAAATGCATGTGTGGTAAAAGTTTTGACTTTCCAGTATAAACTAATCTAATTTAGGAGCTCTTGCAAGTGACATCATAGTGTTAATGGCCAAATATCACATGTACCACCTGAAAGCAACCCTTCACTCTGGAAGACCTTTATAACAGGAAAGGGAACAATTAACATCAACAATTTATGTTGCTACATGATTATAAGGCTGAGGAATTACATCCACTGAAAGTCTGTTTCCAGCCAGTGTTATCTGGTTAGGGAAATGGCCATAGCTTAATACTATTAAATCTTGAGAAAATAGAGTATAATCCTGCATTGAATCTAGAATGACCTAATAAGAAATTCTTGTCTAAGAGCAAAAAGAAAAAATTTAAAATACTTATTTTCCTTTTAGCCTAGATCATATGAAAAAGGCAGTGGGGCAGGGGGGGAGAGAAGAGTGGAGCTTACATTTTTGACAAAAAGAAGGAATATATTTTAACATAAATACTCTCTTGGTATACTATCCAGATTTTTCTCCATCAGGTCACAACATCCTCTTCACCCTGGAAGTTCACTGTCCCTCTACCTCCTTTTTCTGATTAGTGGGTTCCTTTGAGAACCTGCATTTTATGGAAAGCGTCCAGCCAGCCATGTCTTCATTCCTTTTGCAGCTCTATTCCTGACTCTCAAGATTTTTTCTACCATTATTTTTCTACGATGCAAGTACTTTGCATGCCGGTATTTATATTCCCAGTACTTGGCACACCTGGCACATTGTAAGTGCTTAAAAATGTTTTGTTTTGCTTTTTTGCTTGATTTGGCTCATTATTATTAATTATTAGCCACTTAGTTCTTTTTTTTCTTTTTTTTC
>CM053626.1:63647620-63701262 GCA_028646595.1 Phalanger gymnotis | reverse complement strand
TGAGTTAGTCTATTTTTTAAGGTGCTGTTTTCTTCAGCATATTTTTCAGTATATTTTTGGGTCTCCTTGAGCAAGTCATTGACTTGTTTTTCATGGTTTTCTTTCATCCTTCTCATTTCTCTTCCCAATTTTTCCTCTACTTCTCTAGCTTGCTTTTCCAAATCCTTTTGAGCTCTTCCATGGCCTGGGACCAGTTCATGTTTTTCTTGGAGGCTTTTGATGTAGGCTCTTTTACTTTGTTGACTTCTTCTGACTGTATGTTTTGGTCTTCTTTGTCACCAAAGAAGGATTCCAGAGTCTGAGACTGAATCTGGGTGTGTTTTCACTGCCTGGTCATGTTCCCAGCCAACTCACATGACCCTTGAGTTTTTTAGCGGGGTATGACTGCTTGTAGACTTAAAGAGTTCTATGTTCCACACTTGCGGGGATGTGCCAGCTCTGCTTTACCAGCACTCCTCCTTCCCCAAGAGCCCCCAACCAGAACTGGACTTAGATCTTCAGCAGGCTTTTCACTCCTGCTCTGATCCACCACTTAATTCCTCCCGCCAGGTGGACCTGGGGCCAGAAGCAACTGCAGGTGTAGTTCTAAAGCTACCCCACCTGTGCTTCCCTGGGGCGGTGGCCGAAAGGCAAACTCTATCCCTGTCCCCAGCAGCTTCTCCCACTAACCTACTCTGTTGTCCTTGGTATTTGTGGGTTGAGAAGTCTGGTAACTGCCACAGTTCACTGATTCAGGGCTTTAGGGTACGCTCCTCCCGGCTCCTGGTCTGGTTGGTCTGCGCCGCCCACGCTGGGCTCTGCTTTGCTCAGCTCCGCTCACCTCCGCTCCCAGCTCTGTGCGGGATAGGCCTTACCCAGAGACCATCCAGGCTGTCTTGGGCTAGAGCCCTACTTCTCTATGCTATTCTGCGGGTTCTGCAGTTCTAGAATTGGTTCAGAGCCATTTTTTATAGGTTTTTAGAGGGACTTGGTGGGGAGCTCATGCTAGTCCCTGCTTTCCAGCTGCCATCTTGGTTCCACCCCTATACATTATATTTAAATGAATTGATAAATAATCCAACCAGAATGTTTCTTCTATGGTGCAACACATTTCTACAGCGGAGAATAAAGAATCTTTGACTAACTTGTGTAGTGAAAGAAAAATCACATCAATGAATATCTGTCAACAAACAAAATATTATTTATTCAAGAAAGTAAGGCCTGGTTCTATATTTTGTGGCCCCAAATATGCCAATTACATTCAACCACACTTCTCTGCCATTAGAATTTTTTTTAGACATAAGATAAATTTAATTCATCTAAGACAGCCATTATCACTTATTTTCATTAAACATACTTTAGAATGGACAGATATTGCAAAAAGCTGAGAATTAACATTTTAAAGTTTAAACATAATTGCGAAAATCTTTCTCAGAAAATTATGGTTTTCCCTTTGTGCTCTTTAGTAAAATAAGTTAGCATTCCAACCAAATGGCAAGTGTTGATGTATCAGGTGGAATATTTCCCACCACTGAATTCTGACAGGAGCAGCTATGTATTTCCTACATATTTAAATTACACTTTGAAAGTCCATCCTGTAGTGTAAGAACACTTGCTATGTTAGTTTATGGACATTACAGTGCATTATTCTCAGTACATACTATATGTTTTATAAAATATCTAAAATAATTTTAGAATAAGGAAAAAAGTTGTGTACTTTCTCCTATCTTCCATTCTATGGCTCTGAATTCTAAACCTGTCCGGTAAGCTGTGGAGAGGGCTAACAGGGAGAGCTGTGAAGTTTTACATTCCATGAGGTTAATTTATTCACCATTTACTTGAAGTCAAATTCTAGGATTCCCTAGAAGAGAGAATTTCTTTTTGAATATACCTTGTAAGTACTTTGGGAGGAGCCATAGTTTTCCTTCTTTGTTTTTATATACCCAGCATCTATCCCAGTGTCTGGAACATAGAAAATGGTTGATAAATGCTTGTTAATTGATTGGTTAAGAAGGAGTCATTCAGGTTTTACTTAAGAGACTTACAAATGAGGGGAAGCTCATTTCCTCTGGAGAAAGCCCGCTCCACTTTGGGATAACTCTAGTTGTTGGAAAGTTTTTCTTTCATTAAAGCTGGATTTTGCCTCTTTAAATTTAAGCCCATTTACATCTCTTGTCACCGAGCAAACATTCCTTTTCTGAGCGACAGCTCATCAGTTACTTAAAAGAAGGTGACCATTAATCCCTTTCAAAACTTTTTCTATACCAAAAATCTCAGTACTTTTAAAAAGTCTTCAGATAGGATATAAGGGTTAGAGTTGGTAGTGATTCTAGAGACCATGCAGCTTAACTCTCTTCATTTTACAGATGAGGAAATTGAGGCCCAGATAGATTGTGACTTCCCCTAAGTCTCACAGATAATAAGTTTTAGAATAGGATTTGAACTCATTTCCTTTAGCTCCAAATCTGTTGCTCTTTCCACAGCTAAAGGCTCTTTATCATTGTGGTTGCCTTTTTTTGTCATTGTCTGCTAGCTTATCCTAAAATATGGTGCTCAGATCTGAGCATAGTACTCCATATGCAGTCTCACTAACACTTTATATAAAAAGAATATTTATTAAAATATCTTAATGTAGCCTAAGATGGAGATGTGACATGGAAGTACATTGGTCATATCACACATTAAATTTTATACCTAGATTGAGTGGTTTCCACCCTTTTGGATCTTTGTACCTAGAATAAGTCCCTTTCATCATTCAGCCCTTTTTGGAATGCCTCAGGGCTTTTCCATAGTTCTTATACTGCCTAGCCTATTCTGAACTATCATTTAGAGGAAAGATACTGATTACCTCCCTTCACCTCTCTTACGGGAGTGTATTGCTGCCCAGGCCTTTGTTGGCCTGCCATCCAGAGTTCTGAGCTCCTGCTTTCCATCCTTCTTAGCTGCCTTCATCAAAATAGAGCCATATGAGGTCTCTTTCTGCATCTTCCACTTGATCCTAACTCTCATTATCACTCACTGAGAAACCCCTCCTTACTGGCAAAGAATGGAATACCTCCATTTTAGAATCATCCTTCTTGAAGGATGTGGACTCCTTTTCGTCTGCTTATTTCAAAACTTCCAAATGGAACAGAACATATGTTAAGTAAGATTTCTTTATAAATGTATATCCAAAAATAATTTGTCACTTATGAAGAAGTATCGTTATGGTTATCATGGCCCTCTTTTGCAGGTTGAGTTCTAAACAGATCCTGAACCTTAGCAGCATAAATGACACCTAGTTCACAAACCCAGCCAAATTCTATAGCTAATGGACACAATAATGTTTACTTGACACTAAGTACTGAAGATCTTCAGTAATCTAAACTTCACATGTGCCAATATTAATCAGTGAAGGATGGATCAAGACAGCTAATTTGTGGTTATTTCACATGAAGACAATACCTCAATATATTTTCTCTTCCATTTGAGCAAACAAAATTAACACATCAACCATAGTAGAAATAAGAGCTTTAGGTGCCAGAAGTCAATTCAGAGATACAGTTTTAAGCTGCAAAATATTTTTAAACGTTCTTATAATGCATTTTATTTTATGTAGAACTTTATCATCTATGTGGTAAGTGGGAAGTAAGTAGGATAGCATAGTCTGTAGTCTATGCCATAGGTTAACATTATGTTATTCAAAGAATAGTGAATGAACCCTGATGAACTGGGAAATTATTTTATTTTGTTTTTACAGATTGGGCAAGAAATCATAAAGTAACCTAAATGAGATGTTAGTTAAAAAAAGAAGCATGTTGAATTAGCACAGAGGTTCTTTCCTTGGAAAGAGACTCCTAGGAGACAGCTGTCCCCCTAAGAAAGAGATTCATTGAGTAGGGAGTTTAGGAGGAACTAAAATGTACAAAACAGCGAGCCTGAGAACATATGGAACTGATTTTGAAGTACATGAGGTAGTGAAAGTTTCTGGAGGCCTCATGATAGACTCCTACTCCTGACAATAAATGAATCACTGCATTAATTGTTCACATGATAAAGAAGAATTCATGGTCTATGAATTCAAATGCAGTTCTGAGTTCCATATGTAGGAGGAGGGAAAAGTACCGGGATAAAAAAGCAAGAAGTGAATTTCCCAGGTTAAGAAATAGCCAGCTTAATTGCATAAAATGAGACCAAATGTCAGCAGCTTTGTTACTGAGGTGATGGGGATAGCATCTGCTAGCTTTGTGCCTGGGAGCAGATGGGGCTTTGCCAGCATTGAGGAGCATGGCAAGGAAGAGCAATGTGGTAACTTGTCACTCTTCTTCTTATAGCATCATTAGAGACCAAGACGAGCTTTCTTCCATGGCTTCGTACTGTGCTGGGGGAAACACTACCATCTCTGGTACTTGATTTATTCTATATTGCCCTGACCATCAGTAGAATTCATATTGACTTACTGACTCCCTCCTTTCTAGTAATTTAATATACAGCCTCTATTCTTTCTGGTGTGTGAACTACTGTGCCCTTTCCCTGGTTGTGTGAGTTTGGCACTGTCCTGTGGGGTAGGGTTTTTATTTCTGGGAGATTATGGCCCCATTCTTGTGGAATATTGTTTGCTTGTCTGTGCTGAGAGGGCGGCTGAGCTAGTCAGCTTTGAGACCTTTGTGGTGATAGCCAACCAGTTGAGGCAGCTTATGACTGATTTTATAAGATGGTGTTTGAAACAACTGTTCCTTATGAGCTATATGATTCCTATACAGGAAAAGATTCATTAGTGCCTTTGTCATCCATTGCAACAGTACCATCATGTCCTCCTTTATTGCTACAGGTGAGATTTGAGACCTTCATACGGTTTCTGCTGCAACGAATGGGATAATAGATTCAGGAAGTACAGGTCTTTGTACAAATTGACACTATAGGCAAGTGACCAGAGATATTTGGATCCCCTCAACAAATTATTGGGTTCTGTCTGTCAGCCAAGCCAATATCTCAAGAGACTGGGGAAAAGGAGCTGGTCTTTGTAACTGAGCCTCATATGTTTAGTGTGGGCTAATCCTGGGTCTCACGTTTAGCTGTCTTAGATGGTCTGGAGCCCTAGAAACTCTTACGTGACTTCATTCCATCCCTGCCCTCTTCCTAATATTGCCCTCCAGTAGATAGAGTTTGCTGTATATTTTTTTTCAGTAGCTGCCCACTTAATGTTAATGCTATAACAACCAATTAAAACCTCTCCTGGCTAGGCATTCAGTGATATTTTGTTGTTTGTCCTATATTCTCTAAGAGGGCCAATGATATCAGAAGGGCGAGGTCTTGACTTGCAAGTGAATTGGATTTAAGTGAGGCAGAGCTGTGCAAAATCATCAGCCTCCCTCTATCCTCCAGAGTCATCAGAGTCCAGTGCCAAGACAGGTCGAGACATGGGTGAAAAGGAGGAGCACTGATTTACCAGCCCAATACTTTTGTGTAGCCTGTAGAGCCCTGATTCCAATACAATTTATGTCCTTTTTCCCCTTTCCTTCAAGAAAATTTAGAGCCAAATTTAGTGCCCAGTAATAATTGGCTGATGTCAGATGTCAGGTAGCATCTAATCCTGCTTCCTTGAGATGATCTTTGTTTTGTTTTTATACCAAAAGTCTTATTTAGTACTGTCTTAATTTATGAGTTTTTTAAGGTCCTCTGGGAAGCAGGTGGGCTTTAAATTTATCAGAAGCCTTTACATTTTTATATCTTCTTCACTTACAGTAAATGCTCAACAACTATTAGTAAGTTTGTTAAATTTTAAAAAAGGAAAATAAAAACAATAGAAAAAACTATTTCTTTCTAAAAATGGAAGAGAGTATTTTTGCTGGTGCAAAAATAAGCCATCAAAGATGACATTTTGGAATATGAAAGAGTAATTGGTGGAGAGGAATAAATGTCTCATGTGCAAAAGGATCAGACACGTGGATTATGGAAGCAGAGAAGATTAGTAAGGGAAGACAGTCACACTGGATGGTGAAAGTTTGGTGACGTACACCCTGAGGAGAGAAAAAATGTGATTGCTAACTAATGATAATATATAGAAAATAGACCAATAAAACAAAACGTGAATTGAATATGGATATGATTTGAAATGCGTAACTGCTGACTTGATTCATAGAGTCATATCCTTGCTGTGCAGTGCTTAAATCTCTTACTGCACATTTTGTCAAATGTCTAATTATTTACCAGAATGCTTTATTTTCTCCTCTCCCCAATTTCTCCATTTCTCATCCCCTAAAGCCTTATCACAGCTTTGGCTGCAGCCCTGGGTCCTGCCTGTATTCATATGTCACTGACTCTGCTCTGCTTGTAAAGAATTCATTGGTTAGGGATATGGATTATTAGATTAACTGAAACCCTGAATCCTTTAAGGCAAAGATCAAAGCTCTGTAGGCAGTAAGAGCTTTTAAGTGATCTCCATCTCAAATCTCATATAGCATTTATGGTTTGAAGACATGATTTCTTTGTGCTGTCTGTAAGGAGAAGAGTTGGAATAATTTAGTATTAGTAACTGCTTCCATCATTAGAATTAATGGAATTTGTAGGGTTCTGTGTGCATACTGCATATCTGCCTGGGGTAAAATTACATCCTGAGCTTTAGATAAATGACACCTACCAAAAAACTCTCATGGAAGAGCGGAATAGGAGCTGGTATAAATTGTGTATGTGTATGGGGACCCAGAGCCACAATTAATACACTGTTGATTTTAATTGATGGAGCCCTGATATATCAGAGGAATTTTAATTAAGAAATAAAAATGTAGACATTTTGAAATATTGGTAATTGGAAATAGAAGAGGTTCAACTAATGAAGTGTGTATTTATTAAATGTTTTTGCCCATTATAGGCAAGTCTGTGTAGAATTTTTATCGCCTTCTATTAATAGTTTTCTTTAACAGAAAAAGAACATTGATAATTTTATTTAGGTTCATTATTTAAAAGTGTGCAAAAGTGTTTGATGATGTTGAACAGAAATACAAATTAAGTTAAAGAGAATTATTCTATTTGTTAGAATTTTGTGAATTATTTTTTACATAAAGTAGAATGCATTTCTCCCAGTTCTCAAGCTTGTATAGATACTATGTATGTGTGTATGTGTGTATGTGTATATGTATCTGTATGTGGTGTTCAGGGAGAACTAGCACCTCTGGTGTGAAGGATTGCTGAGCCCTTTTCAGGGCTTCTCATCCACCTTTGATGCCCACCTTTCAAAGAAGCTCTAAATGGCTCTAAGAAGCCGTAGCATGCACAGAGGCCATACCCCAGTAAAAGTGTCTCATCGGATGGGCTAGACCAGGTTGAGGGTAACTGACAGTCTCAAACTCATTGGTGAGTTAGGGTAGGGGGGGATTTTCAACCCCAAGCATGTGAAGACTTCCCCAGTGGAATAGGCAGATGAGAACAGTTTGTTCCAATGGCAATGAAAGCAGTTAATGTAGGTATTGTAGAATTCTTAAAGTTTGGTCAGAAAATGAAGATGCCATGGTCATCCCCTACATCACAGACTGTCATTAGTCGACCTGATTTTTGACTTGCCACTGAACTTTGATGACTCTGGAACAGAGAATGAGACTGATGACTTTGTGCAAGTCTACCCTACTTATATCCAATTCATGTATAAGTCAAGGCATCCCTCCATGATGTCATTGGTCTTCAAAAACAAAAGGCAAACAACAGCGACAACAGATATACTGTATTTCAGTACAACTTATTTCAATAATCATTTAATTCCTGTCCTATGTAAGCCACTGTGATAGGCCAAAAATTAAAAAAGAAAAACAGTTTCAGCCTTCTGAAATCTTAGTTTCTGTGGGGCATATACATTGGTTGGTTGGTTGTTGTCCTTCATTCTCAAAGAGGACCAAAATAACATCGCTATGCTAGAGTCAAGTAACAGTGTGCCCTACTATGGCTGATCAGGCAAATAGGAGCTCAGAATGCTCTACTACAGATAGGCACAAATAGCTCATGTGAACACTTGGGGTGGATTCTCTAAAGTCGTGCATCTCAAGTTTCTTTTGAGCTACTTCAATTCTACTTTGCTTATAGAGCACAGCACCTTCTCTGATGTGGGCATGCCATGCAAGTGGTCCTGCTCTAGTGTCTCACATGTCACATAGTCATTACCAAAGTTCTTAAGAGAGACCTTGAATCCTTGTACTGCTTCTCCTGAAGTTTGCCCTGTGTGAGTACTCCATAAAATAGACTCTTTGGCAAGTGTACATTTTACATAATGGGATACACACACACACACACACGCAGATAAATATAGGATTTGAGGAAAGAGATAGCATTAATCACTTCTAGGGCCCAAGAAGATTTTGCACAGGAGTCACCATCTGAACTGAGCCTTACAGAAGTCTAAAGAGTCCAACTGGCATTGGTGTGGTGAGGAAGGAGTATATTCCAAGCATGAGGAACTGTTTTCATAATGGCATATCTATGTCTGTACATATATATAAACATATATGTACATATATATATATACATATATATAATACACACATATACTTCTGTTTGTATATACATATAATGCACATACATATACACATATATATGTATCCATATACATTCACACACATACATACATTGACACCCCCCCACCACACACACACACACACACACAGAAGTGGTAAGATGCCAAATTAAGGGAAAAACAAGCAGGTAAGTTTGACCGAATAAGGGAGAACAGAATAGGGCAGCTGGGTGGCGCCATAGCGCATAGAGCGCTGGAATCGGAATCAGGAACACCCATCGTCCTAAGTTCAAATCCAGCCTCAGACACTTAGCAACTGTGTGACCCTGGGCAAGTCACTTACCCCATTTTGCCTTAGTTTCCTCATTATAAAATGAACTGGAGAAGGAAATGGCAAACCACTCCAGTAACTTTGCCAAAAAAAAGCAAAAATGAAGCAAAACCAAATGAGTTCGCAAAGAGTCAAACATGACTGAAAAATGACTGCAAAAAGGAGGACGGCGAAAGAAATAATGGGAAAAATATAGAGAAAAGGCCGAGAGCCAGGCTGTGAAAGACTTCATGCTGGGATGTGGACTTTGGTCCTGGAGGCAATATGGAGCCACTGAAGATTAGACATGTGCTTTTAGGAAGATTATTTTGTGAGGGGTGAGAGGAATTTGAGAGTCTGTAAGCAGGGGGATGAGTTAGAAAATTATAGCATTATTACACGTGAGAAGCAATTAAGGCCTAACCTTGGGTGGTATCTGTGAAGGTAAAGAAGGCAAGATACTGTATGTGAGAGAATCAAGGATGAATCCAAGGTTGTAAACCTGAGTGCCTGGAAGCATGGAGGTGCCTTCAACAGAAAAACAAGAGTTTGGAGGAAATTGAGGGTTTTTAAAAAATTCATTCTTGTTTTAGGGGGTGGTGTCATTGCAGTGAGTTCTCTTTTCGATATAATGGATTAGAAGCATGGAACAGTGGGAAGAACATGGGCTCTGGTCTCAGAAGCCCTGGATTTGAATCTTGCCTCTGATACTTCCTGCCTGTGTGAACTTGAGAAGTCACTTGACTTCTCTGGTTCTCAGTTTCCTGATCTGTAAAAGAAGATGGTTTCTGAGGTTACTTCCAACCCTATAAAAATCTTACGAATTTCAGATGCTAATGAGACACTCAGGTAGAGATACCCAGCAGGCAGAAGTTCAGGGAAAAAATTAGGAGTAGTTGTACAGACTTATTCAGAAATTATAATAAGTTATGACCATGTAACCCTTGTTTTTTATGCTACAATACCTTGCTTCATCGAGTGACTCATAATCATAATTAGCATTTACCTAAACGGCCGAGGATCGAACAGCTTTGTTTCCTACAGATCAATCCAGTTTGGCCACCCAGACCCCTTTCCCACATTCAGTTGCATCTCTCACAGAATGATTTCCCTTTTTTTGTTGTGTCTCTGATATCATTGTCTAAGTCCTTAGATGCTAAAATGATAACTGCCTCAAAAATTACTAGACAGAGATAGTAATTTGCAGTATTACCTTTGCCATTGTGGATCACTCTCCCATATAATTACAGCTTACACACAGAATCTGCTTGATACTTCCTTGTAATCATAGTAATAATACCTTGTATTTATACAGTCTTTCTCTAGTGAGCTCAAAGCACTTTTATAGGCACTCTCATTAATTGTCATGGCATCCCTATGAGCAAAGCAGATGGCTGCAGAAAAGGAGACTGAAGTGTAAACAGGTTAAATGACTTGCCTAGGGTAAATCAAAAACAGTGACATGGATCGGAATGGAGCCGGGCCTACTGATTTCAGTCTAGTCCTCCAGTTGCTCCATCATTTTACCTACAAATTTTCCTCTCAGGACATCTGTTTCTATAATTGTTGTGTTGTTAATTCTTTGATAGTTTTATTGACAGATTAGCTCAAAGGGGCAGATAAATTCTGATGTACACACACACACACACACACACACACACACACACTCACTCACTCACTCTTAGACATCTTGTTTAATGCTGTGTAGGAGAGACCAAGACAGTTGACAGGAGGAAGGTACATTCATTTTGTTGAACTTATAGATGCATAATGAACATTCCCATCTTCTAGAGACATTGAGGTTGCCTCTATAACTAAACGCTGATATTTAGATGGTGAAAGTGTCTCAAAATGACCGATGTAATTGTCAAATGTACACCCAGCAATGCAAAACCGAATCAATTGGGTGATACTGTATTACGTTTAGAATTCAATGAAGCGTCAAATAAATTACCAAATGAGACTTTGTATGCTAAATTACCCTCTTCTAAAGACAGGGGCTTCAGCCTTATTTATGTATTTAAAACCTGTTTACAAAAGCATAATTAAATCCTAGCTCATTCCTTGTGCCCACCAATTCCCTTTTTCTAAGTCAACATTGGAATTTATTTTCCTCAGCAAGTATATAAAGAGTTCTTACCTTTTTTCCCCTTTCCCCTAGTGGGAATTGTTCATTGATTTTTGTAGGTGGGTTAGGAGTAGGGTACTTCTCAATAAGATAGCAATGAGATGGTAAAGTGGACAGAGCAGTAGGCTTGGAGACAGGAAGATCTGAATATAAATCCAGCCTCAGATATTTACTAGCTAGGTGATTCTGGGCAAGTCACTTAACTCCTATTTGCCTCAGTTCCTCATTGGTAAAATGAGGACACACTGGAGAAGGTAATGGAAGCCACTTCATCTTTGCCAAGAAAACCGGAAGAACAATGTCCATGGGGTCATACAGAATTGGACATGAATGCGCTCAACAACTTTTCAATAACTTATTGGGGGGGGAAAGTCCAAGTTTCGTTTTTTTTAATGGTAAATTTACCTCTGATGTTCAAGTCAATTCTGTTCTTCTGCCCTTCCTTATTCCTACTATTTTTTTATTTATTACTAGGCACAACTGATTTAACTATTCTGATTGCCAATATATTGATAATAATGGTGAATTTAGGGATCAGAGATTTTCACAACTTCAGTTCTTTCCCATTCATACAGAGAGAGCACTTTGTATTTCTGTGCTACTTGAGTGGAGCCAAATTATTGGACTTTTGTGATTTCTCTAATCCGTCCTTTCTCCTTTTATTTCTCTTTCTTTTCTCCTCTTTCTCATTAGTATTTTGCATCCCTCACTTCTTCCTCTAATAAGAATTCTTCCTTGCTACTTTACCATAATCTCTTAGAGGTAGAGAGTTGTTTCCTTCCAGGAGAAGAGCCATGTAGTGCTGGCGAAAAGGAAAGAGCAATCCCCTCCTTGAAGAGAGCTCCTGTGTTTGAATCAGGAGCCCAACAAACATAAACCAAAGCCAAATTTATATCAGAGTATCTTCAGAGTACTAAAATGAGTGAGATGAGTGGGAAAACAGTTTTCCAAAACAGAGATCCAGGCTGAGAGGTCCTTCCTAGTGCTACACTGATGGCCCTATAAACCTAAAATCATTTCACCTCTCTGAGTCTCAGTTTCTTCTTCTGTAAAAATAAAATACTTGTTCTGCATGATTTCTGAGGTCCCTTTCACTTTATATTCCTATGGGGATTATGTAAGCTTCTTAAGGCAATTCAACTCAACAAATATTTATTTAATGGATCTTATATGTTTGGAGGAAAGCATTTGAATAGGAAGATCCATACAAAAATACGAAGTGGTTACTACACTTTCCATTTGGAAGACAAAGGTCCTACCTAATACACCCTACTTTACTCAACTTATCCATACCTGCATGTCTTTAGGCAAGTCACTTAACAATTTTGTGCCCCAGGCAAAACTCTAGTGCTGAAAGTCGTGATGGAAAATCATGCTTATCTGCATATTTAGGAGTTTCCAAATTATAATTTCCCTATCCTGGTGGAATCACAGGTTTCGACCAAAAAAAAAAAATCTATACCTGATGGCCATTAGATAATATCTTTGATAGTATCCTAAGTGCAGATTTTAGGATACTGAAATTATGGGGTTTAAAAAAATATTCTAGGAAAACTATAGCAACTATGGTTTACATTTTATTTTTTTAAATATTTAATGAGTAGATACTGTAAGCCATATTCTGGGAGCGTGTCACATGTTGCTAAATATTATGTAGGTTTTATGTTCTAAATATAGATAATGATTTGGCAAATATTATGAATCCAAAGATTGTTATGTTTTTACACTGATATGCTTCCCGGAGTACTCCAGAGAAAACAGACAGCATCCTTCTTTTCTCCTCAGCCTAGGTTTTTGGACTGTGATTTCTCTCCCCAGAGGGCAAGCAGGCCTTTTCACCATCATATACTTTGTGTTCTCATACCACATGTTCTCTATAGGCTATATGCCATGTAGTCTGTCAGTAATCAGGTTTTTTTTTAATGGAGGTTAAAAAAAAAGCCAACAAATCAGTGGAGTTATCAGTGTGATGTTCTAGGTGTCATCAGATCAAAGGTTTTTTTTCCCTCTTCATCTTTTGAAATACTCTACTCTTTTTTATTTGAATAGAATTCTGAGCCATTTTGCAAGTTGTGCAGAAAAAGGTTGTGTTTTTTAAAAATTTTTAAAAATCTAGAAAATCCTCTGTGTCTTGGAATACTCCATGATGGGACAGTATAGGGTCCACTTTAGCATAGGTCTGCCTCGCAAAACCCCTTTTCTCTAGACTAGGGGTGGGGAACCTGTGGCCTCGAGGCCACATGTGACCTTCTAAGTGAAAGTTTTATTTGTTCTAGTATGATCTGTTCTAAATCTTTGATTTTACAAATGAAGAGTGTGAGGCCTATCCATAGGAAGGCCAACACTCTTTCCACTATTCCAGGCTGACTTTTACCTGGTATTGGATTTAATTGAATCGACTTGGCCCAGTGGAGGGTATAGGATTCAAGGAGACAGAGCCAATGCCAAGGATCTTGGGTCAGACAGAGACCACAGTACAGTATTGAGTGGCAAGGTTGAGTTGAGCACTACAAGCATCTGGGGCATCTTTAGGTCCCAAGGATAAAAAGGTCCTGTGACAAAAATGGAGCAGAGAATTGGGAATGTTAGGCTAGTCTCTGACAATTGTATTCATATTAAGTCATTGTAACAAGTTTCATGAAGACATCAACGGGAGTGAGATGGCGATAGGGTGAAATATAATTTATCGATGACAGTCTTGTAGAATTTCCTTGGTAGATACAACTTTATATGAATAATGTCTGTATTGTGAATCTTGGGTTGAGAAATATTGCCTGTTTTGGGAGAATCCCTATTCTGATTGCATGAAGAAATGAGTACCAGTTTTGAAAAATGTGGATATGATGCATGTTTGCTGAATGAATGATTCATTTCTTCATACACCTGGCCAATTGAGCCTGACTTGTAGATGTAAATTAATTGTGCTTGTACAAAAATGAAAAACAATTGTTTCCATATGTATATGTGAATGTGTATTAATACATTTCATCTCCATCTATCTAATTGCTGACTCAATACTTGACTGTTGAAATCTAGTAGAACATAGGTATTTTTCTCATTTATTAATGCAAATTCCCTTTGGAGGATTTAGTAAGTAATAAAACATTGGATATTGGTGCCTTTCTCTTATTCTGTATTGAGTATCTATTCTGTGGGACTTATTATATGTAAGCTCGCCTAATGATTCATTCATTCAACAAGTATTTATTGGGTGCCTATTATACACATTGAACTATGCTAGGGAATTTGGGGGATAGAAAAGAAGCATTTCACAGCCTCTGCCCTCAAGGAGCTAACAATCTATTGAGGAGGGAAGATATACATGCAGGAAATATTGTAATGATGTATGTTTGCTGCTTCAGTAACTAAAATTCACTGGAATGAATCCAAGACAGAGCCTGCCTAGATTGAATTGTGTTCTGTAAATAGTGTTATAGTGAAGTTTCTATGTACATAACCTTGCAAATATAATGTACTTTCATATTTTACTGTATGAGTTCCATATTTGTCTCCTCTGGATGCTTATTCTTTGAGAGTGATATATAGATGTAATTTTTCAGCATTACTATTCTCCCAAATTCACTTACACAGTAATGCCTGATTCCTACAATGTAATTTATTCACTTTATATTCTGAAACATTTCACAAATTAGTTTTCAAGTTTTCTAATTTACTGATTTTTAATTAGTCTGTTCTTGGTCTACATTTCTGGTTGTTGTGTTGTGTTTTTTTAATATTCATCAGTGGCCAAATTTATACTTTTGAAAATGATTAGTTATGTTGGCTAAGATGTAATAGCTATAAAACTGCATGTTGATACATTTAGACTTGATTTTTAAAACATAGAAACCTCGTTAGCCTCATTTTAAGGGGTAGGGGGGAATGGAACATGTCACTAAAGACCTGCTATAGGAATGGTAGCTTCTTTTTCCAGACTAATGGTACATACATTTCTCTCCCTAGAGAGAACAGCAATAACCTGGATCTGTTCATTGTATCCTTTGGCCTTCCTTGTTACCGTTATCATGGATATTTTGGACAAAGGCAATAGGAAATTTAAATCTTGGGACTCAACAACCCATTTTTAAAAGGGCCCACTTACTCTTTGGATGTTTTAAATTTAACAGCTTTGAAAAGTCCTCTTTTGCGGGGGGAATCTACCTATGTCCACATATACATCTCTGTTAAGTCAGCATTGCTGTCAGCATTGTGAAGAGTGGTCATATGCTTAAAGTGATGTTGTAATAGCTATAATGCTGAACCAGAAATGTGAGACACTATCTGTTCACTTTTGTACAATTTTCCAAATGTCTCTAACACTTTAAAATGGCGTCTAAATTTCATGGCTACTATAATTATTTCTATATTTAAAAAAAGATTAAAATGTGACTAATATCTTTTATGGTTGGGGGGGTGGGATTTCTATAGAAGGATTAACATTCATTCTAGACTAGTTGATTTTCTAGAGTAATCATACCACATAGTAGAAGCTTAAAAATTTGTCACCACTATCTCCCTTCCATCTTAGTGTGGTGTTTCATTAGAACACAGAATAGTAATGTTGAAATGACTAAATATAAGAAATAATAACATGCCCTCTATTTTTTATCGTGTTAGTTTAATTGAAAATTTGAGGACATTTAGCACAACTGGACTTTAATAATTAACTTATTAGCTATAATTGTTCAGGTGAGAACTAAACAACAGGATTTTTATCACTATTCTATGATGATGTGCCTGGATATAGCAACCCAAGATTAATGACATTTTAAAAGCTCAAATACAAAGAAAAATATTATCTAGGAGAAAACTATTGCTTAAATAGTGCTACTCTATGTCTCATTTTTTTCACAACTGTTTTACATCCTCCAGTGTTGTCTATTGTTTCCTAGCCAGTCATATGAGTCAATTTGAGATTGTCATTATGTTAGAATGGAAACTGGAAACCATCTCATCCATAATGCAGAGAAGTAGAAATTGGTCATAATACTTTTTCTTTCAACTATACTTATAGGTAACCCAAGTATTTTCTGCCTCCTTCCTGCTTTTGATATAGATTATGCCAATCACACCCCTTATTGTCCTGAATGCTCAACAGTTATTTATAAAGCTGTTTCCAAACAAATGGATGAAGAAAACTGTGAATTCTTGCCATTTCAATTACCCAAATGGATAAGAGTAGCCCATTTGCTCTTCACTTACGCTTTTAACTGTCAGGACATTAGAATTTAGGAAATGCAAATGATGTACACACCTTAAAGTGAGAATTTTCAAATAAGTTAATATTTATAAAACATCAGTCTTTTTATTCGATGGTCACACTAGTTGTTAATAGCACTCTTGCTTTATTTTTATATATTAAAAAATAAATACATGCTTCCCTGAACCATATGAAAGGTCAATTCAAATATTAAGATTACAAATATGAAGTTTCTAGTTATAGAATGTATCATTTATTATAAAATGAAGCATTTGAAACCAATTCTGAAATTCAAGGAGAGTATATTTATACAGAGATAGTCAATCCTTGATTTTCATTGTATGGATAGTGGGGTTGACTGGGAAATTCCTTTATCACATTAATGAACTTACAGAGTGATGAACCTTATTTCATCCTTTTATTGTATCTCATTGATTGTGGGGTGAATTGGCCCTCTGGGTTCTTTGGGTCAGAACCACACCTTTGTATGAGACTCTAAAAGGGTATATAGAGAGATTCTGTCTGGTGTTCTTTGACTGGGAGACAGTCTAGAAAGCAGCTGATGGAAGTTTGGGGCTCTAGAGGAGTGACAAATGTGTTCCTTTAAGTTACATGTGCATATAAGTTACCTATGAATACTGAAAGAGAGTTTCTAGATTACAGCTTCCTGTACTCTTGAGCACTTGAGATTTGATGTTCTCAATAACATGGCCCCATGGCAAGGGAATCATGTGGCTAAAGAGTAAAAATTCTTAACCCTTATCCTCCTAAACAGAGGTGTTCCCTTTTCTCCTGTCCCCCCATCCCCCACCACCACACAGCACAAGCCTCAGAGTTGTATCTCTAACACCCTAAGGACTCTAATTTCAGGATTTGGGGAATCCAGTATTTTGAGGGAAGAAAAAGAAGATAATTCCTCGGTGATAGACTTTTGGGGAAATGAGAATTGCATATGTGGTTCCTAAAGCTAGAAGAATGGTAAAACACTAAAGTCATATATTGGGAGAGCAAAAGAACAAATCTGAGGGGAATCTCAAGTATGTTTTCTTCTGGGAAAAGTCTAAGGCCTTAGGGTAGTATCATAAGGCTGGATACCTGTGTAAGTCTCTGAGGCAATAGTGTGACTCACAAGAATGCTGACCTAACCCTCTAGCAACCTCAAGCTTACTTCTCTTCTGAGGAGAGTCTAATCCCCTTAGGGTAGCATTGAGAGTCTAGAAGACTTTGTAGATCTTGGCAGGGGGTGATGATACTCTCTGAAAAGGAAAGAAAATTGTATTGATTATGTATGGGCTATTGTGAATCCTGCAGGTGTTTCCTGAGGGGTAAAATAGAGCCTGTCCTATACCCAATATACATTTTTTACCTTGAGTATGGAAAGTAGGGACATTTTCATAATCATCTGTGGAGGTGTAGATAAATTAAATTTGAGCAATGTATGTTCTGAGATTTCCCAGGAGTTCTTGGTAGGAGCAAAACAAACATGAGATAGTGATTTGGGGAGATGCCCCCAATATTAGTCTGTCTACATAAGCCTAAGAAATTAGGTTGCTAGGCTACCAGTTGTCTATGAATCCTTGGAACAATTACAGTAAACAAAACATAGTTATAGTGTAGAAATTATCAAGTCATGTTCATATTTTTGTCAAATTAGCTGGTCAATGAGTTTTATTCTGTGTAAGGCAGGGTGCTAAGTGCTGAGAATGTAAATACAAAAGTATGACAGTCCCCGCCTTCGAGGAGCTTACATTCTATTTTGTTTAAAGCTATATAAGCAATCTAAAGTATTCCTATTTGTTAACAGAAACTTTTTCCCAACCTCTCTCAGCTTTTCTCCCTCCTTTTCTGCCTATTTGCTTCTCTCTTTTCCTCTTTCCTTTCTTCCTTTGCCCTTTTCTTGTTTCTTTCATTTTAAAAGTTTTTGTTCAGTTTATCCTTGAAGAGTCTCATTTGTTTAAACCTCATTATGTTAAGTGCAGCAGCACTTGAAAAGATAATTTTTGAAGGGAAGTTCAGGCTTGGGATTTCATCAGTGTATGTACAGATATCCAGGTATGAGAATTCCCTGCAGTGATGCAGTTTATAATTCTATAACTTAAAGTCTCAGAGTTTGCTCAATACAGACAGGATAAGGTACTTGTGCATGGTCTCATTGCTAAGAGGCTGTCCCAGTCAGTCCTTGAATTTAGGTCATCCTGACTCCATAATTGCACTATTATGGGCTTCATCTAATAATTTTTTAAAAAAAATTATTATACGTATTAACAATTGATACTTCTTTTAAAAATTGTGAATTAGTAAATGCTGTGGTAAACTAATTATCTAAATGCCTAGCATTTTTTCTTCTTAGATAAATCCATTACTAAACGAATTTATAATCATCAGAAAAAATGTTAGTCATTCATGTGCCATCCCTTCTCAATACCTACTCTGTGTGTATGCATTTCTGATGACTTTATTGGAATATAAGAGGTCAGTATATACTTAAATGACTATGATAGCAATGGTTTCATCATTCTTCCTGTTTGTAACATCAGCAGCATTATACCTTAAAAACTCATCTGCCGTCTCTTATTTACCAAAACAAGAAAGACAAACTTTGCTTTTATGCTGATTCCATTCTACACTTTGCAGCCATTTCCAATTAAGCCTCATAATGTCCTTGGGAGGTAGATAGAGGCATTTATTATTTTAGGGAGGAAATTGATGTTGAGATGTATCGAGGGAATCGTCCAGGCTAAACAGTAAGGCAGCTACAAAACAAATGATGCTGCCTTCTGACCCTCTGGGCTCCCAGGAGTCCATGATGCCTTTTATTCAGCCAAGTACTGGTTCTGGATCCTGCCTCACCTCCCCCAACCATAGTTGGCAGGATATAGATCTGAGGTGAGAAGTGGCAAACTTGAAAAGGCATGAGAGTCCTTGGTGTTTACTGGGCCCTCCCCCTTCTTGGTGGTAACAGTTAAGTGTCTTAGACATTGTAGAAGCATATCAGCTAATCACATGAACCTGTACCTGCCTCACTCCACTACCCAGATCACTTGCTAATCCAATCTGTGATATGCCTTAAATTGATTTGTTCTTTCATAAATATACACATGTAAGCAACTGCATGAATTACAAATATAATTGTAAGTAATTTTAAGAAATAGAAGAAGAATGCTTTGGGGCCTTAGAACTCAATTGATCAATAATCTTTTATTGAACACTTCCTGTATATCAAATTCTTGATAGGGACACAGAGACAAACTGAGACAATCCCTGACCTTGACAAGATTCCTAATTTTATGAAGTATTAGGACAAATAGGACAAATAACTTTTTAGGGCTAGTCTTATCTATGCAGTGATTTCGAGCATAAATTTGAATTCTGAGGCAAAGGCCTGAGAGGTTGAAATCTACCAATTGTACTATATTCATAAACATTAAATAAATTGTAGTCGATATTGGGATCCATGGAATCATAATTTTGTAGCAGGAAGGAATATTACAAATCATCTCTCCTTAACCCTTTAGCTTAGAAAGGCCGAGATCTCTCCATTGAATCTGGGGCCAGCTCCAGTTGTCCTGCCTTATGTCTTGCCATTGGACTCAGATGACTCTGGAGGAGAGAGGCTGATGACTTTGTACAGCCCTGCCTCACTTAAATCCACTTCACTTGCAAGTCAAGACATCATCTTGCTGATGCCACTGTTGCTCTTTAAGAAGGAAGGACGAACAACAATGTTTAACTCTAGTTTTTATTGGTCAATGTTGGATGAACACTTCTGTGACTTTCTGTGATAGGGTTTAATATGTGGTTCTCTTTGACTTCTGATCCTATACTAAGAGAAGATACTTTAAAACGTATTGTGTTTGTCTTTTATTCTTGAAGAGGACTATGACATCAGGGAAATGATGACATGACTTGTAGTTGACTTTGATTTGAGTGAGGGAGGGCTGTGCAAGGAACTGAGGCCATCTGGGTCCAGCAGCCTGATATTCACCAAGACTACTGGAGATGGTCCAGGATGTCTAAAATATATATTCCACCTATGAATGGTGTGCAAGGTCACTACAGAATGGCTTCAGAAATGAATTCATATCTACTGCATTTTAAATACTGCAGTTCATTTGAGTGACTAGAGTTCCCATTTACTGCATCAATCTGATTATTCATTTTTCAAAATATGTATTCCATTTAAGTAAGAGGCAGGTACATGTCCTGAATGTATAATGTAACTACTAGAATGCCTAGTCTAAACAGAAGACATAACACAACTTTGAGTTGGTCATTCACAGATAATGATCTTCTGTTCCTTCCTCCATCCTAGTTTATAAATAGAAAAAATCGACAGATCTGTAAGAACCTTTTCATTTGAGGTGAAAGGAATTGTTTAGATTTTTTTTTCATTAAAAAAAGTTGTAGGTGTTTGGTTTTTTTATGCCAGGGTTTAGATTGCTCACCCATTGATATGGGGCTGATTTTACAGCATTAGCCACTTTTATTGTTCAACAGGTAAAACATTCTTTGAGAAAAACTGAGGACAGCAGTTCTCGGTTGACCATTACGAACTGATTGTGGACATTACTATCATTAAAAGACTTTTTGTTGGCATCGATTGCAATGAAATGCAGAACATGTCTCTGGAAATGTCACTTTTGCTTTTGTTGTTTTTGCAGAAATGCAGCACTAAGATGTTAGGTCAAAATATCTTTCTCTTTCTGTTTTGATACTTTATTTGAGAACCAATATTTCAAAAGAAGTAATGATTTATTACAAATTCCTTAGTTCCAGTCATATAAATAAACCACAGCAGATTCTGTGAGCTGATTTATTGATATGGCCCTTTGGGATCACAAGACTTTCCAGAAAAGTTTTAGAGGCTTCTGAGTCTGTATTTTATTGAAGTTGCTCCCAAGAGGAAAATCTCCTTTTCCTTTTCCATCAGTCCTGGTTTTCTTAATAAGATTCTGCTTTTCTTAAAGGTCAATATTAAAAATGGTTGGATCATATGGAAATACTGGTGTTGATATCATTAAAAATCTGCTCTGTAGAATCAAGTGATTGATAATGTGAACAAAGAACAGAACAGCCAATTCCTTTTATCCTGTACACACACACACACACACACACAGAAAATCTACAGGTGAAAAATTTTCATTTGATCACATTTTTGTACTTTCTCCATCAAAGCTGGTGCAGATAATAAGAATTAGTAATGTTTAAACAATATCTGTCTTCCATTCTACTCATGGTATAGTAGAGGTATTTGAGTATAAGGAAGTACCCCAAAGTTACCCCAGAACAAGGAATCCAGGCAACCTCTGTCACTCACCTGAGTCATTGAGTGTTGGTTGTATCTTCCAGCTACATCTTTCAGCCCCTTAGTTTAACATTAAAGCAATATCTTCCTTTCTTTGAGAATGCCTTTTTAGAAAAGTTAGGAAAGAATCCTTGAGAGAGATTGAAGACATGACCACTCCATTTCTGTCCTAGCCTGTGTCACTGGCCAGCAGTGTGGGACCTTAGGCATGTTCTTTTTAGTTGGAACCTCTGATTTCTCATATGTAAAATGAGGAGGTTAGGAACACGCTAGACAGACCGTTTCACTTTAAATAATCTTCCCCATGAGATAGAGAGGCTGTGTTCTATTCACAAGGGTCTACATCTATACACAGAGTTTTTGAAAAAGAACCCACTCAGGCTCCCTCTAAAATGTTTTTGTATGTAAACTTCATGAAAAGCCTAGAATAAAATCTTTGTACATGTGTTGGTATAATTCATAATCACAGTCATAGTTACAAATTGCAATTTTTGATGTCTGACCACCCAAGTCAAATCAACAAGCATTTCTGAAAGCCTATACTGTGTGCCAGGCACTGTACTACTCTTCCCTCCCCGCTTCAATCAATCAGTCTCTTTCTCTCTCTTTCTCTCTCTCTCTCTCTCTCTCTCTCTCTCTCTCTCTCTCTCTCTCTCTCTCTCTCTCTCTCTCTCTCTCCCTCTCCCTCTCCCTCTCCCTCTCCCTCTCCCTCTCCCTCTCTCCCTTTGTCCTCTCCCTCTCTATCTCCTTCTCTCCTTCCCTCCTCTTTTAATAAATAACAAAAAAGGGGGAGGAGACATTCAGTCAAAATAACATCAACCAAACCTGAATCTGATAGTCTAGGTGAAGTCCATCACCTGGCAAGAAGAAAAGATGCATTTTCTCATCTATTTAAGACTGAACTTGGCTATTATAATTACACAGTTATTATACTTAGTTATGATAATCGCACAAAACACCACCCTATTCATAGTCTTATCCAGAGCTGGTTCCCAGGTTAGGTAATACAGATTTTAAAATATAGGTCGTATCAAATAGAAACTAAAGAAACTGAGGATAGGGAGAAATATTGGACCTGTGATTTCATTACTATAGAGAACCCTCAGATGTGAAAGGGCCTGCAACAATGCAAATTGGCATTGTCTCTGCAACTTAGAGTCTTAGAGAGTTACCCTAGGGCACTCAGAGATTGTGATTATATATCCTAACTGAGATGGGACTTGAATCCAGACCTTCCAGGATGTAAAGTCAATTCTATATCCACTCTTCCACACTGCCTCTCCATAGTGGGAATTGCTTTTAAATATCTTCCTTTTATATATGCACACATTTTTTACACCAGAAAATTCTGTCTTCCATGGCACATAGGTACTTATTTTGTATGTTACCTACAGTGAGGCTAAAAGCCTACTGTAGACAAATAATACATAGGAGGCAAGCAAATTTCAAACTGGAGGTGGAGAGTGTGTTTGTATTGCAGTTGTTTGTAAATCACACACACAAACCAAATGACCTATTTGAGCTCTTTTCTTAACATGCAAACTTTCTATGGATATAGGATACATCCTGCTAGGGAGTAGGGTCACCCACAAGTCCATGTATGACAGCAAGTATTGATTTTCTGGTTCAAAGATTTTTTGTAGAATCTTGAAGCTTTCAGAATTCCATCTAGGGCTGGGTTACCTCTGAGGATTTACAGCTTCATTTTACCTTTGGCCCCCTCCCGTCACAGACTGCTAGTTTTAAAAGGCTGCTGTACCTGTCTGGGGTCTGACATAAATTGTCAGACATCGGGCAAATGGTGCGTGCTTATTAAATTAATGGGAATGCAGCTTTTGGCAGCTACAAATAAATGTTTTTTCAGTGTTCACAGTAATGCTGTGTTAGCGATGAATGCCATGTGACTCCCATTTATCAAGTGGAGCTGTGGTGGTTAAGGATACTTTGTGTATTGTAATGCAGGGACTAATGTAGGCTCCTTCTTAGGTTTGCCTAATTAAACTAGTCTCTTTCTTCCAGGTCACATTTGCTTAAAAATTACCTGTCACAAACACATTTGTAAACTAGCACTTGTCCCACATGCTGATGATAAAAAACGATTATTTTTTTTAAGATCATGTCCTCTTTCTTCTTTATTTACTTATCAGATTCTTCCGTATGCAAACTCAGGGAAATACCACTATCTGCTTGTTTTTAATTCCCATTTATCCTGTGGATACGTGAAAAATTATTAATTTTTTCCAAGAGAAATAGGTTTTCACTCACTGCAATATATTATTTTAAGCAGTTTTAATTGAATTAAAAGGTTTGGAGAAGGAAACATGCCTATCCTTGACAGGTCTTGGTCTTTTTCCATTTCATACAGAAATATTTCCGAATCGTATTTTATAAAAACAAAATAAGTTACCAAAGTAGAGAAATTTCTCTCTAAAGTAAAGTTGAAGGACTAAGCCAGATTCTTAAGGGTATTTTCTAAGAAAATATAGTCCATAACTTCCATTCTTTAAGAAACAGCTTGGGCAAAGAATGGCAAACATCCATAGTGCTGTTAGGTCAAAGGTGCTGTTAACTCCCAGGAATAAATTATGTAGATAAAGCTATGATGTTTCGATTTTTAAGGTTAGACTGGATAGATAAATATGTTAGATAATTTTTTTTCATCCATCTACTTTGTCTCTTCCCTTACTTGCCTAGCACAGTACTTGGCATATATAGTAAGTGTTTAATACATGCTTGTTAAATCAAGTGAATATGAGGCAAGGTACTAAGTCATGGGGCCACAGAAATGAAAAGATGGCCAATCCTCTGCTTTGAAAGTGCATAGAGTGTGGATGGGTGATAGATATAGATACAGATAAGTATAACTAATTGGTTAGTGATGCAGGCAAAGGAGAGATTCAAACAATGTTCCAGGAAGATGTGAGTACAGAGATACCATTTTTATCTGAGACAGCTAGCTAAGTAGATTGAGGTACACATTTGTACTACATAGACACATCAGTGGGTAGATAGATGGAGACAGATACATTTATTTGTACGTACTTAGATACATACCTCAATAGGTACATAGAGATAGATACTTATTCATATGTTCATAGATACATATATCAATAGGTAGATAGATAGATACATACATATATTCATATGTACATAGATATATACCTCACTAGGTACAAAGGTAGATAGAGATACATATATTCACACATGGATAAACAGAGCAATGGAGCTGTGATGGACATGCAACATTTGTGTAAAAATATGGTCAAGAAAATGTGCTGCTATCTCATGGGTAGGAAATCTCTCACAAAATATGAGATAGATATTTTTTTCCTCCAATTAGAGCTTCTCACATAAATACCCTAAATTGTGTTTTAGATGTTAATGAAGACTGAATGTCTGTATAAAAAGGCCTGTCCAAGACAATAGGTATGATATTATTTCTATAGTCTGTAGGTTGCTTATTAGCAGTAACACATGGACTATTATAAATTTACTGTTTTCTACTTTCTGTTGAAGAAAATCTCTAATGCACTGTGAAACTTTTATCTATTAGAGTTTTGTAGGTGAAAAGTTACTCTATTAATCTGAAAAAGTTTGTTTGGCATATTTTGATAATAACTGATTTCACTGTTCTTTTCAGGTGAATCGAGAAGCATAAATACAACTGCCCCTCCCTGTGACTTGTGCTTCCTTTTAAGCCAGCATTGCAGTTTCAATCAATAGCATAGAAGATGGAATAAAAAGCAGTCTCATTAGACTTGAATATTATCCCAAGATGTGATTAAGTGGCAGAGCAAGGGAGAGTTAGATGTTAGAAGTTGACTTTAATGTAATATTGGTAAATTGGAGAAATGGCTAAAAACCTATTGGTTGAAGTAATTAGGGGTGAGTGCCTAGAGTACCACTTGGGGAGGGAAAAAAGGCTACAAATTCCTGATGGAAAAATTGCAGAGAAAGAAATAGTGATCACAGAGATTGGGTAGGTAAACAGTCAGTGTGGTTAAGTATGTCCTAATGATAAACGGATTATTAGAATAACAAAATATAGGGCGGCAAAACATTCAGAAGCACTACACTATTATAGTCAGTATTATTCAGACCATTCTTGGAGTATGGATGCTCAGTTTTTAAAAATTAAGAGGGATGTGGGAAGATTGTAGAGGAGAGCATGAAAGGTAAATTTAGAAAAAAAAAATTAGAGCTAGAAGAAATGTTAGATGTCATCTGGGCCAAGTGCAACTCCTCATTTCAGAGATGAGAAAAGTGAGACCTTGAAAGGTTAAGTGGTTTACCCTGCAATCATATAAATAATGTGCCAAACCTGGGATTCTAACCCAGATCTTCTGTTCAAATTCAATGTTCTTTCCTTTCCAACAAAGTTCATATGCCAAGACAAAGGCATGAAATTGATTTTGCCTAGAGAAAAACAGATCTGAGAATGTGGAATAGTATTCAAACACATGAAAATTGATTTGAAAGATCATGGTTAGACACATGCAGGGTACTAGGATGTAAAATTTAATATACACTTAAGAAAAAAATAACATAACCTTTATATAATTAAGACTCATGGTTTTTTTTTAAAATAATCCTCTTTTTTCTGTTATTGGCCTATTGAAATGTTTGTGTTGATGTTTGCTAGTAAGTTCATGGTTAAAAAAGAAGAAAATTTGTAAAGAGTACTGTTACCAAAGGTGAGAAAAAAGAAGAAATTCATCCTTTTTTGTAGTAAGATGTAGGTTAGATTTCGGGGAGAATTTCTGGATTAATCAAAATCAGTCGATTTTGTGATGGGCTGCCAGTGAAAACTCTCTGAGCTTCTTCTTTGGAGATCTTTAATATTACAAGTTCTATTCACTTTTGTTTACATGTGGTTCGATTTAAATTCTAGAGGACTGTATGATTTCTTAAGGTCCCTATCAGACTTTTGATTTTGTAGTATTGATATTGACACTTCAGTCAATTAGTAAACACTTATTAATGGGCTGGGCCCTGGTCATTGGAAATGGAAAACAAACAAAAAGAATCAGTCCCACTCTCAAGGAGCTTAATGTTCTTCCTTATAACTTCAGGGAGCTGTGATTTCTACCGCGGTTCATTCTTTTATTCGTGTATTCAGCGTGTGTATTAACTTATTCAGCAAATGTATTAACACACTGGGCACAGAGCCTTGCATTGGGGTTCTGGGAGATACAAAATTTGGGGAAAACACAGTCTTATACTTCGGTAAGATTGGGTCTACCAAGTAGAAATTTACTGGAGGAGATTATGTGAACTAGCTATTTGTATTTGTGTTTCTGTGATAGAAATTCAGAAAAAAAATTACAAATCCATCAAAAGCATGTCCCTACCTGCCCTCTTTCAAGCAAGTATCTCAAATACATATGTGTCTTTTCCCTAATGCATTACTTGCTTTGGGGGGGGATGGTTTTTGACTGTACTAACCATGTAATTTACACTGCATAATTATCCACTTAAAATGAATGTATTCTTTTTTTTAAACTACATGCAACTTCCCTATTACATACAACCTATTCAGAGAGGCACATACCCCTCTACTGACTTCTTTATACTTCCAAAATCATACCGGAACTGAGCTTTTAAGATTTAATGTCAGGTTTTAAATATTTAGAATGTGGTACAAACATTGATGCAAAGACGGAAATTTAAATTTGTGGTGTTTAAAAATTCTCATGAAACAGATGCCAACAGTTCTGCATGAATTAGGTTAGACTGTATGAAATGGAGTCATTTGTGCTCGCTCAGAAATCAATGCATGTCATTTATTTATTTTAAAAAAAACTTTTAAAGGCTACTTTCTAATAAGCCCTGATTTGACAAACCATGCAATTTATCCAACTGCATAATTTCCCACTTTAAAATATAGATCTATTTAACTCACTTCTCTTTAAAGTAGATAACCCACGTGTGGAGCTGCTAAGGTAGCCCATTTCAGCCCTCCCCAAGCATGGGTATGTAGTTTTATTTTTTCTCGTCTTTTTGCAGGCAGATTAGGGTACCTAAAACTCTGTACTTGTCTGTGCACTCATATCTGTTTGTTGAACAAAGAGTAGGAAATTAAATGAAGGAAACTTGTTCAAGCCAGGACAGAAACTGGCATTTTATTACAGGGGGATTAGAGTCAGCGAATACCTTCTAAGAAGATATGCCTGTTGGATATGCTTTGTTTAGGGTGTCAGAGGCTTCCCCAAAAGATATTTTCCTGCATTATTTCTGAGAAGTAACCTTGCAAATAAATAATTCTGAGGGATGTAATTTTTTGTGTATATCTGGAGGTGATGGGTTTGGCCTATGATTTTATTAATGTGGAAAACATCTTAGCATGGAAACTTTCTCCTTCAGTAATTCACTTTTTAAAAATAACAATAATGACAATACTAATATTTTATTTTTCACCAGTTAAATGTAAACACAATTTTCCACATTAATTTAAAAAAAATTTAGCTCCAAATTTTCTGTATATAACCTATAACAAATTGTTCACTGGTGCATTTTTTACAAATTTTACAAAGTTTTACAAATTCTCAGTAATTTATACTCTTAGAATTACCTGGGTCAGGAGGGTTGGAGGGTTAGAGGTTAGAGGTTAAGTGACTTACTGATAGTCACACAGTTAATATTTATCAGAGGTAATACATGAACCCAGCTCTTCCTGACAACAAGACTTACTTACTCCTCTATGCCTGGATACCTGTCAGGATATTTAATACTTTAACTTAAATTCATGCTAAGGTGTAAATGACTGATAGTAGGTCTTTACTTGAGGGCATATGTGCCTAGAAGGACAGAGATAATGAGTCCTGGATGCATGGACATTGCATAGAAGGAGGAAGATTAATATTAATAAATTAATATTAACAATGATAAATCATTTATATAGTTACTAGATGTTGCAGTACCGAGAGCATTAGACTTGGAGTTAGTAAGATATAAGTTGAAATTATGCCTCAGATACTTAATAGTTGTGTGATCTCAGGACAGTCACTTAAACCGTGGTTAACCTCAGTTTCCTCAACTGTAAAATGGGTATAGTAATAACACCTATCTCGCTGAGTTATTATAATCTAATGAGATGTATGTAAAGCCCTTTGCAAACCTTAAAGCACCATGTTGTTGTTCAGTGGTTCAATCACGTCAGACTCTTTGTGACCCCTACATGGGATTTTCTTGGCAAAGATACTGCATACATTTACTTCTCCATTGGATTATCCAAACAGAGGTTAAATACTTTGCCCAGAGTCATACAGCTAGTAAGTGTCTGAGGCTGGGTTTGAACTCAGGCCTTCTTGACTCCAGGCCCAGCTTTCTATCCGCTGAGCCGTGTTAATCCTGATAGGTATGTTGGGAACCAAGAAAGCAGGTGTTGTCAACCGCACAGCCTACTTGGTCCAGGTCAAAAGCAATGCTTCTCCTCCAGCTGCTGCGGAATCCATTTTTGCAAGCCCCCTCCATTTATCTTGTTGGAGTTAGGAAAAGGGACATTAGTAGCAGAGGCAGGCTCTCAAGGCAGAATTCCCAAACATCAACCAGGACAATCACGATTATGTGGAAGTGAGGTGTCTCGAGAAATCATAAAGCATGTGTGGACATTCTGTGATTGGAGCCTAAGACCTTGTGAACTTGAAATGCTAGAGGTTCCTAGCTTTGTGGTTTGCACTAATACTTCGTGGGGATCAAAAAGTGACATTCAGGCCCCTAGTCCTGGGGCACTGAGGCAAGGACCCATCCAGGAGTCATGCAACCTTTGGAGATGAACTTGGAGAAGATTGAAGAGGGCTGGGGGCTTTATAGTAATCGAGCCAAAATAAGCCCCCTCCCTTCTTTTTCCCTCTCCCCACAGCTGAGGTGGTATAGGGGAGAATACACCTCTCAGGTGAGGAGGGAACTGACTGTGTCTCTGTAGGAATAGCCTTTTGTACAAACTAAGTTGTGTCAAGTGGCTAAAGTTACTGGGGCTACCAGCCACTGATCCTTGGCCAAAGGGCATCAGAGAAGAGACAACCACAGTCCCTTAGGGAAGGGGGAGCCCTGAGGGACAGAGTAACCTGCCTGACTCTGAGAACATACACCTTGATATGTCCTGATCTTGTGTCGATATCCTGTCTCTCCAACTAGACTATAAGTTCTTGGAGCTTGGGGAGCCTATGATATTCTTCTTTGTGTCCCTTCGGATAAGGACCTTTGACTCACCAGTAGAACATAAGCTTCTTGAGGGCAGGGATGGTTTTCATCCCTATAGTTGTATCCTAGTACCTAGCTTAGTGCCTGGCACATAGTAGATGCTTAATAAATAAGTACTTATTGAATTGAATTGATCTTCAATCTTGCCCGATTATTTAATTACTTACTGAGCCTGCGAGGGAAAGACACAAAAGTGTCTTTTGTGAAGGAGAGTCAGCTTTCAGCTGCCTCCTTTTATTTTGTTTCCCCACGTGTATATAGCACCTCAGTAACTCTGGAATTGTAAACTGGGGCTGCACATATGTTTATTTTACAGTTAGCAAAGAGGAAAGGGGGATCCTCCTGGAGCAGGTTTGGGGGGGCTCAAAATTTGTAGCAGCTAGTCAGGGTTGTCATGGACCATGCAATCTGTCAGTTGGTTGTGAAGCCCCTAGGGTCGCAAATTCCCAGGTAGGCGTTATAATCCTATAATTTATTCCATTTGACTCCCTGTACTCTCCTCTAAATCCCCTGCCTTGCCTCTTCTGGCTCTGCCTTTTCCATGAAGGTTTGGTGTGCCACCTTCTCTGTATGCACAGCTGCTTAATCTTTCTGTCAAATCCAGAGCTAGCAACGTTCAAATTATAAGCAGAGAATGAAAACAGAAGATCCATTTTCTCTTTAATATAAATCTTTGAAGACCTTTCTTCCTTTCTCTTTGGACAGGAGAGGAAGAGGGATATAAAGTACAGGCATTTTCTATTTACTTCATTGAGATCTGGTGGTAAATACCACCAGAATGAGTGTCATTGTACAAATTACATTGAGAGTTAATCTCCTGTAAGGAAGGAGAAATAGCCCCAGATTTACCTACTTCAGTCGTTCACCACCAGGAAGGCATTCTTTATGAGTTTAATCCATCTGCAATCATAATTACAAATCTTGACATTTCAGTGCTAACATTTCTGCGTAGGAGCAAAGGGAAGATGCCCATTAGAGAAGAGTCAGCTGGGTTATCACTAGTTAAAGAGATGGAGGGAGATGAGAACCTACCAGGAAAGGTGGACCAAGACTGTTGGGAAAAGCCCGTAGCTAGGTTCCACCTGAAGCTGTGTGCGTCAGTAATTTTTTAATTTACTGTTTGACGAAGTATCACCCATGATCAGCCAAGGCTGCATCTAAATGAAACACTTAAAGAAATGCTTTCTCATCAATCAATTACATTTGCACACTGACCTTTCCACGGTATCTGCCCATTGCTGAGCTGTCATGGAATGGCCAAGATGGTAGGACATCATTCGACCTGTCATGTAGTTAGTCAGCCTGTGCAGAGGCCAATTAGCTAAATATTCCGGTGCTGAGAAGTCTGGTTCCCTGACCAGAGAGATGAATTAGAGTGCCAGTTAATCGCAAGGTAAATTCTAGGGAGTTTGAGGAGTGTGACCTTCCCCATGTTTGTAGTACAGCCAATTCTTTCACCTAGAACTGACCTGAGGGCCTCGGTGGCCTGGAATGTCCCAGCTCCCTCAGAGGTATTTGTGAGGGAAGCTGCCCACTTTCTGTGTCTGGCTGCGAGGGTACGGTCTGTAGGACAGGTGCTCAAACTGGACCTGCCCCAGGCTGGCACTGACCTATTTTTAGTCAAAATATTCTGGTTTGGGTTTGACATTGAAATATTTAATGCAATTCAGATGTATAAATTTGAATTGAAATCCAATTCAGATATATGAGGATGACATTCTTTTCTTGAAGTCTTTTATAATGTAGCAAAACTGCACAGATTTTTCCATTGGTTGATTGAGACCGTTACTCTCCTTAATGGCAGCAATTTTGTCAGAATACTCAGTGAGAAGTATTATCTGAGGAATGAAAGTATGTTTTAAAAATAACATTTAATTTTTTTCCAAATGATTATAGTTGTAGCAAGTCTTATAAAATTAAAATAATTGTTGAAATTGATGAAAAGTATATTGGTTGCAATTTTTCTTTAAAAAAATTCATTTGATCACTTAACTGTTTATCCCCCAAAGTGGGGGATGGGCATGTCTCCCATCATTAAAAGTGCAAATTACCTGGGCCTCACTGCAGTAACAATCTTTGTACTTGGTGGAGTAAATACTACAGTTGTATTGGTTTCAAAACTAATGTGTCATGTTACTTTGGTACATGTAGATTAAGTTTTTAAATTAAGGCATAGGTCTTTTAAAGAAAAACAAGCAAACAAACCAAAATCAGAGGCAGGTTCAGCAAAACAGGGAACCCAGACAAATTGAATTAAACATTGTTTTTGTCCTTTGTTCTCGAAGAGGAACATGACAATCAAGGAATGATGAAGTTACTTGCAGTTAACTTGGATTTGAGTGAGGAAGGGCTGTGCAAGGTCACCAGCCCCACTTTCTCCTCCATCCAGTGGCCTGATATTCATCAGGATGACTGGACCCAGGATGCAATGGGAAATCCTGGCCCTTTCAGGCTAAGGTCTTCAGGTTCTCACTTTGAGTGAGGTAACCCCCATTCACTGAATTAAACATTACCCAGACAAAAAAACTGCCCATCAGTATTCCACTTCATTGACAGGGCAGGCAGATTAATTTTTTTAAGGAATTTCTGACATGGCCATTATGTTATGGTACTCCAGATAAACATCAGACCTGTGGACCTGATGATATGATACCTGTGCCCTCCTTGACACTCCTCTTTACCTCAACATCTCTTCTTTTTTCTCTTAACTATCTTAGGAGAACACGAACAGGTGAAGCAGTTGGGTGCCTGTTTTAAATTGGTTCCTCTCTCCTTGAAACAAGATTGTCTCGTGGCCCATTTCAATCCCAGTAATCTAGAGAAAAAGGTATATGGAAGAAAGATGGTTGTGGAATCATAGTCGCTAGGAATATATGCTCATAGTTCTTCCTATGGTTCTGTTGGCAAATGCCTAAGGTTTTGTAGGCAAGTAGCATTATATTCATTCAGCCACCACCCAAACCATTACCTTCTGCTAGTCACACTGACTTGCTCTTCCCTCCCTGGGCTAACACTTCTAGGTCCTTCAGGTTCCTAATCCCTGGAAGTTAGTCTATTATTACCCTAGAGGCCAACCCAGTTGACTGGGGATACTATGCTCCTACTTGATCCATTATGTTTCTAATTTTGGCCCTACTCATGCTTCCATTTTGTTTTGTCCCATCTAGCCAGCCGATCTCATGATTTGCCTACCATCAGTGACCTGCTCCTCCCTACCTAGACCCCTCTTCCCTTTCTACCTTCCCAGAACAAAACTCTCTTTCCTAATGACCACTCCCCTAATATGACTTATCTTCCCCTGCTATAATGCAAACTTCATGACTTAACTTTTTTTTTATTTTAATGGAAATTTGTCCCCAGTTCTTGGCACAATTTTTGGCACACAGCAAGCAATTAATAAGTGCTTTTTCATTGCATTCATTTTATGAGTACTCAGCTACTTTTGTATAAATTAAGAAATACTATGAAAACCCCTTCTCATCCTGCTCTCCCCCCAAAGAAAGTCACTTAAATTTCTTTTATCCCTGCTTGAAATTACACCATTCATTCATTAATTGACTTATTTGCTTGTTTATTTAATGTGTTTATCAAAAAGATGGTGTCCCCTTCAAGTGTGGGTAGTTAAACATTAAACTTATTTATACTTTTAATATCCAGAAGTAAGATTTTGATTGAAGAGAAGAAAGAGGGTTAAAAATGCTAGTTTTAGAATCATAAACTCTTAACCTTGGAGGGTATCACAGTTATCATCTGAGCCAATGCCATCATTTTACATATAAAGCTCAGAGAGCTTTAGGGACTTAGCTGAGGTTACACAGGATTGAATGACAAAGATTAGACTCAGAACCAGTGTCTTCTGAATTATATAGGTTTGTTTTGCTTCTCTTGGTGAGGATACAAGTGTCTTGGATAGAGAGAGATTAGCTTTGAAAAGGAGAGTTAGAGATTCCTTTTGTTATAAGGGCTAGTTCTCTGGGAAGGATGAGAGAAAGAGTGGGAAGTATAGGTGATGGAAAACAAAAGTTATCAATAAAATTAAAAAAGAAAAGAATGACAGGAGGGTGTCTCACAACATTGCTAAGTCTAATTTCCCATTAGTTTTGCCTGAAGCCAGCTCTGGAGTACATGTCTTCCTCATTCAGGGTGTTCCTAAACACATGGGAAATGTGGAGTTATTGCATCAAGTTCATGTCAGTCTTGCAAAGTTCATCAACCTTTGCATCACACATGATGGAAATTGTATTGAAGATGTTATTTGTTAATATTCCAATTAAATAAAATGTTGAAAATTTCATTCATTTCATTTCTTGAAAGTATGCATTTTTTGCCTGTGCGTCTAAACTTTAGGAACACCCTGTAGTTCGTAGACAGTGTGATCAGCCTTTTCAAATAGGAGGCTGCAACAAGGGATTTGGTTACTATTACTTGAGATTAAACTGGAAGTATATTTCCAACAGATTGTTTAACTGGAGATAAGATTTCTCTTTCTTCACCCAAGGTTTTTAATCTCAACTCTCTTTTCCTCCTTTTGATGCTTTATCTGACACAGGCTTCCTGTGGTGAATGGAGGAAGTTGTTGTACAGATTTTTGCCAGGAAAACTGTGCTTGCTTATATAGATAGTACAATCATTTTTAAAATAGAAAGTAAGAGGGAATACAGTGAAGGGACTCAGAAGAGTGTCTTTTTTTTTAAAATGGGAAGTTCTACAATAGATAGTAAATGGTTTTATCCACATATGTAATATACAATACAGATTTTTTGTTGTTCAGACTTGTGATTTCATCCCCATAGGGAACTCTCTATGTGGCAACTCATTTGACCAGTGCTCATTTGATCAGCAGCTGTTCTGTAACTCAGTTGTAAAATTGTCTGGGGCACCGAGAGGTTAAGAAATTTGCCTGGTATCTTACAGCCAAACCATTAATTATCAGAGGTTTGACCTGAAGCCAATATTTCTGACTCTAAGGTGGATAGAATGCTGGACCTGGAGTCGGGAAGATCAAAGTTCAGATGTAGCCTTACAGTTCCGATTGACGGGAAGAACTGAGTTCAAATCCTTACTTTGTAGCTATGTGACCTGTGCAAATCAATTAACTTCTGCCTCAGTTTCCTTCTCTGTTAAATGAAAATAATTACAGCACCTACTTTTCAGGGTTATTGTAAAGCTTAAAACGCAATAATATTTGTAAAAGCGCATTGAAAACCTTGAAAAGCACTAAATAAATGCCAATAATGATGATCGTATGCTGCCTTTTAGTATTATGTGCATACATATATATATTCACATGTGTTCATGTACAAACATATCATAGTATTTAGAGATAGAGATCACAAAGGTCATTGAGTCAAACTGTTTTATTGATGAGGAGTTTGAGGCCTATCATCTTTATCATTATCATTTTTATTATTAAATATTCATTAAATACTAATGTATACTGTGAGGTAGCTTGGTAGCTCAGTGGATAGAGCACTGGGCCTGGAATCAGGAAGATCTGAGTTCAAATCCTGTCTCAGACAGTAGCTGTGTGACCCTAGGCAAGTCAATTAACCTCTGTTTGCCTTAATCCACTGAGAAGGAAATGGCTAACCACTCCAATATCCTTGGGAAGAAGATCCGCTGGATAGTATGATCCACAGAGTCACAAAAGGTCTGACATGACTGAACCACCAGCACAACAACAATGTGTCAGGAACTGTGCTAAGAACTGAGGTTACAAAGAAGAACAAAAACCATAAGGGGGAAGGTCACGTGCAAACAGCTTGGAACATACATGATACAGAGTGAAAATGAGAGGGGATCACAAAGGGAAGGCATGGTAGGGGAGAGGGGCAGGCCTGGGAAAGGCTTCTTCAGGGAAGCCAGGAGGCAGAAGTGAGGAGGGTGAGTAATCTCTGCTTGAGGGATGGCCATTGGAAATGAAGAGAGTTGAGATGAGGAGTCTTGTGCAAAAAAACAGCCAAAAGGTCGATACAGTCTATGGAGGGTGATAAAGTATAAGAATACCTAAAAGATAGGAAAGGGACAAGTGGTGAACAGTATTAAGAGCCAGATGGAGAGAGTGCCGTCTCTTAGAGTCTCGAAAATCTGGATTTCAAGCCCATCTCATTGATTTACTTGACTGTGTTACCAGGGGCAAATCTCTCAACCTCTCTGAAACTCAGCTTCCTCTTCTCTTAAAATATGATAATAGTTGTCCTGTACCCTTGTTAAATTGCGTCTTATTAGATTCAAACCTAAGTCAGCCTGTTAAGATCTTAACTTCCCGATTCATTAACTTACTACTTCCTTGATCTATTTTTCCAGTCCACTTTTTACATTGTTTGAGCTCACCAAACATTTACACTGTCAGAGCGTAACAAAATATTAAGAGTGGTAAGGAGATTTGGAATTAATGCAGTTACTCTTCTAATTTTCCATATACAAAAGTTCCAATTAAAGAAATGAAGAGAATATATTACTGAACATTGCAGAGGTTCCTGGACAATGTCTCTTTACTTGGGAAGGTCTACCACAGACTTTCCTCTAAATGCCATTATTGAGAGACTATATTAATCTGGAGTTCCAATTCACCTGTAGTTTATGTACTCATAAATCACACTTCTGAAACTTTTCATCCAGTTATCTCTGACCCAGAAATAATTTTTACCAAAGCACCGGTATTTTAGGTTTTAGCACACCTATAGTGGTCGAACAGAGTGACACAAGTCAGCCAGTAAGCTTTAGAATGTAGTTTTACGCTATATTTGCAGAGAACTCAGATGAAAAATGTGTTATGGTTAATGTTTTCAGGAAGGCCTAAAAATATTTCCAATTCCCCACCATCTCAGTCCTATAAAATAATTTTAAGTTTTATAAATGTGTTTTTTAATATTACAAACATTTCCAGATTATCTCCGCCCCATTAGAGCTCTATTGTAACAAAGACAATTAAGCAAAGCCTACAATGTACAGACTTCATCTAAAAGTACACGTAGTCTCCCATACATATAGCCTTTCCATTTATTTTTAAAAATTAATTTAAAAAAATGAACTGATATCTAATTTCTCTTCCTCCCCCCATTTTTTCCTTGTTACAAATATACATAGTTAAGCAAAACAAATACCCTCATTGGATGCATTCAAAAAATATGTCTCCTAACGTACCCTAAACCATCTTTGGATTGCATATTTCATGATCTTTTCTGGAATCATGGATGATCATTGCTTCGATCATGGTTTTTACAGCTTCCAAAGTTGTTTGTATTTATACTTTCATTGTTCCTGTAGAAATTGTTGCCTTGGTTCTGTTTGTATCAATCTTCTTCAGTTTTTTAAAAGTCTTCAATATTGTTCGTTAAAAAGTAATATTGATGTTCTGGTATAAATTGTTCTTCTGAATCTGCTCCTTTTTTTCTACCTCAGTTCCTAAAAATCTCTCCATGTCCTTTAGAAATCATGGACTGCCTCATTTCGTACAGCACCACAATAAATTCTGATACCTGAATGTGATGTCATATTGTCGTGCTGTGAGCACTAAGCAGAACTTTATCAGATCTTTCCAAGCTCTTTCATTTACGCTGCTGTACCTGGTCATATGTAGAGTCAGATTACTGTCATGTCAACAATTCGTGTTTTTACATAAATGTATACTTTTAAAAGATTCTCAATATCATAAATAGAATTTTGTTACATTGTGGGACTAAAGGAAATACATCTCCTAGGCTATACCAATAGGAAAATAATTTAACAAATTTGCACAAAGAAATGTAAAGGACTCATTTATCCAAAAAAAAGTCAGGTAGGTATACACCTGTGTTCATTGACATGAGGGGGCATGGTTCTTGAAAAAAAAAACCTTTAATATTTTCCTAATTAGCTGTATTATGAGGCTGTTGCTGCTGCTGCTGCATATTTTAAAATGGTAATAGAAACCAGAATTGTCTGTATTGTTGAAGGTTACCCATGCTGTTCTCTTAGGAGTGAAACCAATTTATCTGAAGTTTCTAAAGACACACGGGGATTTTTGGTTTCAAGAGGAATGAGGAGGACTGATTTTTATGCTACTTAGTGCATTTTGACTAAAATCTGTGAAAATTACAGCTGCTACGTGCTTGTTTTTTGTACTGATGAAGATGCTAATGTAATTCTGCTAATTTTTCAAATCCTGATTAAACACTCCAAGCTAGCTGTCAGAAACATATTAAAGAAGAGATCCTATTTTGAAACCTTTGTTTAAAGTGGCATAAAATTAGCACACAAAGCCAACCAGTATTTAGTGGCAGGCAGCTTGATGCATGTATTAAATGACATTTTGCAATGTTTCACTCTCTTCCCAAAGTGAGAAAGTGTTTTGCCCAACTTGTGAAATGACGGTAACTTCACATCCTTGTTTAGATTTAATTGTGTTTTGTTAAGATTTAAGACAAATTATCCCAGTCTTATATTTGTAGGATGCTGTTTATTTTACTTATGTTTTAATTCAGGGTTTAGTAATTTCTAGGATATTTATGATGCTTGTGGGCAGGAGGGGATGGTGGGACAAAAAAAAAAGCCTTGTTAAGTCTCAACAGTTAAAGTGACTGAGCTCAAGATAGCAAAGGTGAATTTCCTAACAATAACATTGTTCATGAGACATGCAATTACAGCAGTCACATATTTCTTAGTGGTATAATTAGTAATCCAAAATATTCCACATATAAATGCAGGTGAATCTTGGTAGTAAGAGAATACAGGTTAAGCTCATCCTCCCCAAAGGCTGCTGTCTAAACTTTACGGGAGCTCTGGGGACAGAGGTCAAAGGTATAGATGGCAAGATGACAGAGTACTGAATTATTCAGTATAGCAGGGGAAAACCTTTGTCAAGATTTAACCCCAACTACATATATTGATGGAATACACAAATTAAGTCGTTTCTGTATTTATTAAAATGTCCTTTTGTCACTGTAGAAACCAAAGACATTGACAAATTGTTTAAATAGTGGGAGGCCCAATAGAACACATTATATTCATTTTATGGTAGGAGCACAAAAGATACCACAGATTCTCACAAGATCATACGATTATACATTTAGATCTGCCCGGTACCTCAGCTCCCCTCATTTTAAGATCAGTAAGGTGGATCTCAAAAAGATCAAAAGTGACTTGCCCAAGGTCACACAGCCAGCAAATGTCAGAGGTAAACTTTAAATCCAGGTCTTCCTAATTCCGTGGCCAGCATTTTATTGATTAGTCATATAGAAGATTTCCTAACATATCCAAAAGAGTCGATGTGCCTTGGTCTAACTTATGAAAACGTAGGTGAAAATTATTTCTCTAATATATTTGAGACTAATACTTTTTTAGTTCTTCTGTTAACTGTCTGATGAAGAGAGGATAAAAGAGATAGTGAGAAGGATGAATCAGTCAGGAATAACACAAATTCTTTGTACTGTAATAGTTTTTTTTTTCTTTTTAGTAGCATAGACATTGATCAACCAGCATGCCTCTGAATGTCACTCTTATGATCTCTGCAATGGTTCAGAATATATGTTATTCAGATTTTATAGAATTGGTTCGTTATACACATCCCCCTTGAACTTTCTCTGGGAGACTATTTTTTAAAGCTGTTCTTAGCATCTCCACTTCAGTAGAGAAGAAAAAGTCTAAAACTCAATTCAATTACTTTTGCTTCTTGCTTACAGTAGTAGAGGGGAAATGTTGAGGAAAAGTTCAGAATTTTGACTAGCTTGGGATTTGAGGATTAGAGATGGATATACTTCCACACTCAACACAAGTAAGCCACAATAAAAGAGATCACCTCGGGCACCCCAGCATCAGGGGCATCTTTGTACCCTCTCCTCCCAGGCCCCCCAGACTGTGTCCTTACCTGGTACTTTCTGCTTACCAACAGCTGTAGGTCAACATGATCAGTAGCTCTGCTCCATCTGTCTGATGCTCCAAGCTAGTGTCTCTAATTCCATATCTGAACAGAAATAATGATGCAGTCAGTCTAGAAAGGCAGCCTTGAAAAGATAGAAGATGATGCATCAGCTCTGAAAAGATGGAACAGGTCCTAGAAAAGATAGCCCAGCCACTAGAGTTTCTCTCTTTGTACTCCAGTATGCTTTCCTCTGATACCAAGAGGGAAGGGGAGCCCTGTCCATCCCCACTGTTCATCTTTCAAAGCCTGAAGGGGATGAATGATGAATGTGCTATAGTGGGCATTAGGAAGACCTGCATACTAAGGAAAATCCTCCTGTAGGAATTTCAATAATTTAGTATCTATCAAAGTTAACAGGTTCCTCTTTGACACTATGGATAACCCTTCCAGGGTCAAGCCTACTAGTTTTTCTATGAATCTGTAGATCAGGTGACCAAAACCCAAATTCTGTGAGACTGGGAATTTTAATTGGAAGTGTTATTATTGAGTCATTTCAGTCACGTCTGACTCTGTGCCGCCGTTCTTGACAGAGATACTGAAGTAGTTTGCTATTTCCTTCTCCAACTTATTTTACAGATGAGGAGATTGAGACAAACAGTGCTAAGCGACTTGCTCAGGGTCAAATAACAAGGAAGTGTCTGAGGCTGGATTTGAACTCAGGAGATGAGTCTTCTTGGTTCCAAGACTGGCACTCTATCTACTGCACCACCTTGAATGATAATTTTGGAGAGCGGGCTATTTTAGGAAGAACATGCTTTGTATAACATACAGTTTTCTATAGCAAGAGGAATCTTAAAGGAGTTGGATAGAGGTTGTATAGGATCAGAGGGAGCTTGAGGGATTCCAAGAGGAGAGAGGAGTTTAGAAAGCAAAGACAAAGGAAGCCAAAAAATTCTTTGCCAACTTTGCAGTTCCCCGAGGGTGCTGGTAACCCTAGGAACCCTTTGTGTCTTCTGTACTTTACCATAAATTTTTTATTCAGATGCATCCATGTAAATATCAAATAGCATACTGTATCAGTTCAAGTATTAGAAAATATTTACACTGAATTGTGTCTCTAGTTAATCAGTATAACTAACAACTATCACACTGGGAATGTCAGTTGGGTATCCTAAGAGTAAGGCAAAATATTGAGTAATATTTGTTATGGGGCAGAATAATTACAAAATTCATAGAACATGATTTCATTTATGTGCCTCTTTGAAAGAGAATCATTTGTTAGTTTAAGGCCATTCTCATTGATTAAAAGTAGCTGTAAATAAGTGCTGACTGAGTTTGGAACCCTGATGTAAAAGGTAAAAATAGATGAACAAGAAATATGCATGTGGAATTGCAAATACTGGTAAGCTTAATCATAGCTGTTATTAGATTTAATCAAACTATAGCAACATAGTAAAAACAATCAGTTAACCTTGACAATAGAATAGTGAACATTAATTTATTCTTTCCTGCTGCTGGCATTAGTTAGTGTGTAGCCACTCCTAACTGAAGAAATATGATTAAAAATTCAGAAATACTGAAAGCCTTTTATTAAAGAAATATATATGACCTCAAATTCAGGAGTATTCTAAAATTTTGATGCTTGCTTTGAGATATTATTAGTTCTGTTCTCTCATGGGTGTGGAAACCCTACTGAATGAATGAATTAAGCATCTAAGGGTATAGATTAGATTGTAACCCATTCGTTGGGAGTGTTTTGCTATGGAAAAAATGTGGGTTCTGTTGTAAGAAGTTGTGCTAGAATCCTTGCTCTGCTACTCTTTGATATGGGGCTAGTCACTTAATGTCTTTGGCCCTCAGTTTCTTCATCTGTAAACTGGGAAGGTGGAATCAGGTAATTTCAAAAGTCCATTATAGCTGTAAAACTGATGCTGTGAGAATTTTTCATCCCATTTGATTTTTAGCTACGTCCTCCTGTGGCTATACGGCTAACGGCTCCTCCGGAGAAGTGGTAAATCAGTAACAGGTAGAGATTCTCTAGGTCTTTTAAGATTTTTTGAATGCTAATAAAACACAAATTATGTCTATACATCTTGCTATTGATACATGACTGATTCACTTCCTTGTTTTATCATTGTATTTCATGAATTAATGGCTTATGCCATTCCTTGCCTACATGCCATTGTTTATATATGTTTTACTACAAATAATAGGGTCCCAACACCCATGAGAGCACAGATCCCTTAATATATCAAAGTGAGCATCAGAATTTTGGACAGTTCAGAATCTGAGGTCATATATATATATATATATGTATATATATATATATATATTTCTTTAATTAAAGGATTCTAATATTTCTGAATCATGCGTCTTACAGTGACCTTTTGGGTGATTTACATTTCGATACTTCAATGATCATCACCAGAAAAATTCACTGATTGTCTCATATGGCATCATTGGAAGAATATCAGAAATAATGATGATCAGAGTAATAATAACTGGCAGATTTGTTGCTTGTTAAGCTTTGGAAAGATATGAGCCTTAAAATAACTTGTACTACTGGTATTTATTATCTTAATTTCCAAAGGAGTAGGCTGAAGCTCAGGGGAGTTAAATGACTTGTCCATGATAATATACCCAGTAAATATCAGACTTGGGATTTGGACTGAAGTGTTTCCCAACTTTCAATCCTGGGTTCTTTCCACTACAGCCTACTGTCCTTGAAAACATGGGCTTTGGTGACAGTAATTGGCATTGTTGAAAGGCCTATGCAGTTCCCTAAATGTTGTCTAGCCAATTTCTTCTGTTATTTTACTCTAGACTCAGCTAAAATCATCTGTCTGCAGTGCCTATTCAAGATTTATGCATCAATAAACCAACTCAGTGACATGCTTATTCATCGTCAGATCATAATATAAACAATTTGCATTTGACATCCACCTTATATTTCCTATATAGTATTGATAATGGATCATTGAACAAAGTTCTTAGTGACTCAGTCATCTAAGAAGTCTTGTGTAATCTAAATGTATATGTGGGACATACTTTATTGGAAGAATACTCTTGTGGCTACATTTTGCTCTATTCGATAATGATTGTCAATAAACATTTATTAAGCACCGACTTTTTGCCAGGCACTGTGCTGAGTGTTGATCATACAAATAAGATAAAAAACAGTCCTTGTCATCAAGGAACTTACAATCTAATGGAAAAAGACAGATACCACAGAAAGGGAAACTGAAAAATGGATGGTACCAGGTTGGAGGTCAGTCATACAGATATAAGATAGTAATTATTAAACTACCTTGGAAAGAAAACCTAAAAAGAATTAAATGACACTTAAAATTTACCAGATTTGTGACTATTTAAAATTTTACAGCACATCTCTCATTAAGACTCTACTACCAGCTCCCCAATCTTCATGTACCAGAGGTTTAAGCTATCATGATTTCAATAGTCTAGATACTATCAGGAGTTAAAAAAAAATCCCTCCCCCACAATACTGACATAAATGCTTGCCAATTGTAAAAAAGCTTTTAGATAAATAAAAAATGCTTTAAGGTATTAATGATTTAATAACCTATTATTTGCCTAGTTGATTGGTATATTGTTATGATTATTATTCATATGTATTGGATTTCAACAATGTGGCATGTATTCATATGTGTTGGATTTCAAAATTGTATAATGCTGACATTCTAATTATGCTACAGGTCTAGTGACAAATACAACATTTCCATATTGTTCCTTTATTGATTGTTCTTGTCAGCATTTGAGATGTTTAAAGAAACATAACATACTGTTTTTTTTTGCCAGTAGATTAGAAGAATGTCAGCATAGTGATTATTTTGTATTAGAGTAATCTTTTGATTACTAATCTATTTAAGTCTTATCTTAAAAAGCCATTTATCAGTATTACCAATTACAGAACAGAAAATTTGTAGTCTTCATACTAAGAAAATTAAAAAAAAAACTTTGGGAGTATCATTTTTCTCTTGAATAGAGAAGGGTTGTTGGATTTCACAATTAAAGAAGTCTCTGTGCTGGAAATGAGCAGTCAATTATGAAAATTATTTTTGAATAGTTAATTTGCATATCTCTAATTATATATGCTCCTTTTGAAAGGCTGAAGTTGGTATTTATGATGTTTTGATTGATTAATAATACAATTGTGTTATTAATATTGTTGCCAACAAGGTGCCCTTATAAATGGGGTTTTGAGCAGCTTTTCTAACTAAATATTTTAAATAATACTTAGATTTGCTTTATGTACAGGGTGATGAAAGACCGAATTCCCATTAGTTAGCGTATTTTTCCTTTAAAGTATGACATTCAACTTACCTTTATAGAATATCTGTCTAAAGTAAATTGACTCATACTTAGAATGTTAATCGTTTATCTAATACTTTAAAGTAAAAAAATCTTCCATCATTAGGACAAATCAGTATAAAATACAGTGCTTACAAAGCTTATCTTCTTCTAGCTGTTGACTCTATTTCAAGTTTGAATTTCGTCAAATTTACATATGTGTTATTATTCTGGTTAGTAATTATCATGGCATAGAATTTAATGTTCTTGGAATAGCCACTTAATTGGTATTTGATTTTTTTAAAGCATAAAATATCACAGAATCTTATATTAGGAAGGGACCTCAGAAACTGCCTAGTCCAAATGGTAAGTCAAAAAAGAATTCTCCCCCCAAAACCTCCCCCAAGAAAAAAAGGAATTCCCCTCAAAACATACCTATGAGAGGTCTTTCAATCAAGCTCATTATTGAATAAATAAATGTCATCTTCAAAGGCTGTGTAGCATTAGATTCTGTTCTAGGGGAAACCTTTCACAGATAAGAATCTCATAACAGTAGAAATAGAAGAGATCCCATACAGTGTCTAGTCCAACCTTAAGCTACATAGAGGAAACACATTAGTATATTGTCCAAGATAACATAAGTTATCATTTAAAGAATACACATTAGATTCTGTCTCTGCTTGGCCTCAGGGAAGTTGCTGTATAATTTGGGGAAGGAAATTGGTATACTACAATGTATATAAATATGTATCTTTCTTGTTTAAGAACCTGTGATTTCATCTGTTTAGGGAAAACTTTATGTGGAGAGTCCCTGTACGATATTGACAGCGAAGCATGTGTAGTTTCATAGTTTTAGATACCTGAGAGGCTTAAGGGGGTGGTCTTTTTAACCTTTTTGTGGTCAAATATCTGTCATGAGTCAAAGCAAAATTTTGAATCCGGATTTTCTTTAATCCAAGGACTAAGTCTTCTATCTATGATAGCAAATATTTACACATTCATTAATAAAAATGTATTGAGCCATGTTCCTTGTGGAGGCAAAAACAATGCCCAGGGCATGGCTCCTATCCTCATGTAGACTCTAGTCTAATAGGGAAGATCATTTCCTTCTACATTTTTTAGTCATTTGCAGTAGGTGGAATGCAGAGCTTGGCACAGGGGGAGATACAAAATTGGACAAGCCAATCTGGGCCCTCATGAAGATGACATAGTAGGAAAGTGGGACACATACACAAATAATTATAATACAAAATTCAGTAAGAAAGTGTGAATATAAAGTACCATTAGTTTAGAGGAGAGTGTGATTTCTTACTTGGTGAGAAGAGTGGAGGTTTCATGGAGATGTTATCTGAACTGGGTCATGGAGCATGGGCAGGAGCTAGATAACATAATTGTGGTACCTCTTTTAGAAGACAGTATCATTTTGTGGGATTTTTTTGGATAGGACCTGTGAGGAAACTCCCTCTGCCGTTGCGGATCACTGTCTGCTCTGCAACACTGAGGCTTAGTTGCTAAGAACCCGATTAGATTAAGTATTTTGCCTAGGTCATACAACATGTATGTGTCAGAGGCAACCCTTGAACCCTGCCTTGGTATACATAATTACTAATTTTAATTGTTTTTCTTAAATTAAACTTTTTTTTAATCAGCCAGATCTACCTTCTTCTCCAACCTAACTTCCCACATGCAAAAGAAAAGAAAGAAAAAACAAAACATGTATAGTCAGGCAAAAAAAATTTGCATATTGACCATGTCCAAAACACTGTATCTCATTGTTCTCTCTGAATTCTTTACCTTTCTAATAGGTCATAGGTAACATGTTTCATCATTAGTCCTCTGGAATCATGATTGGTTATTACATTGATCAGAGTTCCTAATTCTTTCTGTTATTTGTCTTTACTATACTGTTGTCATTGAATAAATTGTTCTCATGGTTCTACTCATTCTGCATCAGTTCATGTTCAGTTTCCCCAGTTTTCTCCGAAACCATCCCCTTCATCATTTTTTTACAACACAATAGTAGTGTATTGCATTTATAAGTCTATAAATAATTCAGTCATTCCTCAATTTATGGGTATCTCTTCTTTTTTCCCTCTAGTTCCCTGTTGAATGAAATGTATTGCTGTACACAACTCTATGAGTATATGTGTGTTTTCTCTCCTTTAACAAGTTCAAATAAGAATGAGGTTCAAGTGTTAGCTGCTCCCCCAACTCTTCTTCCTTGTTTATATAGATGTCTACTTAAAGTATTCTCTCCACTTCAATTATAATTAGAATGTAAGGAATCTATCATCCTTCCCCTGTTGCCTTTGGGATCAATCCCATACTGTTCTTCCTGCCCTCCCACTCCTAAAATATTGATTACCTTCTTTTCATTATCTGACTTCTTAAAGCCCATTTTGGTGCTTCAGGTTGACCCTCTCTGGGCAGCACCTTTCTTGAGCCACCTTTCTTCTCATCCCCCATTCCTCCTACCTGCCGTTTCCTTAGGGCACTATTAGTTTTGTTTTAACCTAATGAATGTGATAATTTAATTTACACAGTGTGGTGTTAATGTGATTAAAGATCTTCCCCATCCATTTAATAGGTTTCAGGTGGAACTAGTTAAGGGAAGCTTGATTAGATGAGTCTTCTTTGTAGGCAGGCACACACCCTTTTGCTGATTAGGTGTGAAGCCCTCAGGCCCTAAGAAGGATATATATGTACATACATACATACATGCATGCATGTGTATATATACATATATGTGTGTATATACACATATGTATGTATGTATGTATGTATGTATGTATATGTATACCCTGAAAGTAGCCATTAAGCTTGGAGACTGAGCACTAGAAGGGAAGGAAATGTGGAAAGATAGAGAACTGCAAGGGCTATCAGAACTGCAAGCTCTCAGAACTTTGGGAGAAGAGGACTCAGGCAAGCAGACAGGACTCATAGGTGTTTATTTTAAGTTCATGCAAGAAAGATTTTTTAGACAAGTGAGGCCTTGTGTCACCATTCAATCATATCTCATAAAAAGCCCACTTCTAGGACAAACCCTGGTGACCTAGTAGCAAAATTTCTTCCCCTACCTCTCCACTTTTTTTTAGTCTCCAATAAATTTTGGAGTCAGAACACCCAGGTTTAAATATAGCCTCAGATAGTGAAAGAGCAGCATATTTTTGTCCAAATTATTTAATTTCCTGGGTCTTAGTTTCCTCATCTGCAAAATGAGATTGTGAGAATAGATTATCTGTCACATAGCTTCTAGCTCCAGAGTTGTTGTTTTTTTTAAGATGATATTTTTAGGAGCCTTACATAAGGAATAGCATTTATTGAACCCATCATGATATAACTAAAAAGAACAGTGGTCTTGGAATCAGAAGACTTGAGTTTAAGGCCAGCTCCCTACTAGCTCTAGGAACTTGGTCATCACCAAAGTTTGCTCATATGGAAAATGTGGATAACATTATGCATATTTATCTACTTCACAAGTCTGTTGTAAGGACCTAATTAAATAATCTGTTTCAAAAGCTTTATAGTTCTAAAGAGCCTCATAAATGTGAGATATCATTATTGTTATTATTAGATAATATTATAGATAGATATTATATAATTATATATTATGTAATATAGGAATATATAAGTATAATATATATAATATTAAAAATATATAACAAATACTATAATATAATATAGTAATACATAGATAATATTGTAGATAATATTATTATTGTCATTATTATTAGAATACCAAATCTCTTCTCTAGTTTTGAAAAATTCAAAGAAAGGTATTCTCCTAATTTATAGGTGGATGAAGAAAGTTATGAAGAGCACAGAGACCCATTCAGAGAACAAGGAATCATAGAGAAGTAAGGAAGTCAGTGAGCATTTTAGAGGCCTTTATAAAGGTTCTGAGGACCTTCTTCATCTAAAACCAATAGAAAAATGGAATTAGAATTGGTAGTTGAAATAAAATATATACCGTGTAAAATAACTCCATTTTATTGCTTTATTTATAGCTGATTGCTGTGTTTGATGAACAAGAATCGGTTCCTAAGGTTGAGAGCCCCAGTGGAAACCTAACAGAGAGCCACAGTCCAGATCCTTTTGATGCAGAAGTGGCTACCCAACTGGCTGCCTTTAAGCCCATTGGCGGAGAAATTGAAGTAACTACTTCTGCTCTGAAATTAGGTATGTATGTGTACTAGGTGTGCTGCCTACAATGTCTGAAATGACTACTTGGTATAGAAGAGGAATTTATATTCGATTGTGCTTCAGTTATATGCCTTTCTTTATAGCCATTTACCTTGTTTTCGTTAAAAGAAATAATTTCCTCTTCATTTCCTTCCCTCTAAAATGACCATTTACATGTTTGGTTCTGATGATGTTTAGGGGACAGTAGAAAGCCTTCGCCCTTTTCACCTTTCTCATGGATTATTATGACACTCTCTTAATTAGTTTCTCTGCCTCAAGTCTCCACTGTCTCCCATCCATTTTTCACATAGTTGCTAATATGATTTTCCTAAAGCACAGATAAGTCTGATCATGCCATTTTCTTACTCAGTACATTCACGTGTCTCTCTATTTCTTCTAAGATCAAATATAAACTTATCTGGCTTTTAAAATGCTTCATAAACTTCACAAAACATTCCATTTTTCTTTTATATTACTTGCATTCCTGTATGCTACAGTGGAGGGAAACTGAGGTTAATGTTCTCCACAAAGAACACTCTGGCTTCTGTCTTTGTGTCTTTCCACACTGGCTGTACCCCTTGCCAGCATCCTTGACATCTCCTCCTAGAATCCTTGGTTTCCTTCAAAACCTGGCTCAGTTTCCTCTTTCTACATAAGTCTTCCCTGATTCCCATAGCTCTTAGTGCCTCCAAGTGGTGTAAGATAGAATGCCAGATCTAGAATTAGGAAGACTCTTCTTCCTGAGTTCAACTCTAGCCTCAGACACTTACCAGCTGTGTGACTCTGGGCAAGTCACTTAACCCTGTTTGCCTCAGTTTCTAGCCTGTAAAATGAACTGGAGAAGAAAATAGCAAACCACTCTAGTATCTTTACCAAGAAAACCACAAAAGAGGTCACAAAAAGTTATAAATGACTGAAAAATGACTAAACAAAGAACAGCAAGACTGCTCAGATTAACAGAAGAGGAATAGAATACTTAGATAACCCTATCTTAGGAAAAGAAATTAAACAAGCTGTCAGTGAACTCCCTAAAAAAATTCCTTAGGCCCAGATGGATTTACAAGTGAACTCTGCCAACCATTTAAGGAATAATTAATCCCAATGTTATATAATTTAAAAATAGATAAAGAAGAACTCTTACCAAATTTCTTTTGATGGTTTGATATGGTTTGAATACCTAATCCAGAGAGATCAAAAACCGAAAAAGAAAACTATAGACTGATTTACTTAATGAGTATCAATACAAATATTTTAAATAAAGTACTGGCCAGGAGATTATAGCAATATATCACAAAGATCATACATTATGTCCAACCAGGCTTTATACAAGGAATTCAGGGCTAGTTCAAAATTAGGGAAGCTATCAGCATAATTGACCATATCAGTAATAGAAATGACAAAAATGCGATTGTGTATTCCATCTATATCATACCATCCTATCAATAGATGCAGAAAAAGCCTTTGACAAAGTACAATACCTATTCCTATTAAAAACATTAGAAAGCATAGGAATAAATGGGGCTTTTCTTAAAATGATAAATAGAATCTACTAAAACTAAGAGCAAACATCATCTGTAATGAGGACAAACTTGAAGCCTTCCCAGTAAGATCAGGGATGAAACAAGGATGTCCATTATTAATATCATCCTAGAAATGCTAGAGAAGCAGCTAGGTGGTACAGTGAGTAGAGCACTGGACCTGGAGTCAGGAGGACCTGAGTTCAAATCCAGCCTCAGACACTTGACACACTTACTAGCTGCGTGACCTTGGGCAAGCCACTTAACCCCAATTGCTTTGACTTCCCCCATCTAAATAAAAATTTAAAAAAAGCAATGCTAGAAAAAAAGAATTGAAGAAATTAGAATAGATGATGAGGAAACAAAACTATCACTTTTTGCAGATGATTTGATGATGTACTTAGAGAACCCTGGAAAATCAATCAAAATTAGTTTAGATAATTAACAGCCTCAGTAAATTTGCAGGATTTAAAATAAAACCCACATAAATCACTGGCATTCCTATATACTAGCAACCAATCCCAGCTGGAAGAGATAGAAAGAGAAATTCCATTTTAGATAACTGCAGATGATATGAAATACTTTGGAGTCTACCTACCAATTCAAACAGTGATGACATGAACACAATTTTGAACAAATCAAAACAAAAAAACATTTTCACACAAATAAAGACAGAATGAAACAATTGGAGAAATGTGAATTGCTCATGGGTAGGTCAAGCCAATATAATAAAAATGACAATTCTACTTTTAATTTATTTATTCGTTGCCATTCCAATTAAACTACCAAAAATTATTTTATAGACCTAGAAAAAACAGTAACAGAATTCATTTGGAAAAAGAAGAGGAGGTCAAGAATATCAAGGAAATCATTGAGAAAAATGTTAAACAATAAGGGTTGGCAGTCCAAGATTTTAAATTAAATTACAAAGCAGTAATCATCAAAACTATCTGGTACTGGCTATAAATTGAGTGGAAGATCAGTGGTATAGATTAGGTATACAGTACACAGTAATGACTATTGAAAAACCCAAAGATCCAAACATTTGACAAAAAATACTGAGAAATGTGGGAAACAGTTTGACAGAAATTAAGCATAGGCAAGTATCTAATACCATATACCAAGATTAGGTCAAAATGGGTAATTCAGACATAAAAAGTGATATAAATAAGTTAAGGATATATGGAAATATGTACCTGTCAGATCTATGGATAAGGGAAAAGGTTTTGACCAAGCAAGAGTTAAAGGGGATTACAGGAAGCAAGACAGATAATTTTGATTACGTGAAATTTAAAAGCTTTTGCACCAACAAAACTGACACAGCCAAAATTAGAAGGGAAACAGGAAATGGTGGGGGTAAAGAATTTTGCAACAAATTTCTTTGATAAAGACTTCATTTCCCAAATATATAGGGAGCTGAGGCAAATTTATAAAAATAAGGCCCATTCCCTGGTCAAAGGATATAACTGGGCAGTTTTTAAGAAAATATACCAAAGCTATCAATAGTCCTATGAAAAAAATGCTCTAAAACACTATTGATTAGAGAAATGAAAATTAAAACAATTCTGAGATACTGCCTCACACCTGTTTGATTAGCTAAAATGACAGAAAAAGAAAATGAGAAATGCTGGGAGGGTTGTGGGAAAATTGGGACATTAATGTATTGTAGATGGAGTTGTGAACTAGTCCAGCCATTCTGAAAAACAATCAAAAGGCTATAAAACATACACTTTGACCGTCATTTTTGCAGGGCCCAAGGGTCTGATTAGGGAACTAGATCATCATTTCACAGTCCCTTCAGTGCTGAGGCATATGTGTTGCCAGAAATGTCAAGGGCATCTCAGCTCAACTCTGCTTTTACTCCATGAAATGGCTCCTGGAAGCCCATCACCCGTACATACTCCACAGGGGTCCAACATGTTTCCATTGACTTAAATGCATTTCTGCAGGTAGTGGTAAAGTGGTTAGAGGTCAAGGTCAAGAGTAGGGCCAGGTCAAGAGTAGGAAAGACTCATCTTTGTGAGTTCAAATCAGATATTTACTAGCTGTATGTCCCTGAAAAGTCACTTAATCCTCTTTGCCTCAGTTCTTTATCTATAAAATGAGCTGGAGAAGGAAATGGCCAACCACTCCAGTATCTTTGCCAAGAAAATCCCAAATGGGGTCATGAAGAGTCCACTCCACTGAAAGGACTGATGTAGAATAAAAACTCCTCAAGGGCAAGAACTTTTTCTTTTTTTTTTTTTCATTCCTAGCATCTAGCATAACTACTGGCACTTGGTAGGTGGTTGATAAATCTTCCTCAGCTGATTGATTTTCAGTAGCACACTAAAGACTAAAATACTGATTGTTAGGAGTGTACCAATATGATAAATCAAAAAAGGTTTTCACATAGTTTAGTTCACCTCCTTAAAACTGCCCAAAAAAATCATTTGGATTTAGCTAAGGTTCGCTACAGGGTGTGGACAAGAAATAAGGGCTACCTTCTGCTGATTATATCCTGATTTTATATCCCAAGGGTACATCTTGAATTTCAAAAGGAGTTTTGGAACTGTAGCTTTGAAGGTGATAAATGCTACTTTCTTTAAAAAGAAATACAGAGAAGCTATTTTATTTAGAATTATCTCTGGTTATGCGGAATTTTTTTTCTTTCTTGTATTTTTTACTTCTTAAAATCTGAAATCTGCATGTGGGGTTAGCAGTATGGGAGAATGAACAAATAGATGCTCTGCAAATATTTCACTGAAATTGTATTTGTTCCTTATCAAAATATCAAAATGACATTTTCACTGGTGTCACTTGAGACTTTACTCTTTTATTTTCTTCCAATCTTAGATAATATTCAGTTCAATACATCTGTGCTATGAGTGACCCATCAGTATTTCTTGAATTTCACTATTAAGAAACCCTCTCATTTCCCCCTCCTATTTACCATGTCGACAAATTGTTTGTTAATGGTAACTCGCCCGTGTTAATCTAACTCATGCTAGAATAAAGGAGAATATCCTTGGGTGGCAAAGGGAATGCTGTGAAATGTGACACCCACGTTTTTATTTTATTTTATTTTATTCTGAACTTAAGAAATAAAACAAGCATTTCTATAACATAATAGAATAGGAAAAAAAGATGACTGTGCACGAAGTTGTAAATCTATTATATATAACTTTTTCTTTTCTCTTTCTTTTAAATATATATTAGTTACCATGTAACTTTTTTTTTCCTTTGCTTTCTCTGCCCAGCCCCCAGTAGACATAGTACTGGTTCTTCCTATTGGAAATGAAATATAAATCATTTTTTTCTAGCCCTTTTCACAGGCTGTGCCCCCTACCTGGAGTATTTTCCCTTCTTACTTTTACCACTTGGAATCCCTTGCTTGCTCCCTTAGCTTAGGTGAAACACAGACACTTTCCAGTTAGTGCTTTTGCCCCTCTTAACCCCCTCCAAAACCCAAACTAAAACAAACCAAAAAACCACCTTTGTATTTACTTTTCTGTGTACATTTTCGAATTTCTTTGGAGACCTTAATCTCTATCAGGGTTGGAACTCGCTCATTTTTTCATCTTTCTATCTGTAGTACTTAGCATAGTAGCCAGCAGGATGGCATTTAATAAAAGCTCCTTGAGTTGAATTGAATTGAATCTTGGGTGGGTGCTATGGAATAATGAAAAGAGTACTAAACTTGAAATCAGGACCTCCACAATTTAATCTTGGTTCTACTGCTTTTGAGCCTTCAGACCTTAGAATACTCTTGACATTTACCTTATTTTTAAAGTGTTAGCAAGTAAATAATATTCTGTATTGCTCAATGCTACCAACATCCATAATCTTGATATAGCTGACTTCCTGAAAAAAGTTGTAGCTCTTCTTTTACTCCAGAACAGTGAAAAAGACTTGTAATTCTTTTGCCACCATTCTTCTAAAAGCAAAACATGTTAAGTGATATTTCACAATGGAGATGGCAGGAGGTGGCCAGAAAGAAGATTGTGCAGTCTTCAGTTTGTCTAGAACACCAGGTTTCTGACTTCAGCCAGATCTCTGCATTTGCCTAATGGCTATCTCTCTAACCCATTATGCAAATGGTATGGGACTAAAACAAGTCAATAAGGGAAAAAAAAGTGAAAATTATTCCAATTTTTGTAATGTTCCTCTTTCCTTCCTTCCTTCTTTCCTTTCTAAACAAGCATACAT
>CM053626.1:63631289-63647120 GCA_028646595.1 Phalanger gymnotis | reverse complement strand
TTTACAAATATTTCATTTGATCTTTCCAACAACCCTGGGGTATAGGTTCTGTTATCATTCCCATTTTATAGAAAAGGAAACTGAGGCAGAGTTTAAGTGACTTTCCCCAGGTCACAGATTTGATTTTGGGTCTTTCTGACTCTAGACCTAATGCTTTATCTACTAGACCAACTAGCTGCCTCAAAAATTAAATTAGCATTATTAAACAATGCTAATAGCCAGCTAGCATTTACATAGTTCTTAAAGGTTTTCAGATTGCCTTGTAAATATCTCCCTGGAAGGTAGGTGGTTTTATTGTCCACATTTTATTTACAGATAAGGATATCAAGCTTCAGAAGGGCTAAGTGAGTTGCTCAGGCTTAATATAAATATTAAGTTTCTTAGGCCAGATTTGAACTCCTGAACATTTTGGAATCCTTAATAAAAACACACAACCCAAATTATATAAATGTCAGTTACTCTTGCTACTACTGCTACTACCTTACCACTGCCACCACCATGACTACAACTACTGTAACAAAAAAATGACCGTATCTTAGGATCATAGGTTTAGAGCTCAAAAAGACTTATGCAGTAATCTAGTTCAACCAATATCCTCATTTTACAGATGAGGAAACTGAGACCTGGAGAAGAAGAAGCTTGATCACTGAAGATATCTTGAGTGGCAAATAGCAAAGCCATATTTTTAACACAGGTCCTGTAACTTCGAATTCTACCATCTTTCACATTATCCCATGTTTCCTTAACAGATAAGAAGCAAAATTTCTACTCACGTGAGTCAAGGCGTTTACTAATAGAGCAAAGGACAAAATTAACACCAAATTAAAAGAAAAGAAAAAAATGAGAAGAATTTGCATTCAGTTAGAACAAGCCCAATCTTATATTTTTTTTAAAGAAAAGACTAATGATGCCAAAAAATTGAAAATAGTTAAAGGAAAAATCAATCATTTTTCCATAACGTTAATTGATAAAGCTATATCCACAACAAAGAGCCCCACAGCCCCCTTAAAGTGCCTCAGCTACCAAAAACTTGCTTAACTTGCCAAGCAGAGGTACATGGAAACCTGGAGTAATACCCTTTTAGAATATAAAGTAGTTTGCAAAACATGGAGGATGATAGAGGAAGATCAGAAAAACAGAGCCTTAAAAAGTAGCAGATGGGAAAATGAGACTGTGGAAAATTTAATATGAGATTCAAATGAGCCATATCATCTAAGATCATTTATAGGTGAAACTAGAGAAAAAAAGATGAGAAATAGAACCATTTTCCTAGCATTTCTATAGCAAACCCTTTTCGTGATCAGTGATAGCAGAACCATTATAGTTGGCTTTTCAGACCTCAATACCTGATGTGCCATGTGAGGAAGCATAAATGACATTTAAGAAGATGAAACAGGGATAGAACAAGTACCCAGAAGGTACCCGTACTGGGCAAAACACAGTTTTGAAAACATTGAAGGGATTGATTTTTAACGCTGTCTGAAAACACAAAAGATGCTAAAAGATTGGAGGGAAGAAATCATAAATACTATTATTAACAAAAATAAAGTTAAAGGATATTGGTGACTCCCTATTTCTGGTGAGTATAGGATCATGGATGTAGTGCTAGAAAAGATAAGCCCTCCATTTCATGAACTGATTTCTGGTAAGGTTAATGACTTCCCTGAGCTCACAAAAGGTAGTGACAATTGCATAATCTGAACCCAGGTCCTCTGACTCCCAAGCCAATACTCTTTTCCAGTTCTGCATCCCAGTGCCTACCTGCTGATATCAATGAGAATGGTCCCGAAGCACATCAAGAGTGTATGTGAGTAAAATATGAGAAGGGAACAGATGCTCTTTCACAGTCATTGTTCGTCCTAAGTCACCCACTTAACTGAGCGTTCCAACACATATCCCTCTATTTTTGTTTGTGGATTTTTTTTAAGTAAAGAAGTATTTGACTCAGTAGACTGACACACAGCTTAGCATTCTCTCCAGTAATAAGGTATGTCTTGTGCATATGTTAAAATTATCCAACATTTCTTGACAAATTCTACCACAGAGATAACTGACCAACAATACTCTGCCTATCAACCCTCAGAGAGCCGTGGAAGGAGATATCCAATTGACAAAGAGATTGAATAGTTCTATGGGAGATCTCCTCAGGAAATTTAGCTTAGGGGTTCTTCATATGAGTTCCATGAGCATTTTAAAAAATATTTTTGTAACTGTATTTTAACAAAATATATTTCTTTTGCGATACTATGTATTTTAGTTTATACATTGAAATATATTGTTCTGAAAAGGGATCCACAGTCTTCACTAGATTGCCAAAGGAAGGGAGTATGTAAGTGACACATAAAAGATTAAGAATCCCTATTCTATACCAGTAGAATCAAGGATGCTTGAAGTACTGAAAGAATATTGAGCAGCTCTTATATAATACACACTATTCGTTAGGCCCAGCCCTCTAAAGACCCTGTGTCGTTATCTCCGTGCTAGGGGGAGAAAGACATCACGGTGTCCCACCTGCCACAAAATATTTTCTCCTAGGCCATTGCCTTAAATTTCCCCCATTAAAATAACACCATCTAGTTAAACATTGTCTCTAGGAGGCCCATATTAAAACACAAATTTATTGCCTGAGAGCTAAATGTTATCACATTCATACCTATTAATGCTGATTAATTGATTGGTTTAGCTTCCTGTCATTTAACAAAAAAAGGTGCCTAGGGGATGAGGCATAAGACATTTAAGTTTTGCTAAGGAGCAATGCTTATTAATAGTGCTATACAAATGTTATTTTTAGGTTAAAGCATTTTGAAATTGCAAAACAGCATAGGAAGCGGGAGATATAATTCGTTATCTGTAGAATGATAATGTGGCATCGTTGTGTGTCTCTACCAGTCTCCTGACTTTTTGCTTCTATCTCTTTCTCTCTCAATCTCTGCCTATCTCTGTCTCTGCCTGTTTTTAGCTTTGGGTCTGCTATGTTTTGCTTTATGTGTCTATTTTTCTGTCTAAAACTTTATGTCACGGTTTTTTGGTCTATTTCTCTGTTTCTGTCTTTCTTAGTCTGCTACATCGCTCTCTGCATCTGTATATCTCCTTCTTTCCCTTGTTCGGGTTTTTTTTTTTTGGCTTTCTGTGTGTGTCTCATTTTATATCTATCTCTCTGCAATATTTTTGTATCTTTGTGTCTCTCTCTTTTTGAAGTGCATGGATGCTTAAAATTTTGCTTGGAGTCAGGAGACCTGAATTTGATTCCTATTGCAGACTCTCTAATCAAGGCCAGTCATTTAATCTCTCACTGCCTTACTTTCCTCATCTGTAAAATAGGGATAATAATAGTCACAGTACCTTCCTCGCAGGATTTTTGTGATGACAAATCTCTTTGAAAATCTTGAATTAATCTCTAGAGAGATTGTTTGAAAGTCACATGACCTCTCTGGCAAATAAGCTGGACATTTGTTTACATGTGGGATTATTGATGTTAGACATCACAATTTTATGAATTTTAAATTGCTCTGTGTGTTATCTTTAACATGTATGCCAAGGGGTGTCAACCCCTATTATAGAGCATGGCCTGGCTAAGGTTACTTTATCACTGCTGAGAGGAGGGCTCGGGGCATCCCTACCTTCTTGAAATTCTTACCCTACTGAGTTTGATAATGCTTTTGTTTACAGTGTGGTTATTTGTGTATGTGTTTTAGCTTCCTAATAAGGCCAGCAAGGTCACACAGTGAATAGAATACTAACTGGACTTGGAGAAAGAAAGGTCTGATTTTGAATGTAGTAAGTTGGTGACTAGCTGTTGGCTAGCCACTTTCACCTCATCTGTGAAATGGCATAATAGTAATTGCATTAGGTTACCTCTCTGGGTTGTCTTGAGGATCAAATGAGATTAATATATGTATTTGATGAACCTTCAAAAACTATATGCCTGTAATTTTCATTGCGAAATTATAGGTTTTTAAGCTCTTGATAGTTCTTCTTCTTTCGATTCCCATCACCCATCACAGTGCCTTGTATTTAGTAGACGTTAAGTGAATGTCTGTGGAACAGAGTCAGGTGGAGACCAGGATAGGGCTTGGCCTTGGCAAGTAATGAGGGAGAGCTCTGTTAGTCGGAAAGTAGAGAGATGGTCAAAATGTCAGACAGTATATCCTCAAAGGGGCTAACGGGGTACCAAGTAACCCTAGAATGGTAGTATCTCAGAACTCAATGGATCCTTACAGATCATCGATTGTGAGCATTTCATAAAGAAGAGGGGCACTGAAAGCTAGAGAAGAGAACTAGAAATATCTGAGCCAGGACTGGTACCAAGGGCTTTGGATTCCTGATTCAGTGCCCTTTACACAGCATGGAATTTTAGAATTATTTATATATAAATAATTATTCCTACAGTTGGCATATCAATATTGTAGGTAATTTTTAAAAAATTGCAATCAGTCATTAATGAAGGAATAGAGGTCAAAGAAGCATCACAGCCAGGAAGGATAGAGAAAAATAACTTTTACCTTTTTGTATCTCCTAAGGACCAGCACAGTTTCTCCAATGTGTCTGTACATCTTATGTGGATGCGATCATGGAAGCTTAGGGCAGCTGATTGGCAGGCGGATTAGAAAGGGTTGGGCTTGGAGTCAGGAAGATCTGAGTTCAGATTTGACAATAGACACTTACTAGTTGTGTGACCCTGGATAAGTCACTTAAATCTCTGTTTACCTCAATTTCTTTAAGAGTTAAATGGGAATAATAAGAGCTCTTATCTCTCGGGGTTGTTATGAAAAGCAAATGAAATGATAATTGTAAAATGCTTAGCATGGCATCTGGCACCTAGTGCACAATATAGAAATGTTACTTATTGCTGCTGCTGCTGCTGCTGCTGCTGCTGCTGCTGCTGCTACTGCTGCTACTACTACTACTACTACTATTACAACTACTACTTTGGGAGCCCTCTTTCCTCTCTACAGAGGGAAAAAAAATCAGAGATTTTGCTTCTGAGGGGAATAGTGGAAAATCTAATTGGACTTAAAAACAACAGATTTTGAGAATTCATATGATTTAGAAAGTGGTAAGAAGGAATGTTATAATTTTAAAATATGAAAAGGCCTAAACTTGTGTGCTTTTTCAGTCAGAGCTAAGAATGTCATATAAGTTATATCAGTACTCAGATTGGACATTAAAAGGTAATACTTAATTTCAAGTACACACTTAATGAAATCTTGTGGCTCCCCACTCTTCTGTAGCAAAATCAAATAGAATTGAAAGAAAAACTGTAATTCAACTGAAAAATGATATTTATGTTTTGGTAGTTCTCATACCATGGCTTGCTTGCTTTGCTACAGTTAGAGGCGGGAAATGCTTTAAGAAAAAACTTTGGGAATTTCCCAAAAATATTGTGTAAGCCTCAGAGTTTATCCAAAATGTTTATTAAGGGACTGAGATACACTTAAGGGTTGAAAAGTTGAACTCCTAAGTTTTCTCCCATGGAAATGAATGAACAGATCTGAACTAAATAAGGAGCTGCAAATACCAACAGACAATAGTAATGGAGTTTGCTTCAGGGCACCCACCCCTATGCCACACCATTTGACAATTTGAACTATCAGCCCAGAGAAACCAATAAAAGTGATGGATTAGGGAGGAGAATGGGAGAATGCACCTGGCTGAAGAATTACCTGAATGTGATTTATCTTCAGAACTCTATTCCTATAGATTAAAAAAGTAAGCAATTGAAATAATTTCCAGAAGTTTGACAAAATAAGTCATGAAAAAGTATGTTTTCGACAGATGCATTAGGATTATAATACTCTACACTTGCATAGATTTTTTTAAACTTTTAAAAATACATGCCACAATTGTTATTTGTAAGAGTTAGCCCATAGGAAGGGGAAAAGGGAGAGATACAGTGAGAAATGTGGGTGATGTGAAAACAAAAGATATTTGAAAAATCTATTTAGGAAAAAAAGATTATACCTCCATCAGATATAAAACAGCTTTTCTATGTTATATTATCATATTTATTTATAGTTTAGAAATCTAAGATTTACTTGTCTTACTACCAAAATAATCAGGAAAAAATCATGAGGTATTTAAATGACTATACTTAAAGATATAGTTCTGATATATCTCAAGATTATTCATAAAATACAGCCTTTATCATGTCTTCTTTTTCTGTACCTTTTTTTTACTTTTGAAGAACCTAATCCTTTAATGTTCTACTTTGATTCTTCATTACGGTATAGAATGATTCTAGTATTTTAAATACTGTGCCGAGTGTGCTACCAAGCCCAGAAGGCTGCCAATATGGTCCCACAGACAGCGTGTGTCCATTGTCCAAAGAACAGCCAAGCACAGTGTGAAAAGGCTCTTCATTAGACCATTGGCCACCAGAGGAGATTATGCATTAAACTGTCTACTGAGGCATGGATCTATGACATGTTGGAGTAAGTATAGTCCAACAAAGACACAATCTGGTTGAGGTGGAAAGATGGAAAACAATGCATTTAATCCCAATCATGAGGGTACTTATGTTCTAGTAAGCATTACTGTTCCCCACATGCAACCAGGTAGAAGCTAAATCAATCCCACATCCTCCCAAATTTGTGGATTCTTTTTAACTTTCAAAATAATCCATGCCGATGATCTTCATTAATGAGGATGGTAAAGAGTCGACTCTATGTAACTGATTTAGATATAAACAAGCAGAAAAACAAGCGAGTCTAGAAGTAACGTATTTCTGTTACATATAATTTAATAGCAAAACCCATTAATGTATACAGAAAAATAGTGCTTTTAACTTTGCTGTTAATCGTTCCAGCTCTGCCATGCTTTTCATGGTTCATCCATTCATCAGGTTGAAATCGATCTTATTAAAGTTGAGACTGAAATACTACTAGTTGGATCCCCTCATCGGTGTGTTAGCAGAAACTTGGAAGATGAGCTAACTCCTATTTGAAAGCAGCTCTTGTCTTTGACTTGAAATCTAAAAGGTGCCTCAGTCACTTGATTATTTCCATCTGTGTTAGTGCTTTTTCATAACTGAAATGAGAAATCTGATTTGATGTTTGTTGTAGTATAATTATTTTCAAAACACTGAGCATATCTGTTTTTGTTTTCAGGAGTTTTCAGAAAACCTTGTATAGCCATAGATTAGGATTGAAATTAATGCCCATTTTCTATTTAATTTTAACTAATTTGCTGCATAATGGAAACATATGGAAACATTTTTTTTCTGAATTTTGAAGAAATTAAATCTCTTTATGGCATTGATTTTCAAGAGTTGGTGGTGAAAGAATAAAGAAGGGGAAATTTTTTTTTTTACTTTAATTAGGTTGCAGTATCTAAGTACTTCTATGCCCATAATGTCAGTTTAAGTATTAGCATCTGATCTTAGACAAATACACTCATACCACACACAGAGCAGAACTAAAGCTCAGTATCGAGTTTTGCTGCTGACGGTGCCTTTGAATTCCTACTACAAAGCACGTAAGCACATAACGGGTTTCTTATTGCTAGAAGCACTCTGCTGTGGGCTGTGAAACCCAGATCCAAAATTACTGAGGGAATTTGGGGTCATTTGCTTCGCTAGATCCATAAGTCATAATTTGGTCATCGAGTTTCATCCTATTTGTTTCCTGTTGGGCCTGATTACTCAGAACTTAACAGCTATGGAATAGCTTTTCTTTCCCTGCCTCTCATTCATTCCCTTTCAACCCAATCTTATCCTCTCCCTAGCCTAATGTTTTTTCCCATGCAGAGGTAGATGAATAATGTTGTAATTAGCTATAGTAACCTTGCTATTCTATCATCAATCAGATATTGCTGTGTATCTAACAAAGATCTGGCATATATTTTGGCAGTAGGGTAACTAAATGAAGTACTAATGAGGTGACTGAGTCTTAACCTATGTTTGGCACCATTTATGCTTTGGTATTCCGAGTAGTTTAAAAGTTGGTGGGGAAGAGGAGGAGAAACAACTGTGTTAAACATTGAGTTATTAAATTTAAGTAATGGGACCAAAGATATCTTCAAAAAAGATTAAAACCTAAAAACTGGAGATATCTACCAGATCTTAAAAGGATATCACAAAAACAAGATTAAAGTGTTTCTTAAAGGAAGTAAGCAGCTAGATGTTGGCATAAATTTGGGAATTTTACCTCTCTGCTGCCTACTGGCTTACTCATATGTGAGATGTCTGAGAGTTTACTATCAAATCATGTACATGCATAAAGAGCCCTGAAGAGCTGGTTGGGGATTATGTGATAAGTATATATAGCAAAATGTTCTGTATTATAGCTTTACTTTTTGAGTGACCTGTTGTTTATTTTTTCAGGTAAGTAGCCACTTTTTAAAAGCAAGATTTAATTTTTCGAAATAATCTGCGTGTTAAAATTCTTTCTTTTTGGTGTATGAGTCACTAATTATCCCCAGGTCACTGTAATTGAACAGTAAAAGAATATTAAATGAATGTGGAATTTTTAATTTAAATTTTCTTTCTGAATCTGCAAAGTCATAAAGCACAAAAAAGACAATGCTTTCATCTTTGTTACTTTAGATTCTCATGATATAAGTTGACCCCCAAAATTCAGAATTCACTAACTCCCCTTTGGCCTCTTAACAATTCTGGACACATACTGAGACCAAATCTGCTGCTCTAATAAACAAATTTTACAAAAGGTCACCTTTCCTGGAATACTGAGTTTTTTATGTCGTTTTTGCACATTGCCTTTAATAGAAGGTCCAGTGAAGACTTTTTTGAGCCCTAGTCTACAAGTATAATGAACAATGTCAGTGAACCACTACTTTCCATGTCAAATTGAGCTTCCTATATTTCCTTGGACATTAATAAAATGACTTGAGATGTTGCCTTTTAATAATAAACAGAGGAAAAGAAAAACAAGAAGAATGGAGAGAGAGAAAAAGGTACGGAAGTAAAAAATTTCATCCTACCACCCTCTCTCCGCTTTCTTGTAAAAAATACAAATAAAAAAAACCTGTTACATAAAATAAAAATGACATAGCACAAGATAAACCATTACAAACTAATGCTTTCCAGTTTTTGGGTAATCTAGGGAAGAAATTCTTAACTTGGGATCTGTGAACTTAAAAAAAATTAACTTCCAATACAATTTGTTTCCATTAAATAAGCCTATGTTTTGTTTTGTTGCTTTAAAAACATTGTTCTCAGAAGGGGCCCATGGGCTTCACCAGACTTCCAGAAAAGTCAATGACACACAAAAAAGGTTAAGAACCTATGATCTGAAGTAACCAACTCATGACTGCATATAATTGCCATTGACTTGATACATGTACTTGCTAGTATTGAGGGTATAATAAGACTCAATATCTCCTTTACTAAATGCTTTTTTCATTGCTGATCTGTATTACAATTTCGTCACAGATGTGCCTCTCATTCTAATATTTATAATTCATTGGGCTTATACAACCATATCTTGCAATTTGCTGCGGACTCCCAGACAAAGTACTTGTAATCACCCTACTGGTTTTCTTTTGTAGCCTGAAATTCAGGAATCCTGACCAGCTATTCTTTCTCCATGCAAAGGGCTCCTCTTTGCTGACAACTTCAATAGAATGTTTAGTCTTTTGATTTTGTCCTGATGTCAGTGTGTGTGTGTGTAGATGTGACTCTGTGTGAGTGTTTTCTCTTTCAGCCCAGATGGACAGAAAAGAAAGCACTAATTTAATTATTTACGGAAGATCCATCTTAAGGACAAGTCACTCAGAGTTGGACACGCTTTTATGGCTAGCTCAGGATTTTCTCATTTACTTTATCTGATAAAGCTGTATGATAAATTAGGCCCCAATATACACAAATGTGGTTATTTCCTTTTTCTGTACCCCTACTTGAAATTAAACTAAGGTCTCAATGTAGCCCACTGAAAGGGAGAAATTCAGCTCCACAGCCAGGCTCTGTTTATTCTCACGTCTCAGAGCCAAGAGGAAAGTGACAGATCTTTGCTTAGATATTGTGACAGGAGAAGTTACCATCTTTGCATTTGCCCCGCTTTTCACATTTACCAGATAAAAGGGAACCTTACAGAGATGGCCACAGTAAACTGATTCTTTTAAATATTACATATCACACATGGATCATGGAAAATTGGATCCATTCATTTTGTCCCAGTGACATACTTAGAGTGTCTAGATTTCCTTACAACTGTCAGAAAAAAAAAACGGGGCAGAAAAACAAATACACACAAGATATATATATATATATATATATATATATATATATGTATATGTACATATACATATATATATAGATAGATAGATAGATAGATATAGATATACATATATCTATATCTATATATATATAAAAGATTACAAATGTTGATCAGAAGATTATATAGATAGTGATCTGTGTTAAATTCTTTTGCAAATTACAGCGAAAGTATTTAGAAATGGAACATAAGGGGACTTTTCTGATTTTTAAGTATGCATATAAAATTATAGCCAAAACATTTGTCATATTCTTTGATTTTTGTTTGGATTTCATTTATACCTGTTTCATAGCCAGACGAGGCTATGTAAGATATTCCCAAAGTCTTAGAGCCATCTTAAGTTCTATTAGCTCTTATAGCACCTTCCTCCCAGGATTAATGTGAGAATCAAATGAGATGATAATTATAAAGTACTTAGCGCAGTGCCTGGCACATAGCAGGGACAGTTACATAGTGAAGTGGATCGAGTGCTGGGCTTGGAATCAGAAAGACTCATCTTCCAGAGTTCAAATCCAGCTTCAGGCACTTGGTAGTTGTGTGACCCTGCGCAAGTCACTTAACCCTGTTTGCCTCAGTTTCCTCATCTGTAAAATGATCTGGAGAAAGAAATGGTGAAACTATTCTATTAGCTTTGTCACAAATGTGGTCAAGAAGAGTTAGACGCAACTGAACAACAGCAACATAGTGATTTATAAATGTTAGCTCTTATTAGCGATTAGTATAAAAGAGCACTAAGACTTTTGGGACGCTATTCCATTACATTTTGTCTTCTCAGTTCATTAAAATAAAAACTATAGCGGTGCTTGGTGGTTTAAAATACTTTGACATAAAAAGCCTTACTTTGGATGATCTGGGGCAGGGGTTTTTATACTTTTGATGGAAATAGTGGTTTTTTTTTTAAATTTCTTTGCTGATTTAGTTCATTGGTATTAATTGAATCACAGTATACTAACTGGTTTTATGTTATCTGGTTTTAAGAAATAGTAATGAACAATTTAATTTTTTATTTCAATTTTTTAAACAAATAAAACAAAAATCTATCCTACCAAGATCTAAAGACATGAGGTGAACTTTTCATTTTAGTCCCCATTCTGCCATAATGCCATTTGACCTTAATTTAGAAGTCGGTGTCTTTGATCACTTAGGACCGACAAGCTTAGCACTTGATTAACTAAAATTTGCGCTTCTGAGCCCACAGAGTTTAAGAATGATGACGTGGAAAGAAGCTGAACTACCGATTTTTCTACAGAAAAGGGCACTGAGCCATCTTTAAATCCTCCCTCTTCCTTTAGTTAATTGACATATAGTATTGATTACCCCCTTTGTGCCCAGCACCGGGCTTCACCCTGTGGTAGAATACAAAATAAATATAACACTACTCTGAGTAAATAGACATTCTAGGTACCCCCTTCTCCATGAAGTGATTCCTAATCCCCACAACTGTAATGCCCCCCAAACTATTGGACTACTTTATATTTATTCTGCGTATATGCATACATATACTTGTTGTCTCTCCCATTGGAAAGTAATGTCCTTTAAAGTAGGGGTTGTTTGACTTTCTTTTTGTCTTCATACATACATTCAGCACTTGTCACGTTGCCGGTCACATAGTAGGTGCTTAACAAATGCTTGTTGATTGATTGATGGATCTGTATCATTTGGCGAGTCACTTGGTTTAATTTTCTTCTTTCACATTTACAAATGGAGTGATAGTAGTCCAGTTCAACATTTATGTATAGAATACTGTGCTAATGACTGGGGAAAATATAATGTTTAGTCGAGACACAGCCTTCATGGAATGTTTAGGATAATAGGAAGATGTGACACTATATCGCAATCAATCAACAAGCATTTATTAAGTGCCTGCAATTAGAAGTGCCAGGCACTGCTAATATATCCTTAAATCAGCTGCTAAAATGATTTTCCTAAAGTTCAAATCTGACTGTGTTGGCCCCCTCCTCAATAGGATCCTATTTCTGCCCTTCTTTCCAGCCAACATGAAGTCTTCTGCTGGGTATTCAAAGCTCTTCATAATCTAGACCATTTCTACCTTTCCAGTCTTAGTGGCTAGTCTGTACATATGAGACTCCATCTTTTGACTCTGCTTTTGCAAAGGCTGTCTGTTCCCAATTCCTCAAACACTCCCCTTTCTCACTTCTTCGTGCTGGCTTCCTTCCATATTCAGCTTAAAGCTCAGCCTCAACAGGAGGCCTTTCCTATTTCTCTTGCCACTAGTGCCTTCCCTCTGAGATGACCATTGTACATGTTCTCTATGTTTCTTAGATCTATGTAGTTATTAGATATATATTGTCTTCTCTTTTAGATTGTGAGCTCCTTGAAGGTAGGGACAGTGGTTTTTCCTTTCTTTGTATCCCTAGCATTTAATTTGGTATTTGTAAGAGGCTTAATAAATGCTTGTTGGTTGATGATTGATCTGCGTGGAGATGGTAATTTTAGCCAGTAAAGAGATAATGGGAAAGGTCAAACAGAACCCCGTGGCCTCCCACCTCAGGGGGATTGTTGGGAAGGAGATTTAACTAAGGATGTGAAGGAGCTGAGTACAGAGCATGTATTATTTTTGTTTAAAAAGCTTTGGCTATCATTAAAAACATGAGCATTCAAATAAAACAGTGCTCATATTCCCACTGTAAGATTCACCAATGTCTGATAACAATCCATTTAGTTTCGTAGCTACAATTTGGGGTCTTAAATTAACAGAAGAAATCCATGTAATGCATACCTTTGAAATACCCGTGTCATTGCTTGCTATGCCTGTCTTCTGGTTGATATTCCTTTCTTAATCTGTTAAATAGTTCTGGTTTGTCCTAAACAAACAAGTAAGAATAAAAACATGCCCATCACTTCTTTCAAGATTGCAGACAAAATTCACCTTTTTCTGGGAAGCTGTTCCTAATTAATCCCTGACCATTCTATTGTTGTGACATTACACTGCAGTTGTTATTTGCAAGTCTTTTCTTATTAGGCCATTCCATTTGCACTTTTTTTTTCTGACCTAGAGTGTAAATCCGGGACTTCCTCTTTAATTTCTGTCTCCCAACAATTCTTGTATAATACAAAGTACCCAGCTGATATGTAGAACAACAACAGCAGCAACAATTTGTTTCCTTTTTTATTCCTTCTCCTTGTACTGTAGGTGAGACAGACATTATTTTATTCATTTCAAGAAGAAGTGAAAAAGGATATGATGTGAACAAGCTGTCATCTCAGAGTAACTGGGGATAAATGCCAATACAGAATCATTAGATATTTATTTGTTTTGACTAGACTCCTTTTTTCCCTTTCTTCTCCCTAACTATAACTATGAGCTTTAAGAGTTCACTGTTTATCCCCTTCTTCCAGAAAACATTACACTTAAACTAAAAGTATGTGTGGATCGGGGATTGAGAGCCAAAGAGGAAGTTTCTCTCTTAGACATTATTTTGGGGATAAATTGGTGTATTCAGACCAAAAACATAACTCTGAATCTAGAAGTCTGAAACTAATTAGAAGACTCATAATTACTTGATGGCCATGCCTTTGTTTTTAAGAGATTTGGAAAATAAAGCTCATAATTTTGGTCTTCTTTACCATAACTTACCCAAAGTATTGTCTTCTGCGTTCTTTCTGTGATTTATCTTAAAATTGGCAGGGAATTTCTTTCAGAGCCAATATATTTATTTTGTCATTGTTGAAGAATTCCTTGTACACTATGAAGCAACATAACAACATTTTATTAAATGCTCAGTATATGCTAGGCACTAGTCGAGGTGCTAGACACAAAAAGACTAGTGAAACCATCTCTACCCTCCAGGAGCTTACTTTTGTGAATTGTTAAAGAAAGTGTTATGTTTTTAAAGTGTTTATAATTTGAATGATATCAATACACTTTAAGGTTTTTTATCAATATAACAATAAATTTATTAAGTAATTACTACATATCAAACACTATACTAGGCTCTGGGTAAAAAATGTGGGGAGAAAAGACACAATCCCTACTCTCAAGGAGCTTGTATTCTAGTGGGGAACATGCATTTATACAAATAGGTCCAATAAAAGGCAAGTTGTGATAGAGGAAAAAAATCCAAACTCCTCTTGGAAAGCTTGAGGAGGAAAAGAACACATATGTAAGAGCATAAGGCCATGTTTTGTTGGAGAGAGAAGAAACACCTGAAATGAGACTTAGGGGAAGTTTTAGTATTAACTCTACTGTAGTGACTAGAGAGGTTTGTAGAGGTTTAAGAAAAATCAAGGCTAAAAGTCAGTTCAAAACAAAATTCTAACAAAAATGATTCTGTTTTTATAATTCCAACCCTTTCTAGTCTTTTTCTCTGATGTTTGTGAGAGTTTGTGTTTGAGTGGGACAGTCTGTCTCAACATGAAAAGGACATGAAGTTTAACTCGCCAGGTCATTCAAGGAAAGAAGAAAAAGTAAAACACCTTTTCCTTAACTATTCAGATAATTGAGGCAATCGTGGGTTTTTAAAATTTAGTTTTTGCTTGGATAATCTGGATAATTGCCTCAGCTTTCTCCTTCCCTTCATATAAATAGACACAGCTTGATTATTTATTCAGTAGGTAGTTACTTGTGCTCCCTTTGAATGGGGCCATGGAAAAGTGTAGGACTGACATTGGTAAATGTTGGTAGAACCAATGCCAATATTTTTAGTCAAATAAGTGTGTGTGAATGTATGACAGAGAGCAAACCTGATGAATTCTTAAAACTTTGCAGGGTTTCTTTGTTGTTTGGTGTCATGAAAAAAAGAAGCTGCATAATGGTTTTATTGATTTCATATTTTATTATAGAGTTCTTACAAAACAAAAGTATTTCAATTTGTTCTTACATATATTAAGAAAACAATGGAAAACATGCCGCACTGGATAAATTTATTTGTGGGGAAATGACCAGTTATTTTACTCTCTACAACTGTATAGTACATAAATTAAAATGATCCAAAGGTAAATTTTTATCTCTTTTATATTTTTCCTGAAGTTCCAAGAAAATGTTTATCTCTTTTATAGTGGGGGTGAATACTCTAGTAAATAAACCAATAGCAACAGTAGTAAGGGGCTAGATTCACTTTTAAAGTACAAACTTAAAAATCCTGTGACAAATGCTGAAACATTCCTATTTAAATATCGCATTTATAATAGTCGAGTATTTTCAACCTTCTCATTAGTCATGTAAGAATAATGAAAGCGGGGGCAGAGCCAAGATGGCCACATGAAGGCAGCGTCTTACTGGAGCTCTCTCACAAGTTCTGTCGGGTCTTACTGGAGCTCTCTCACAAGTTCTGTCGGATTCCTATAAACAGGTGAATTTGAGCAGATTTGAGAGAGTTGGAAACCGCGAGAAGTCTGAGTGGGGCAAATTTCCCAGCCAGGACAGTCTGAGAGGCCAAAGGAACAACTCTGTGGGCTAGAAGAGTGCTCGGCGTGCAGAGCTGCTCCAGACGGGACAAAAGCGGAAGCGGCTGGCCAGGAAACCCACCTGGGAGACAGGCCGGGAGAAAGCCGGGTGCCCGAAACTGGCAGAGATCCCCAGGCCTCCCAACACAGGACGGCACCCTGTGGAAGCGAAGAGAGGCAGCTCAACACCGCTGGT
>CM053626.1:63609750-63630789 GCA_028646595.1 Phalanger gymnotis | reverse complement strand
AACTTACTTAACCCTTGAGTTTTTCAGCGGGGTATGACTGCTTGTAGACTAAAGAGTTATATGTTCCACGCTTGGGCGAATGCGCTGCCTCACCAGCACTCCTCCTTCCCCAAGAACCCCCTACCTGAAATTGGCTTAAATCTTCAGCAGGATCTTCACTCCTGGTCTGATCTGCCACTTAATTCCTCCCACCAAGTGGGCATGGGGCCAGAAGCAACTGCAGCCGTAGTTCTAAAGCTGTCCCACCTCCACTGCCCCAGGGGCGGTGGCCGAACCGCAAACTCAGTCCCGCAGCTTTTCCCACTAACCTTCTCTGATGTCTTTGCTCTGTGTGGGTTGAGAGGTCTGGTAGATGCCACAGCTCAGTTATTCAGGACTGTAGGGCACTCTCCACTCAGCTGCTGGTCTGGTCAGTCTGTGGTCGGTCCGCACCGCTCACGCTGGGCTCTGCTGGGCTCAGCTCGGCTCAGCTTCGCTCCCCTCAGCTGGGAGCTGGGAGCTCCGTGCGGAACAGACCTTACTCAGAGACCATCCAGGCTGTCCTGGGCTGGAGCCCTGCTTCCTTCTACCATTTTGTAGGTTCTGCAGCTCTAGAATTGGTTCAGAGCCATTTTTATAGGTTTTTGGAGGGATTTGGTGGGGAGTTCACGCCAGTCACTGCTTCCCAGCCGCCATCTTGGCTCCACCCCCAACTCTCGTTTATTTTTGCCACTCTTTGTTGACCCTGAGGCCTTTTTTATCTTGTTTGTGGAAGAAATCTGGAGAGCTTGGAATTGTCTCACCTACTCTGCCATCTTCCCAGAATCCTTTCCCCTTTTCTTTGTTAAACCACTACTATGAAACAATGGATGCTGTGGATCACCCCTACTCTACACCTACTTCTCTTGTTTGCCATTAAACAGACAGAAATAATAATATAAGTAAATAGATTGGTGCTGGTTTTTATAAAATATCAATGACAGAAACCATGAGTAAATTTTTTTGCCAGAAACAAAAGTAAGATCATGAGTTGAAAACTTTTCTTTCCAAAAGAGTTGTCAGAGCTTCATTACTACCTTCCCTATAAACTGAGGGGAAGGTATGTATATAGGAGATGGACAGCCATGTTTAAGCATATAGGGGGCCTGATAGAATTCTGTCTAGGAATACTCAAGGAGTATATTGCCTCTCTTCTCAAGATCGTGGTAGCACAGGCAGGTACCCAGAGGGAGGAATACATTGCAAGAGAAACAATTAGTTAGAGAAGTGATTATTGGGGAAATCTGTCTAGACTCCTTTCTTTTTCCCCTCCTTGACAACCCTCCAACCCTGCGTCCCCCTCTGCCATCAAATAAGGTAAAATGAAATCTTTTAAGAGTTATTCTATTATAATACAAATAATCCTAGGAGGGGTCATGCTTTATACTTTATCAGTTATCCTAGTTATTAACTATGATCAGTTAAATCTTATCAGGGATTAAGATGAATGGGAAGAAAAAGGAGAATCTCAGGGGCATAGAAGAGTAGAGTTATTAAAACTGGATGAATGAAAGGGATAAGCAGTCATGGGAAAGGTGGAATATACCAAAGATAAATTGTTTATTTCAGAGTCTGAAGGCCTAGTAGAGGCCTCTTTGGAAAACCACCGTACTATTCAAAAATTCATCCCTGTGATGAATACCTGTAGGTGAATAATGCCTAATATAAACCATATCCTATCATAAGAAATGATGCTATAGGATCCCTCTCTACCACTCCCTTGAGCTTCACTAATCATTGCTATTAAATCCAACAGTTAGTTGCTTACCAGAAAGTATCTTTCATGTAGCCAGTGACCGCAGATTCACTTAAACCAAATATCTTAAGTACTTGGTTAATTTAAAAATCGTGCTAAAAGACACTGTGATGTCTCTGAGAATAGGAATGGTTTTATTTTTTTGTATTTATATTCTCAGAGCCAATGTTTGGTATAGAATAGGTGCTTCATTGGGGCTTATGGATTGATTAAAAACCTGTGCAACAGCTAGCCCTCAAGTTCTAATTTCTCTCTATATTCTACATTCGTTAATTTGTAATAGTAATCACTTTAGTTACAAACTGTATAACCATTCTTTGCTTAGTTTAAACTTTTTTTTCAAATAATGAATGAAACCAAACGCAAAGATTAGCATGTCTTTCCATCTGAAAGGCCATAACCTGTTTATGTGTCATATGAAAGCTATTTCCAAGTAAAAGGAAATCAGCTAGACATTGGTTGTTTTCTGTAGCAGTTAAATGGCAATTTCTATGGTACAGTTACTATTACTATATATTCTTATTAATATGTAGGAGAGGTTTTAGATTCGATAAGTAATCACTGAAATTTTTTTAGTTCTCTAAATGGAATTTTTAAAAGTATTTGGATGAAATGCTTAATATGGTAGCAACTGGTAAAATAATTATCATCGGAATGACCTTTTCTATTGGTAATTTGACAGACATTTGATGGACAGCATTCTCCTTTGCTTGGCCAACCTTTTATTATCTCTTAGAAAATGAGAAGATTGTAACCTAAAGAAAACGATAACATTCTTAATAGTCATTTGCTACTTGTCTCTTGCCATGCATATCCTTACGTTTTTTTTTTTTTAAATCACCTTTCTACTCAAGTTATTTCTCATTACCTGGAGAAAGACATTTTCTATAGGGAGATTTTTCCAAAACAACAGAACAGATGCTGAACCAAATTTCTGTAGTGTCTCCAGTACTCCCCAAGGCTACTAAGCAGAACTGGTTTTGTGTATTAAATAGCCCTACAGTGTCCTCTAAGAGTTAACACAGATTCCAAAAAGTACCGAATTTACAGCTAGAGAGTAACTTCAGTACTGGAAGAATCTGGTTAAAGGTGTATCCAAAGAAAATAGGGGAGGGGAGATTAATTTCCAGGTAATAGTGAATGGAATTAATTTGTGATTTATTTTTACATTTTGTCTCCTCCTGGTAACAGACATATTTAAAAGACTAATATTTCCTCTGAGAACAAAATCATTTTTGAAAATATTTGCTCTTAATTCAAAACAGTGTTATATCAATCAGCATTTTGAAGACTTAAAATATGAGCACTTTCTTCATAAATATTTAGTAAAAGAAATATTTTTTAAAAGACAGATCTTATATCTAAACATAGGTTACATACTTTTTAAGGCTTTGTCTTCCACATCCCTCCCCGCCCCCCCCCAGCATTTTCGTCTCAGTGTTCCAATACACTGAGACCTGTTGGCGGAAGCAAAGTGCCTACTTCTTCCAAGTCCAGATGGGGGAGCTTAATTTTTTGCTTCTTTTCAGCAGAACTTTGATACAATGGGGAAAAGCCTGCTAGATTTGGAATGAGCAGACCTAAGTTCAAATGTGAGCTCTGATTCTGTGACCTGGACCAAGTTATTTCAATTCTGTAGACTTCCTTTCCCTGGACAGTAAACTGGATGCCATCTAAGAGTATTTCTAGATCTAAATTAATCACCCTATTGTTTTTGAACAACAGTAGGAGGAGATTAGAGGTTGTTACTTTTGTTCTGTGAGTAGATAGCTTTCATTAAAATAGTTTATTACCCAAACCTTTGATCTCCCTATATCAGGTAGACAGAAGGACTTCAGAGATGAAACACATGCTAAAAGGAAGAGGAAGGGGGCAAGTGGTTAGAAAGATAAGGGGAAGAAAATGATAATGTAAGAGTGGCCTGAAATGGAGATGACATGAAATTGTGAGAACTAGAGGAAAATGAGGTTTAGGTGGAGAAAGAGAAGAAAAAAGGTGAAGAGGTAGAATCTCAAAAGAGAGAGGGAATGTGGACAGGAGTGAAAACAGAGACAAAATCATATGCAGAAATATACATGTGTTCAGTTGTGTCCAGCTCTTTGTGACCTCATGGACCAGCTATCTATGGGGTCTTCTTGGTAAAGATGTTGAAGTGACTTGTCATTTCCTCCTCTAGTTTTATGCAGGCAGAACTTAAGTGACTTGCCTGAGGTCAGATTTGAATTCTGGTCTTTCTGACTCCAGGCCCAGTGCTTTATCTGCTGATCTCACCTAGCTGTTCCAGAAAGATGCATGCAACTGTTTAATTTAATTCATGTTAGGACAAGCACTTAAGTGCCTGTTCTGCTGTGTGTGTACAAAGCATTCTTCTACTATAGATGTTAGGGATGCAAAGCAACATTCAAAGTATTTCCTGCCCTCAAGAAACCTACATTATGTTTTGGGGTACAGCATTTATGCAAATGAGTGAATATAAGGTGATAAGACTTATGCACAGAAACTAATATGAAATGGACTGTTTCATAACCCTAAGTCACAGTTCTTAAAGTATTTCTGAATCTCCTTATCTCGTGTATGTGGAAATCACAAGTGGATATAACCTTCATTTTCTAAAATAAGATCAATTTTATAATTTGAGAGACTACCCAAGAGGAAAATAACAAAAATTCTCTTAGTGGAACTCTTCAAATCAAAATGCTATCTTTAACAGTGAGTTCTCACCCAGCAAAAGTCTGGGGTTTTGAACCTGGATAACTAGGACAATGCTGCAACATAAAAGAGAAGTTAGGAAGATGATCAGATTTTCAAGGGAGTATAGTAAGTTGATCATGATTCATTTTAAAATAGCTGACAGTTGGAAATCAGGTCCTAGAAGTTGGGGGGGGGGCAGAGAGAATACCATTACAGTGTTTGGATACCAAAGATTCTAAGATGAGGACAATCATAAAAGCACAAAAGTGAGAAAAGGGCAATATTGAAATGAGTAAGGGCAAAAGAAGGAGTCTTGGGAATCACCTGCATAGAGGTGAAAATCGAAGTCCACAGAAGTAGATAATGTCTCTTCAGGGGAGAAGAATATACAATATATAAAGAGAAGAGGGCCAAGGACAGAACTTTGAGGAAATCCCATGGTCAGGGAGAGGGGAGGGCAAAAGGAAGGGAAAAGATCCAAGGAAAGAAACAGGAAAGTGACCAGATAGGTAAGAGGAGAACCAGGAGAGACGATTCTGGAATACAAAGGAGAGAGAATGTCAAAGAGAAGAAAGTGATCATCAGTGTCAAATACCACATAGAAAAGAGGTATGAGCCTTATTCTGTGTAGCCACATAGGATAGAATGTGGCCTGTGACTATCCACTAAAGAGAGATATGTTTTGGTTCACTGTGAGAAAGAATTTTCTAAGAATTAAAGCATTCCACCAATTGAATGAATTATCTTTTATGTTATAAGCTCCCTCGCCATTAGAAGTAACCATTTAGAGACTGTCTATTATAGAAGAGAACTTTCATTAGTTTGGACTTCAGAAGAGACTAGTAAAGTTTTTTCTAACTCTTATATTCTTGGATTGTGTAATATGTTATTCCACTAACCTAGTCCCCAGAAAGAAATGAGAAAGCATATAAAACCAGAAAAGAGTTTTATTTTCTCTGCCAGAGAGAATATATTTTAAACTATGGCACTTACAAGAATTTTTGCTTATTCTCCTTCAAAAAATTGCATAGGATTTCCATGGTTTCATTCATTCATTCTAAAATTCATTCATGGAATAACTTTCTTCAGCCTCTGTGTATGTTTCCTTATAGAGGTACTATTTAAAAGAGTTTTCAACTTTGTGTACATTATTTTTCAGTCTCACTTTTTTAATATTGCTTAGAGTGTGCCACCTCTTTTCTATCTAGTAGAGTTAAGGGCATATCTCTAATTGTATTTTAAGCTAATTCTGGAGTGCCAGCCCTGCCAACCATTCTCCTTTATTTCCTGTAAGTTAAAGTAGTATTAATTGCTCTAATATTCACTAGAAAAACCATTGAAAGTGAAAGTGCTCTCAGTTGAAGAAGAGTATTGGAAGTGATAAAGATAAAGTGGTATTGAGAGCTACTTGATTTACTTATAACCAGTTCAGGAGCAAAGTAGAACATGATACATTTAGCTGAACTTTTAGAATAAAAAGACAAGATTTTGAGCATTTATTTAGGACCAGGCAGACAGTTTTAACTCAATAGACTAGAGTTCAGAAAAATATTCTATTTTTTTTCCAGGATACAAGAGCAAAATAAGTCCCAAGTCCTTTATGGCCATGGATTTGAAGAATTGTGTCAGTGAAGCATAAAGCCACTTCTAGACTAAAAGCCGACTTTACTCTTCTTGCACTTTCTACCTGGGTAGGAAGGCATGCACTCAAGGCCAGAAATACAGAATAAATCTAGAAGGCATTTTTGTGTTCTGCTGCTAATAACTTTATTGGAACATTGTCAGATAAATCACCCAGACCAATTGGATGTTCTGTCCTAAAGAATTTCTAACCAGCGCAACAGGAACAATAAACTACCCCCTCTCTCCTCTCTGCCTCCCCCAACGAATAGGAGTGATGCTGTGCAATCTAGCTTGTTATATTCAGCTTGTTAAATTGTGCTTTCAATCTGGAGATGACCTTGCCTCTTGCACCAAGTTAGGCTGCTGAGGTGACACATAAAACTTTGGCTCAATATTTATTGAGTACTTGTAGTGTGTTTAGGCCCAGGCAATATACTGGACCCTAAAAAGGTTTCTGCTGAATTATTCATTTTTAAAAAAAAATGATTTTTATTTCCTTGTCATTCTCATTAGCATAGTATGTCCTTAAATATTCTGAGTTCATTATAATATGTACTTTGGGAAGAAATTTTCATTCCACTACCTGAGCAGTTAAGGCATTATAAAAATTCATTGTTGTTCTTACTGCATTAAATTACACAATCAATTTCCTTTTAAAAATTTTAGAGAAAAATGGAAAAGTGCATTAAACAAAATAAAACAAATCATTATTGGTAATATGTATGTAAGTTATATACTCTTAAAAATATAGCCACCTGGTGATTTCTTTATGTGCTGTTTACAGCTAATGACTGGATGCTTAAAATAGTGGCACCCTACTTCCAAGAGGTGAAGCAACGTGCTGCCACACCATATCCTCCTAAACAGTGGAGGTAAATCAAAAATCACCCCTTCCTAAGGAGGTTTTATTCCTGTTGTAGTCTGCTTTGAACAATGATTTTTCATTTAATTTTGCCAAGAAAAACGGAAAGCTCTTTCTCAATTTGGCAATTTGGGCTAGATTTCAAAGGTGGAGTACAGAGATATATCAAGCAATTTTATATGAAGATTCATTTTTCAGGATTAGAGCAGATTTTCCTGAATACTTATTAAAACTTAGGGCATGCTCTCCCAGTTCTGGTTGTGTGAGCTTGGACAAAGTTGTCCCTTGTCTCAGAACCTTTGTTACCTCTTCTATAAAATGAGGAGATTGGATTAAATAATCTCCAAGGTCCCTTTGGGCTCTCATTCTGTGATCCCAGGATTCTGTGTTAATTATTAAAATTACTCCCTCTAGGTCTGAAATGTCCCTCTCTTCTGTTAGGGATCTTCTATTCTATACTTAAAGTTAATACTTTGGGATAAGAATGTTTAATCATTTAAAAGGTTGTTAGTACTGCATTACAAAAATTATCCTGGTAATATGCAGCCTATCCCTGAAATGATCCTTTCTTCTCGGGGTGTGTGGCTGGGGAGTCACCAAATAAATGTTTTTAAAATAAAGAAAGAAAATATGATTTTTGTTTAAAAAAGAAATGAAATCTCTATCTTTCCATTTCGATTCAGACCGCAAGCATTCATAGTAGCTACTTTTCATAAAATGGTCTTGCACTAATGTTATATCACTCTTCACTGTAATGAGACTTTGATTTGTATCAGTATCCTGAGAACTTGGTGACAATGCTAAGGTAATAAATAATATGAGGGCCAAAGGAAATGAAGCGAAATGGTGGGAATGCATGTCCTTTGTGCAAATGCTAAGTTGCCAAGGCAATGGCATATCAATAGTATTTTCATAAATTAAATTAAGATACATACTGAAACTGAATATCTCATTTCCCTTTATTACCATTTCATGTGTATGTACTTATTAGGAGTAAGAACAAAATTAGATATAAGAAATCCGGTCTAAAAGCAGACCCATGCTATTCATTCATTTGGCCTGAAGTGCAATCACCTTCCCATCACGTCTATTTCATTTTCTCAATTTTTTCTCATTTTCTCATTTTGCCCCCTGGGTTTCCTCTAGCATTGACTCAGATATACTTCCTGATAGTATTTCTCTTGAAACAGGAGTGGGCAACATGCATTAGCCCCTACAATATGAATCCTGTTGAGCCATCTTTTCACAAAGCCAAAGTAGCTCCATTTTTAGTAAGCCTCATTTGGAAGCTGGATTGATTTAATCCAATAAAGTTCACCGTACATTCAGACTTTTTAAAAAATAATTTCTTATTTGAGTATAGTGTTGTTATGTTGGCATTAAAAAGTCAATGAACTTTGCAGAAATAGAGACATAGATGGATAGATACATCACAAACACACACACACACACACACACACACACACACCCTTAAAAGGCTCCCATGATGATGTAAATATACTTAAAGAACGTAAGTTCACATGAATTCAAGTCCCTCCCTTTTTTTAAACCCAAGTATTCCATTCATTTACTTATGTATCCAAGATTTGGAATTAGTTCTGTCAATCAAAAACTGGTTGGCTTTGGTTTCTGTTTTACCAGCCAATAGTGAATCTTTATGTTTATAAAAATGATTTTCAATCACTGATTGAAATTTCCAAAAAAAATCATAAAAATGGAAGCTTAACTTTTAAAATAGGCTGGGAAGAATGAGACAAAATAGTAAAATAAATAGAAGCTCAGTATAAATGAGGACATGCTAAAGCAGAATCTCAGTGAATTCAAGTCATGGACTGGACAGATTATATTTTAGAGTACCAAAAGAACAAATAGCTGAATTTAATTAATTCACCTGGGATACTAAGTGAATTTCTGAGTGCCACTGTTTTAGGACATTGAAAAACTTGAATGCATCCATAAAATGGTGAAGACCTTGAATCTATGACCTACAAAGGTATCACAAAAGTCTTAATGCAGTTTTAAACTTCACTAGCTTAAATAAGATTTAAGAGCAAAGAGCTGTACTAAGATTTTTGGGATGCTTTAAATAAGGATTAATTGAAGGCGTGTTTATCTTGGAGAAGAAAAAAATCAGGGGGGAATATGATAGTTGTTCTTGGATTGTCATGACAAAGAGGAGAAAGAGGGGTTATGCTTATTCTTCTTGGTCCTGGAAAGCATAAGCAGCAAAAATCAGTGTAAGTTGAAATGAGACAAATTGAGGCTTGATATTAGGGGGAAAACCCCACCTCCTAATAACTACAGTTTTCCAAAAGTCAATTGGACTTCTTCATGGTGTGGTAGGCTCCCCATCTTGGAAGTCTTCAAAAGGAGGCTGAATGGCAACCGGATTGAACGGTCACTATATTCCCTTCTGATTCACCATTCTGTGAAAGTGATGAGATTCCAGGCTGGTGATTATACAGGCCAGTGGGTTCAGTTCTGTTTTAATGTTTTGTCAGTGTCCACTTGGTAGTGGATCTCTAGTGGGTCGTCACAGGCATCTGTCTGTGAACCTTTGAGCATCAATTTTTTTTCAAATCAATAACATTTATGTCAGTATATGAAGCATGCTTATTAAGTTATCATTCTCCTCATTTCATACCCCTGGAAACAGAGACCCAAGTAGTTTTGAATAACTTGTCCCAGGGCACATAGCGAAGGTAGTAGAGCAGGACCTCGGACTCGTCATGTCTGTTTCCAAATCTGGTATTTTCCCCATTATGCTGCACAGCCTGAAAACAGATCTTGGTGTTTTCTTTCAAATTCACCCTGCACATTATTGACCCGAGAGCTCCTGAGATAATCCTGAGTATAAGAGAATGAGAGAATTTTAGCTTGGCATCTGTCTTTGTGTGTCACTGAGGTTTTCAAAGCCAAAGCTGTTTCCTTAAAATTTATATTTTACCATTTCTCATACTCAGCATTCAAAAGAAGAGAAGTTCCGATACTGACACGTCTTTAGCTTTTCTTTTCATTCCTTCTTATTGAAACTCTTTTATGCATTGTGTTTCTTATCCTCCTCCACTGCTTTGAACATTTCATTGAGAACCCAGATAAATAGTGTTCCCTGTCCTTGCGCAGGTTTCATGCTGCAGAGGAATTTAGAGTCTCAAAAGAGACATCAGTTTAATCTGACTCATTATTTATGATATAGATGGGTTGGGTTTTGGATAGACATCTCATGCTTTTTAAATTTGTCTGTGATAGAAAAAAGTAATTTTTTTAGAAAAAGGAAAAATTAGGTAGATGCCAATGCAATGTCATATAACATTATAACCATAATTTACCGTATGCCAGGCACTGTGCTAAGCACTTTGCAGATATTCATTTCATTTGATCCTCACAGCAACGTGGGAGACAGGTGCTGTTATTATTATCCCCATTTTACAGTTGAGGGAACTGAGGCAAACAGAAGTTATGAATTTCCCAAAGTCATACAACTAATAAATGTCTAAGGCTGGATTTCATAATCCTCCAATTTAAGATTAATATCCTCTGAACACTGTACCAAAATATGATGTTTGTAAAATATCATGATATACAGTATCATAAAATGAATTTTATTTTACCCACCTATATACATCTAATTTAAACACACTTGGGCATTTCTTCAGTTTTCTGTATTTAATAGTGACTTCCATTTTCACTGTAGTACTCTTCAAACAATGTGAAAGACTATCCAATCTTCTGAAAGGAACCATACTATAGAAATGTATTTCTATAAGTAGTAACTCCTGTTAGCTTGGTTTCCAGACAAGACCATCAAAGAGTGTGTTTATTTTTACATTAAAAAAAATCCATTAACTTGGCTATGCTTTCCCACTACTTTAGCTCTTACTCTAATTCATTGGTTCTAGGATCATTGACCACTCCTTCATTGTCCCCACCTAACTAATCAATAATTATTCCCTTTTCTTCCCAATTAAGATCCCAATTTAAGGCCAATTTACCTGCCACTGTCTCCAACTCCCAATCTGAACCCCCTTACCTTTACACACGTATATAACCAGAAACCATTATCCTCTGGGGATCTTATGTATCCTATATACTTTGTAAACAGGAGTTTTCCTGTAATAAGAAAAATTGAAAGGCCTCATGTTTTGATATCCCATGCTACCACCAAGTTGCTGAGCAGGGGCTTGGAGAGGTTCTAACCAACTATCTAAAAAGACTTGACGTTCATATGTAACACAAAGTCATTTGTTAGAAACTTGTCTTATGATTTTCCCCAGGTTCCCATTCTCAACTATAATAATAAAAATAATTAAAGTGACTTTTATATGGAAGTTTATAATTTACAAAACAATTTATATGAACTCTATCTTTTGTTCCTCTTTATCCTACAATTTTAGATAGTACAATTTTACTACCTCTAGGTTCAGATGAGCAAACTAAGGCCAGAGCTGTTAAGTGACTTTCCAAAAGACACACAAAGAGGTGAGCAGCAAAATTGGGCTAAGAACTCAGGTCAAATTCATGTCTGGTTTTCTTCCCAGCCTGTTCCACCGCTCAGGGAGCTAAGCCTAGGGAGACAGCTTGAGTGTAGTGGAAAGGAGCACCGGCTCCAGCGCAGGATCTGCTACAAGACTGACTGGACAGACCACTATTTTGCTGTTCTGGACTAGCCTCTCTTTTCCTTATGTATAAAATGAAACAATTGTGTTGGAAGATCCTCAAGGTCCCTTTCACCTTCATAGCTTTTCTATGAAAAATTTTAAGTGTTTTTATGTTTGTTTGCTTGCTTGTTTTTTGACAAGATCCACTGGTGCTATCACTGCTTCTATGTTATTTTGCTTTTTCAAAATCACTCATCACTTTTAAAAATTTGTTCAGCTGCGGTAAGTGAAGCCTAACTTAATGAAAAAAAATTTATTTTGACTCGTTCTGTGGGCCAATTTATACTTTCTAAGGAGCTAATTCTTAAGTCACACAGCGTTTGGACAGAACCTTTTACAAAGTGCTTCTTGCAAAAAGCATTTCTAGTCTATCTTGACTTTCAGGTGTTCAAGTCATCCAAGTTATAAACTTTTCTTTTTAAGGCAAATTATAATTATGGCTACCTCACTGAAAGAATTCAGAGAAGGGGGGAGTCAAAGTACACAATCCAGTGTTCATTAACATGTTCCAGAATTTGTTTGTTATCCCAGGCAAATCACTTCACCAACTAAGAATGACAATTATACCAATACTTATCAAATAAAGAAAGTAGGGGCAGCTAGGTGGCACAGTGAGTAGAGCACCGGCCCTGGAGTCAGGAGGACCTGAGTTCAAATCAGGCCTCAGACGTTTGACATATTTACTAGCTGTGTGACCTTGGGCAAGTCACTTAACCCCAATCGCCCTGTCTTTCCCCCTGCAAAAAATAAAATAGAGTAAAATAAAAAAAGAAAGTAATTGAAAAAGAAATGGCAATCTTTTAGTTTTCTTAATTATCTGGGCTGGTGATATTTTACTATTTAATATTCTGATTCATCAATAACTGGTTTACCCGTGTAGATTGTAAGTTCCTTTTTTGTTGTTAAGTCTCATCTGCCTCTTCATGCATTTGGAGTTTTCTTGGCAAAGATATGGGAATGGTTTGCTGTTCCCATATCCTGATTATTTTACAAATTGAGAAACTGAGGCAAACAGGGTTAAGAGACTTGTCAAGTGTATGAGGCCAGATTTGATCTACGAAAGAGGAGTCTTCCTATCTCTAGGCCTGGCATTCTATCTTACACAACTTAGCTGCAAAAGTTTTTTGTAGACAGAAATTTTCTTAAGCTTCTTTACAACCAGTAGTTGTGCTGGTAGTAATAGTAATTGCCAGAATAGAATTCTTTTAAGTTTGTTGAGATCATATCTACATGTCATATTTGAGACTTCCAACAACTTTGTAAAGTAAGCATTAGGATCATCATTTTACAGATGAAACAGATTCAAAGAGTCCTTGTACATGGTCATACAAGAAGGTTGGTGGTATGCACATTAAGTGGGATAAAGTAAAATGATTATATTTATTGACCTATAACATACACCCTGCAAATTTTTAATTTAAAAAAATTAATAGGGAAAGAGTCATCCATTTTGATAAGTACTTGCTCTATACAATTTGCCATTGAGTTAGCAAGATTGTGACATATTCTTTGATTCTTAAAGCTGCCCAGTTAACTTGGGGTTTACTGGCTAGATTTCTTCCTTCCTTCCTTCCTTCCTTCCTTCCTTCCTTCCTTCCTTCCTTCCTTCCTTCCTTCCTCTTCTCCCTTCCTTCTCTCCTTCCTCCCTTCTTTTCTTCCTTCCTTCCTTCCTTCCTTCCTTCCTTCCTTCCTTCCTTCCTTCCTTCCTTCCTTCCTCTTCTCCCTTCCTTCCCTCCTTCCTCCCTTCTTTTCTTCCTTTCTTTCTTTCTTCCCTAAAAGACCAAATCTTAAAACCATTTCACTCTGGAGCTCATATATTAGACAATAATAGGTCCCTGCCCAAGCACCACTGAATGGCTATCCCTTGACTCACATTGTAAAGAGGCCTATTCACTGAATGAGAGTTACCTCACTCAAAGTGAGAACCTGAAAAGACCTTACCCTAAAAGGGCCAGGGTCTCCTATTGCATCCTTGGTCATCTCTAGTCATCCTGATGAATATCCAGCCACTGGACCCAGATGGATCTGGAGGAGAAAGTGAGGCTGGTGACCTTACACAGCCACCCCTCAGTCAAATCAAAGTTAACCACAAGTCATGTCATCATCTCCCTAATGTCATGGTCCTCTTTGAAAACGAAGGATAAACACAATCATGAAACCACACTTTTATCACATTTGATAAGTCTGTCTTTGACAAAGAGTTCAGTTTTCCAAATCTAGCTTTGACCATAATCCATAGGTTGTCAGTGATGTTTAAGTCAGATGAGTTCCCTGGACATTGAAGCAAGTTTTTATCTTCATATGGTGAATAAATATAAATTCCTTCACCTATTATGACATGTGGCATGCTGTAAGATTGTACTGTAGTATTCTTTCTACTTGGGAATTCCCGTAATTTCTGAACAATTCTCCTTCTCAGTATGTCAGTGTATATATCAAGTGTTCATCATTCCTCACTGGGGAAAAGAGTTCCAGGTTCACTGAAAGTAAAAATTCTCTAAAACATTTTATTTTGTTGGACATTTTATAGTTTGTTGAAGATGCCCAGAACTTCCAGGATCACCTAGACTTCTTCCAGTGGTTTTGGTATAGCCTTGAATGAAAAAAAATGAGTTTCATCAGCAAAAAGTACCTTCTCCTTAGCTTCAGTATTCTGATCTTTCAGTTGTCTTACCCACAACAAGTGTTTTTCTTTCTTAGCTTTTTTTTATTGTTCTTTTGAAGGTCTTGAAAATTTTAAAAGCCTATGCCACATTGTAGAGAAGTCTGTAACAATTGTACTAACTTCTATATCCCTCTGATGGTCTTCACTGGTTTTCTGAGGATTAGTCTCTATTTAGCAATGGTTTTTCCACTCTTGGCATTTAAAAAAAAATTTGACTTCATTTTGCACTTAGTGTGACTGATCATGCTTTCTTATGGGCTGGAATGATCCATGAAATTTTTATTTTTCCACTCCAGCATCCATTGCAATATATTTAATAGCTATTGAAGTGTGCTTCTAAGAGCTACAAGTTTTCCATATTTCCTTTGAGTAATATCCATTCTTAGAAATCATAGATTTAAAAAAAAACATCAAAAAAGAACAATGAAACACATACGGCATGAAATCCACTACTTAATTGACAGAGAACTAAATGTAATTAGTAGGGAAACTAGCTCTATCTGATTTCACCTGGTCAAGGTCAGAGTTCTAATTAAGACTAATGTCAGTAGAAACACATATGCCGTTTAAAAATATTGCTCGACTCCAAAAATTTGCCCACTGTTGTAGGTACCAGAAGTAGAATGTAAACCCAAGTGTTTATGATTCCCAAGTCCAATATACTATCCACTAAGCCAAAATTTTTGGTACTTAGTAAATAATAGATTTGAAAAATATGGTCATGACTAATGATATTTTCCATTCCAACTTACAAAATCAATATTTTAAAACAAGATTATTTTGTATACATTTACGAAGCCCCTCCATGTAACTCCATTAAGTGTTTTTCTCTCTCTCGCCATATATATATATAAAATATGTGTGTCTATGTATATATATGCATACATATATATGTATTGCATATGTATATACATACAATATATATGCACATGTCTTAGACATATATTCATGTGTATATGTATACACATGGGTATGTGTGTATACACATATATAGCCTGTATATGTATGCATACATTCCTGTGTCTGTATATATATATACATATATATACATATATGTGTGTGTGTGTGTGTGTGTGTGTGTGTGTGTGTCATACACACACCATCTTTTTATAAGTATTACAGAAACCAAATAGGAACCAGCAGGTAGCTTTGGCATTGAAGGCTCGTAAGGCATGCACAATAATTTCTTTGGGATCCTGAATTTTAACATTGAAAATATTCTAATACGTCAGTCTTTGCCAACCAACAATCATTTATTCAGCACTTGGAGATTCAGAAACAAAAGGCAAACAGTTCCTCCCCTTAGGGAGCTTCCATTGTAATGGAGGGAAATAATGTATACACTATATGAATGTGCCTGCACAAATGTACACGTGCTCACACACACACACACACACACACACACACACACTCTCACCCATATATTAAGCACACATAAAACAGATATAAGCTATTCAGTTAACCTTGGGAGAAAGATGTAGGACCAACAAAAGTGGCATTTTGCCGTGTTTTAAAGGAAACCATAGATTCCAAGAGGCCAAATAAGATGAGGGAATGTTTCAGACTTGAGCAGTGATCAGAGCAAAGGCACAGAGATAGTGGTCAGGTTATTCAAAGGCCAGTTTGACCGAACCATAGAATGCATGGAGGCAAGTGATATGTCAAAGGAAGGATAGAAGGTAGAATGTAGTGAAGTGCTTCAACTTCTGCACAGAAGAGTTTCTATTTGAGCCTGAGATAATAGGGAGCCACTGGAGTTTGTGGAGTAGAGACATGACTTAGTTGAACTTATGCTTTAGGAAAATTGCTTTTGCTGACTGTAATGTCTGTATAGGAGCATAGAGAGACTTGAGTCAGAAAGAACCAGTGGGAGGCTGTTGCAACAGATATGTGTAGCCCTTGTCATAGGGACAATAATTTGAAACAGATAGGGTATCTAGTACTAGAGATGGCAAATTGTCATTCTCTTTGGCAGTCAGTTGGTAATGAGCGTCAACCAATACCTGAAGGCCCATGATTAGTGTCGGAGGTTGCAAACTGTCTTGGAATTGCCCAGGGAGTGTTGCTCTTCTCGAGGTGCCATAGTAAGGCATGACATGTAGTCATTGTTGGGTTGTGATCGAATTCCAGTTGCCAAGGATGAGAATGTAGAAGAAAATAATGGGGCAGTTTATTCTAACTGGCGCTCTTGGCTACAACCTAGAAAATCTGGGCTTTTGCCATAATTCCGAAATTTGCAGAACATGGATATTCATTATTTACTTATTTTTTCTCCCTAATAGTAACCCAGCCACAAACTTGGAGACTTAAATATCTCAAGCACGTCTGTTGATATGGATAGGGTTTAGTTCTACTTGCATTTCAATTTGTTGGTTAATCTTACATGTTAAACACCAACAGTTAAATTAATGGTTGTAGACAGTTCAATGAGAGTCTTTGCACCTGACACCCATTTTCCTTCTCTGTATCACTGCCATTGTGGAAGAGAGGAGACTTGCCGAGGACTTGTGTATGTATGTGTGTATGTGTATATATATATACACACACAAGTATATATGTGTGCATATATGAATATGCATATACATATATGTATTGTGTGTGTATATATATATATATATATAAACACACATTATAGCTTGTGTTATAATTTGTTTCATGGGTAATCATGGCCAATGAATTCATCATTTTATAATCCCATTAACCAATTTAAATCTAGTGACTTAGAGATGCCATGGTGGGGGGACCCCTGTGCATCCTTATCTTAGTTCTATAATGGAAACTAAGTGTATATTTCAATAAAACCAGATCACAGCACCAAATAAAAATAGCATTTTATACACATGTGATAAGGCAATGACATCCCAACTCTGTATGCCTTCCTTCTAGGTAGCTCTGAGTTTCCTGGAATTATTGCTTTAGTGATCATAGTTATTTTAGCTTCATTGCTCTTCCAACTGTAAGTGAATTTATGTCATTCTGAATTCGTGATTACATGATAAAACTGTCAGAGGTGTGCTATTACTGGATTCCACAGGGGTAGAATTGTATGCTTTTCCCACATTTCCTGGGTATAGACAGGGAAGGAGTTGCAACATTACTGAATTACTAAATAGGGAACTTGGATGCCTAAATTTGAGGTCAGAAACAGTGTGCATCAAACAGTTTGGGTTATCACCATCTAATTGTGTATATTAGCAAATAATCTCCCCATTCTTTATTGGAGTACTGGATAGCCCAACATGTTTTGAGTAGGATCTGAGAACAATCATACTTTTCCTTCACAGAAAAAGAACATACATTCACTCATTTTCTAATTCAAGAAATAATTATTGGGATCCTTCTATTTGCATAGAACTATATCTTCACACGGTAGACTATTCAGAGGATCTTATCTTTTCATCCTCACTCTAGGTATGGACCTATATGTTTGTCCCTACAGACCAGGGTCCATCAATATTATATGCTTTGGACACAGAAGGATGTCAGAAGTCTTTGGCTCAGTCTCATGCAGGAGTGTTAGTGATGGTGTTTGCACTGGTACACAGACTCTTTGCCCCCAGGAAGCCTTTCTTCATTAGGAGTGTATGTGAGAATGTAGCACTTTGGCTTTGGAATCTCTAATGCACTTATTTTATAGGATTCTTTAACACAGCTAGTTTATTACTTCAGTTTATTACTTTATTTTTTATTTATTACAGTTTATTACTTCATCCGTTTTTTCATCCTTTTCTCTCCACTAGAATGAAAACACCCTGAGAAGGGACAGGTACTTCATCTGTAAAATGGGTGTAATAATAGTCCCTAACTCCCAGGGTGATTGTGTGGATCAAATGAGATAATATTTATAAAGGCTTTTGCCAACCTTAAAGCATCTTCTACCACTTAAATGGCCTTAGGGGCAGGAATGTGCTAATAACTGTTTACCAACTGTCTTTGATAGAGTAGGGGGACAATGTATGCAAAATACACTTTCAAGTTTAATTTGCATTAGTCATTATTAGCATTTTTTGCATCCCTTTCTTAAGTCTAGACAATAAACTCAAGAAAAAAAGACATTGTAAATGCTATTATTTTCTAAACTTTTTCTCTTCTAGTGTCTAGCACAGTTCTGTGCACATAAGGCATTTAAAGATTTATTGAATTGAAATATTGAGCATCTTGGTGTAGTGGACAGAACCCTGGACTTGGTGTCGGGAAATCTCCGTTTTTCTATTTTAGACACTCAGGATCTGTGACCCTCAGAAAATAATTCAACCTGTCTGTGCCTCACTTTCTTCTTCTGTAAAATTAGAGAGTTGGATTCATAACCTTTGTTGTCCCTTCCAGTACTAGGTCTTTTATCCTATGGATTAGGATGGTGACAATGGAAGAGATGAGGAAGGGACAGTTTAAGAAGAGACATTCAAATAAGAGTCCAAGATTTTGAAGTTGAATATGCAGAGTTTCCTGGATATCTGCTTCTTCATTCCTTTCCTTTATTTATATGTACGTTTTACCCCAATTCTTGGATTATCCCAGTGCTCTGGAACTAAACAAAATTATGGCCATGAGGAAGGAACATATAAGATGCGCCTGTTTTAAAAGAAGTCTGGCTCAGTGTTACTTATTCTCCTTGCTAGTTCCTCATCCCTCATACGTGTTTTGTGTCTCTGGCATTGCCTATCTGGGTCTTGAGCTACTATCTACATCTGAATCTTGGCCTATACCTGCCTTCCTGTCCAGACTTCACACCTTTTCTAGTTCCTCAATCTTGGCCTGACTTGGACTTTGACCTTGATTTTTCCTCCTACCTCCATGGTACTCTGTCTCTCTGTACTGATTCTCTCAACTGTGACCCCTCAATATATGCCTGACTTGACTCCACATCTCAGAGACTTTATAAAAGTAGTAAAGTTCAGACGGGAAACTGGTTTGTACAGAAAATAATCACTTTAGTTCAAAATGTGTTGAGGTTAAGGTGACAGTAGGACATCCAAATGAAAATGTTTGTTAGAAACAGGTAATGAATTATTCTCACAGTGACTCTTGAAACCCTGAGAATAAATGAGTTCTGCAAGGGAGAAAGAATATAGAGAAAGACTGATCCTTAAGGAATGTCTACCCTTGGTAGGAGAAGGAACAGGAGCTAGGGATGAAAACAGAAAAGAAATGATTTAAGAGATGATCTGAAAACCTAGGTGGTTTAGTATTATGCCGATCAGTGGTTGAGATAGGTCATAGTCAACTGTGTTATTATGACAGAAAGGATATTTTTAGAGGTAGTTACAACAAAGCAAGTTCCACTGAGAGACATATTTTTGTTTGTTTTGTTTTTGTGGTGGAAGACTTCCTTTTTATCTCCTCTCTATACCCGTCATAGAACATCCTCAGTTAGGTGGTTCTTTCTCCCCACATGCACATTCCTACCTTCTCTTTGCCTGTTTCCTGCTTTTTACTGTAGGTGGAATATTAACTCCCACTTAAGCGAAAGCCCATCTTGCAAGACCTGTTGTCTGACCTAGTTTCATGAACCCTTTTCTACCTCATGGTAGAATGAAAAGAGGACTGGATTTGAAGATAACTGACCTCAGTCTGACTGCAGGTTGTGACACTCCCCACCTGTATGTCATTGTAATGGTCATTTAGTCATTTCAGTCATGTCTGACTCTTTGTGATCCCATTTGGGGTTTTCTCAGCAAAGATACTGGAGTAATTTGCCATCTCCTTCTGCTCATTTTACAAATGAAGAACTGAGGAGGGGTAAGTGACTTCCCCACAGTCACACAGCTAGTAAGTGTCTGAAACTGAACTAATAAGTGTCTGAGGCTTGATTTGAACTCATGAAGATGAGTCTTCCTGATGCCAAGCCCAGTGATCTATCCATGGTGCCACCTACCTGCCCCTAAAATCATGTCCAGCTCTCCATGACTGCATTTAGGAGTTTCTTGGGAAAGATACTGGATTAGTTTGCTATTTTCTTCTCCAACTCATTTTACAGATGAGGAAACTGAGGCAAACTGTTAAGTGTCTTGACCAGGGTCACACAGCTAGTGAGTGTCTGAGGCCAGATTTGAACTCAGGAAGAGGAGTCTTCCTGACTCCAGGCCTGGCACTTTTGCTATTGTACCACCTAACAGCCCTTCTACATGTGGAATCATAGAAAATAATCTTAACCTTTTGGAGACTTAATTTCTTCATTATAAAATGAGAGCCTGTACCATATTTTGGCATTTCATCCATTGCACATATATGTAGTAGACCCGTAAGCTCCTTGGGGGCAAGACTATTTTTCATTTTGTTATTCTATCACCAAAAACAAAATGCTAAAAGAACTTAATAAATGCTTGTTGGATTGAATTGAATTGAATTGAATTGAATTGAATTGGATGGAACAAAGAGACCATAAGTTCCTCGAGGGCAGTAAATGTCTATTATGCTTTGTATCTTTCATCACCACAACAAGCATGTAATAAGATTTCCTCAGATACTTGTGGAATTTAATTTAAATGTTGTTGTTTTTTGTTTTCCTGAATTCCTCTTGAGATTTCTTAAATACATATGCAATACACCTGACCTAAAGGTGTGGACAGTTTTTAATGTCATATTATAAGAGAAAATCAATACACATATAATGAGAGCTTATATTCTAAATGAATTAAAGTACAAATATGAACCTTTCCACAAAGATCAAAAATGAGGATTTTATATGAAGCCATGCTTCTGTTATACAAAGCTTATCTTAAATACATGTTAAATTTAATGTGGTAGGATGGAAAGCAGTAACTGG
>CM053626.1:63563966-63609250 GCA_028646595.1 Phalanger gymnotis | reverse complement strand
AGAAAATATGATGCACAGGCAATGGGGCATAGAAATTTATCTTGCCCTACAAGAAAGTAAGGGAAAGGGGGATGGGAGGGGAATGGGGGGACAGAGGGGAGGGCAGACTGAGGAACAGGGCAACCAGAGTGTACGCCATCTTGGAGTGGGGGGGTGGAAATGGGGAGAAAATCTGTAATTCAAACGCATGTGAAAATCAATGCTGAAAACTAAACATATTAAAAATAAATTTAAATAAATAAATAAATTTAATGTGGTAGCACCAACCTTGCCCTTCTTTCTCTGCTTTTTTCTGAACTTTCTTCTGTGTAGTTTTGAAAGTTTTAATTGACATTCTCTTTTTTTGTGTATCACTATCATTAGCCCTTTTGCTCTCTCCCACAAGTCTTCGACCACTCAAATAAAAGCCCTCTCTTGTAAAAAATAGTATAGCCAAAACACATCGTTACTTGGTTGTATCTGAAAATATATATCTCATTCTCTACCTGTATTCTATAAGCTCTCTCTGACTTAGGAAACAAGGTTTATCATCAGTTTTCTGAAGTGGTTTTTGGTCATTACATTGATCAAAGCTATTAAGTCTTCCAGAATTGTTTTCCTTTATAATGTTGTGGTCATTTTGTAGATAGTCCTTCTGGTTCTTCTTTCTTTACCCAGCATCAGTTCACACAATTTTTACCAAGTTTTTTTTTGTTACTATATCTCTTTCATCATTTCTTATAGCTCAATCATTCTCAGTCACACTGATTTTCCATAATTTGTTCAGCCATTTCCTGATTGATGGATACCTACTTTGTTTCCAGTTCTTGTTTGTTATTAAAAGTAGAGCTATAAATACTTTTGTATATGCATTGGGGGCCTGGCAAGTAACATCCAGTTTTTATAAGCAGATACAGTATACCCAGGCTGATGCAGTCCCCATATGGACTTCAGAGCATGTGCAAGTATTTTGTGACTGTTTCCTCCTTTTACTGAATGTTGAAGAAATGCTCTCTTTGATTTGCTGCAGAGCCAGAACTTAGCATACATGTTGAAGACTCCCAGAGGGGCCACTCAAATCTATTTCCTGATTGACTGTATACTTGAGTGAAGAGGCAAGAATTGCTCATAGCCTTCAGGTGAAGAGATAGTTCCAGGATCCTACTCTCCTCCAGCTGGGTTAATGTGAATTGATGAGTACAGTGTCCTGTTTTTACTTCCATCTCTGTTGTTGTTTCCGTTTCTATTATGTCTATTTTTTCTTGACTTAAGTGGAGGAGTATTGAAGATGGAACAGATTAGGCTATGAGAGCCTTTAAAAAGGGTTGGGAGAAAAAATAAAATGACAAATGCTGAAGGGAATATAGAAAAACATGGTACAGTAATGCACTATTGGTGGAGTTGTATACTTGTCCAGCCATTCTGGAGAACAATTTGAAACTAAAGGCTATAAAACTATGCATACCATTTGACCCAGCAATATCACTACTAGGTCTATATCCCAGATAAATCAAAGAAAAGGGAAAGGAGCTACTTGTACAGAAATATTTATAACAGCCCTTTTTGTGGTAGCAAAGAATTGGAAATCAGGAGAATATCTATCAACTGGAGAATGGCTGAACAAATTGTGGTATATGATTATGATGGAATACTATTGTGCTATAAGAAATGATAAGTAGGACAGATTCAGAAAAACCTGAGAAGACTTACATGAAGTGAGCAGAATCAGGAGAATGTTCTACATAGTAGCACAATGTTGTAAGGCTACTCAGCTGTGAAAGACTTAGGTATTGTGACGAAGACAATGACCCAAGACAGTTTCAGACTCATGAAAAAAATCCTGTCCACTTCTAGAGAGAGAACCGATGAACTCTGCATGAATATTGAAGCATATTCTCAAACTTTCTTTATTTTTCTTATTGTGGGTGTTTTTTGTAGCATAACTAATAATGGAAATATGTTTTATAAGACTTCACATATATAATCATTATCATGACTTCTCAAAGAGTGGAGAAATAATGAGAAAGAGAATTTGGAACTCAAAATTTTTAAAAATGAATGTTTATTTTTTACATGTAATTGGGAAATGTTTAACAAAATCAATAAAAAGTGTATTTTAAAACAAGTTTCGGAGAGCCAATAAAAAGTCTGAGAACAGGAATTTATCTCAGAATTTAAAGCCAAGCCGGTCCACCTGTGTAGCATTAAGTTGCCACAAGGACCCAGCCCAGCAGTAGAGTAACCACTACCAAGACTCTGGGTCCTGTGGAAGGGAGTGACTTGCTCATGAGCTATGTTGAATTCAAAAATAAACCAATAGATGTGAATGTTTTGTTGTTGTTGTTCAGTTGTGTCCAATTCTGTGTAACTCCATTTCAGATTTTCTTGGCAAAGATACTGGAATAGTTTGCCATTTCCTTCTCCAGCTCATTTTACAAATGAGGAAACCAGACCAAATAGGGTTAGGCAACTTGCCCAGGTCACACATCTAATTCGTATCGGGAGTCAGATTTGAACTCAGGAAGATGAGTGTTCCTGCCACTCTATCCACTGTGCCACCTCACTGCCCAAATAAATTTGATCTCCTCTCCCCAAGGACCAAGGTGATATAGGAGATTATGCCCCTGGGGGAAATGAGGCAGAATATTTATGCTTCTGTTCTTTTTCTATCCTCTCAGTAAATTTATTTGTTATTAAACTACTATAATTAATTAACAAAGTTTTTAACTAATTAATGTTAATTGGTTAAATGAAACTATAGTGCTACAAATTAATATTTAGGAGAATTTGTCAGAATGTAGGCTCAAGCTGATAGCAGTAACGAAAATCCCTTAGCTCCTTGTTGTTACCCTTAGAACTCTGATGAAAAGATGTAGCTAGTCTTCTATGGAAGGTATTGACTCATCAGTATAAATGGGAGTTAGGATAAGAGTTTATAAGGACTACACACATATGAGATCTTTTCTTCTCTTTGATTTCTTTGTGGAGTTACATGGATAGCAGTGGCATCACTAGAGCAAAACCATTTGAATGACTTCTTAGCAATAATTCCAAGTTGCTTTTCAGAATAGTTGGACTACTCCACAGCTCTATCAGCAATGAAGTAATAATAGCTGGCATTTGTGTGGTGCCTTAAGGTTTTCAAGATCCTCACAACAATCCTGTGAGGTAAGTGCTGTTATATTCCCCATTTTACAAATGAAGAGACTAAGGTAGACCAAGGTGAATTGATTTGCCTAGGATCACAAAGCTAGTAAGTGCTCGAGGCAGGATTCCATTTAAGTCTTCTAGACTCCTTGCTTCATGAGGTATTCAATGGACCACCTGGCTGCCTGTCCTCTCACAGACATTCCAGTAGGTTTGAGGTAAAACTTCAGACTTGTTTTATATTCATTTTTCTTAAAATTATTAATTTTGAAGATTTTTTACATAAGGTTGGATTTCTTCTTTTGAGAACCCCTTGTTCAGATTCTTTAACAATTTATGTATTTAGAATGACTCTTGTTTTTATGTATTTGTATCAGCGCCTTTACATCTTGGATATCAGAGCTTTAGCAGAGAAATACATTGCAAAAATGTTTCCCTAGTTCACTGTTTCCCTACTAATTTTACAATATTCATTGTTTTAATTTAATTGTCCATTTTATCTCCTGTGATCTTCTGTATCTGTTATCCGATCAAGAACTTTCCTTCCATCCTTAGCTATGAAAGGTATTTGCTTCCATTCTTTTCCAATTTATTTATAATATGACCTTTACATCTAAGTTATGTATCTCTTTATAGCTTATTTTGGTATATGGTGTGAGATGTTGACTTAAGCCTAATTTCTCCCAGACCGCTTTCCAGTTTTCCCAGAAGTCTTTATCATCTTGTGAGTTCTTATCCAGACAGTTGGTATTCTTGGGTTTATCCATCACTAAAATACTCTGTTCAATTCCATCTGGACTTTGTATATTTAATGTATCCTAGTCACCAACTTTGTCTTACTGTGAGATGGCACCAAAATATTTAATGAGATCTGCAGATCATGAGGGATTTAAAGAATATGGGATACATGTGTATATATTGGGAATTATCATGCAGAAGCCAACCATGCTATTGCATTGAACTGAATTTTAAGAACTTATCTAAGAATTGTTAAAATGGAAATTGAACTTGTAACCATGGTATGAATTGGCCTTCAACAATTCCGATTATCATCCATAACTCTGTCCTTGTAGACTTTGTGATTTCAGTTCAGGAACAGCAGTCTTGAGTTACCCATAATATTTTCCTCTGAAATGTTTTCCTTTACTCCCATCACCAAATGTAAAAGGAGTACCTATTATGTTCATGCTACCATCTAGAAATTAGAGATGAGTAAAGTCAAGAAAACATGGCAGAGGTTAATATGGAGAGGTTAATTGTCAGCAGATGGAAATAATCAAACACCTCCAAATTCTAAGTGAAGTTCAGCTTAAGGTCTTAAAGGCTTACCTAAACTAGAAATTTGACCAGGAAGCAACACTCTTCTGTAGAGTAGTGATCTTAGTTCAGACTGGCCAATGCTAGAAGGGCAATCAAAGACATGAGAGAGACCATAAAGTAACAGAGGGCCCAAGGAGGAAGATTCAACTCCTACTTGATAAGACCCTGCAGCATTATTGTTGTTGTTGCTGCCTCAGTAGATGCTGGCAAATATATACTTTTTTATTTTAAATTTATTTTTTAGTTTTCAACATTCACTTTTGTAAAATTTTGAGTTTCACTTTTTCTCTTCCCTCCCTCCCGTCCCCCTTCCCCAAGACAGCATGCCATCTGATGTAGTCTATACATGTACAATCATGTTAAACATATTTCCACATTAGTCATGTAGTGAAAGAAGAGTCAGAACAAAAGGGGAAAAGCCACGAGAAAGAAAAAAAAGAGAAAATAGTGCACTTTGATCTGCATTCATATTCCATAGTTCTTTCTCTGGATGTGGATAGCATGTTCCATCTTGAGTCTTTAGAGTTGGCACAGTGTTGCTGTTATTGTGTACAGTGTTCTCCTAGTTCTGCTCACTTCATTCAGCATCAGTTCTTGTAAGTCTTTCCAGGTTTTTCTGAAATCTGCCTCAAATACCTACTCCTTTAAGGGGGATAGAAAAGCACTCTTTCAGAGACTAAGGCAAAGGCTAAAAGCCAGAGCCTCAAGAGGTCTAGCTTCTTGCTTGGCCTGTAGAAATGGCAATATGTCTGTAGGCATTAACCTAAGAGTTTCAAGAATGAGAGCTCTCCGTGCCAAAACCCACCTTTCATTTCTTTCTGGAGATCAGAGAGTATTTGGGAAAGTGTATGTTGAGACTGATCAATTTAATAGATATCATCCCAGCAAGTGCATTGCCAAGTCTCAGGGAATTAGTCATGGTACACTTGCCAATCCAGGCAAGGAATGAGTTTTCTCTGGAGGAAGATTATCTGTAATAGCTTTTGGTGTTTTGAAATGTGGAAAGAGCACTTGTTCTGCAGTCTGAGGACCTGTGTTCAAACTCTACCTCTGACAACTGATTCCTATGTGAATAGAAGCAATTCACTTAATCACTCTGGGTGTCAGTTCCTTTACTGAAAAATGAAGGTTTTGGATTGACTGACTTCTGAGTTATGCTTCAGCTCCAGAACTAGGATCCTGTATATATGTTCCCCCCACCCAAATTAGGATATAAACCTCCTGAAGGCAGAGATGATTTTTCTTATATGCCTATCATTTAATATGAACTCAACAAAATATTGGTTATTAGCATGGGCATATGATGATATCTCTGATACCTTTTGTGGGATTGTATGCAAGGCATATTGTTGTGGGGGATTACTGCATAGGAGCTATGGGTCTGAAATAAGAGTACTAAAAGTTCATTAATAATGTCTTTCCACGCAACCTTTTTGTCTTTTCCAGGGCTAGTTTTGCAGCAGCAGATAGTAGAGATGACTAAGGGAGACAAAGGATAGAGTGCTGGGCCTGGAGTCATAAAGTTGTTTAGATATTTTTCAGTCGGGTCTGACCCTTCATGACCCCATTTGGAGTTTTCTGGGCAAAGATACTGGAGAAGCTTGCCATTTTGTTCTCCTGCTCATTTTACAGATGAGAGAACTGAGATAAACAGGAGTAAGTGCCTTGCCCACGATCACACACCCAGTATCTGAGGCCAGAAATGAACCTAGGAAGATGAGTAGACCTGAATTCAAATCCAGCCTCAGACACTTACTAGTTGTATAACCCTGGGCAAGTCACTTAAGTTCTGTTTGCCTCAGTTTCCTCATCTGTAAAATAGAGGTAATAATAGCATCTCCTTTCCAGGTTTGTCATGTGGATCAAATGAGACGACAGATGTAAAGCTTAGCACAGGGCCTGGTACACAGAAAATGCTATCTAAATGTTTGCTGTTATTATTGTTCAATATTGAGGCCCTGGCTGGAAAATGTATTATCTGCCTCACCGCTTTGGCAAATAGCTTCTAAAATATATCATACGGAATCCTTTGAAATGTCTCACCCTTCCCTCCCACCTTCTTTCCTCCCTCTGTTGGCGTGCATGCACACATATACGTGCACACAGCTCATAGGAATGCCCTTACAGATATACTTCTGAACGTTGGAGAAAAACCATATTTTGCCACGCGCATTTAATGATTACTGATGAAGGGATGACCCTTTCTGTGTTTTGTCTTTAAGTTTCAGAAGGTTTGACGATAGCAATTTTGTTTTATAAAAAAAAGTTCTTAACTGAAGAAAAGAATGAAGAGTTTTCATAGGCTCATAGATTAGAACTCAAATATATCTTAGAAGTCATCTTGTCCCAGGCCTTCATTTCCCAAATGTGGAAACTGTGGCCCTTAAGTAACTTGTCCAAGGTCATAGTTATTAAGTAGACTGAGCTCCTAGACCCTATAAGATCTTTGTAAAACATACCACTCTCTCCCCTAGAGGTGGTGAACAGGTATACTACAGTATAATTCTATCATGCACTGACCTCTCAAGAATTGAATTCACCTACAAGACTTAGGCCTCCTTCTGACTACAGTCAATACAGTAGGCCTAGTGTTACCCATACCCATAACTGAGCCACCCGACATTTATTAACTAAATTCAGGAGGAATTATTAAGACAATCGAAGAAGCAAATGACTCTTAGTTTAGGATTAGAATTCAATAAACCTGCTCCTTGGTGCTGCTGTTACTGAAATCTTGCATCCTTGACTCTGGACAACTCATTTCTACCTGGACCTCCCTTCTATACCTACTTGCCCAGGATTCTTTCTGCCTTAGCTGACTCCTCTAGCCTTGACTCCTTTCCTGAGTAAGCCTGTTAGGCTCTTCTTGCTTAGCTACACTCGCTATCCTGATTGATCCTTTCCCATAATCCTGCATGACAGGCCCAAAATGAAAATGAAAATTCTACAGTTCTGCAGATAGCTTCTCTAAGAATGTGCAGTTATGCATTCACGTTATCCTTATACTTTTCATTATTTACTTAGACACTACAAAACTAATTTTAGTAACTGCCACTTTATAGTGCTGTTTTTACTTAAGGTTGTAATGGAAGATAAAATAATAGGAATCTAATCACTGTGTTCAGTTAAATTAAGATAAATTATATATTCTAAAGTGTACTTTATTATTGTTATATGGAAATTAAGATGAATTATATACTTCTAAAAGGTACATTATGATTTTTATCCAGAAATACATATCATGTATAATTTTACCAAGATAGTTTATTCTATGAATTCACTAATACTAGTGAATAAATTCACTTTTCTATTTTATCTATCTCACTATCATGTTAATTATGTCATATATTAATCATATTTAATAAAATAATAGAGTTACATAATGAATGAACCATATTTTTTTCCTGTGAGAATTTCATTATAGATCTAATGTGCTTCAAGATGGGCCTGGTTTGAGGAAATGCTTTATTTTATTTAATAAAATAATAGAATTATATAATGAACAAACTTTTATTTTATCAAATAAAATATGCCATATCCTCAAACCAAGGCCCATCTTGAAGCACACTAGAACTGTGACTGAATTTTAACAGAAAACAAATTTTGGCAGACCTCTATCCACAAGATGAGTACTTAGCATCATGTGGACAGTTTGATTCTACTGTGTTTGTGATGAGGCTGTGCTGTGTGGTAGAAGGGACCACATTGGGAGTCAGAAGACTTGAGCATCCTCGGGCCAGTCAGCCAGTGCCTCCTCCCTCCATGCTCTCGTGTGTAAATGCAGGGATCAGATATGAAGATCAGCAAGGTACCCAAAGAACATGCTATGAATCCTAAGAGGGCAGGAAAGATTAATTGACTCCATTTTTATGATGGCCCATGCAAAACTGCATCTTCTAGTTGGCTTTTCTTCTATTTTAACTCAGTTCTAATTTATCTGAAACATTTTTAGATTTTAGTTTGCAATTTCACACTTAACCTCTATAATGTTGGCAAATCAGGATGAGGGTTTTGGAGAAATTCTAGTTCCCTGATCAAATTTACTTTATTGTTAGCTTTTTTTTGCTTATCCCTGCTCTTGGTATGTTCTTTTCACATGTGTAGTTTTACAAATCTGTAATTATTAAGCATCTACCTTTGAAAGCAAAAGCCAGAACTTTAAAAAACATACCCCTTTAAATCAGGTTGAAAATATGAACAAACACCTACACAAGTTGGCTCTTTTTATCTTTCTCTTCTGCTCAATTCTGATTAGCTGCAAAGATGTCCTGCACTGAGCTGGATTCAGCTACTATTTATTTAGATTGCTTGAACTGGAGCTGAACTTGAACCCAATTAATAGCAACTGAACTTGAACAAACTAATGTGAAATCATTACAGGCTCAGCTCCCCGGTCCATTATCCCTGAAGAGATCGTTCAGGAGTACTCCAGGTGCCTTTTCTGTGCCAAATCTTGGTGTGATGCCTAATCGGAAAGCGTCAGGAGGATTGAGTTAAGTTGCGTTGGTGTTAGCTCATTGCTGTGTTTGTGATCACTCTTGGAAAAAAAAATAGAGGTGGTGGTCCCAGTGGGCAGGAATTATATCTGATTCTTTGTTTTGAGTGCTATCTGGCATGTGGTTAACACTCATTAACAGGACAATATAGATGGAAGTAATGACTATCTAAGAAAACCATACTGCAGTTTCCCAGGTTGGGTGGAAGATGTTGCAGTAGCAAAAACAACACAAATCATTTTTTTAAAAGCAGCTTTGGACCTCTCAGTCTATCTTTTTTACCTCCCCAAGATTTCCTCACTCACTCAAATATGCACCCTTTGATAGTAGCAGCAAGATGCTTATCCAAGGTTTAAGCATTCTGTCATCAAAGCTCTTGTTTATATAGAGCTTTAAGAGACTGCAAGTTCCTTGGAGGCAGGGACCGTTTGCTTTTGTTCTTGTACCCCCTACTAGAACAGTACCTTCCACATAAGAGATGTTTCATAAATCCTTTTTGACTGATTGATTGGAAAGCCTTTGGCTTCTGTTATCTCATTGGATACCTGAATAAGGAAATTGAGGAGCAGATCAACTTTTCCAGGGTCACAGAGCTGGTCAGTGTCTGAAGCCAGACTTGAAGTAGGTCTTTGTAACTCTTGAGTCCACAGCTCTATCAGTGCCATGTAGTCTCTAGGTGAGATTCACCCTGATTGTGGTACTCCAGCCACGCATTTACTGTTTATAACAAATGACATAGTTTTCTCCAATGCAGTGCAATAGAAAGATTCCTGGGCTACGTTATCCCCTCTTTTGAGAAAATCACTTAACTTTAGTCAGCTGAGTGATACAGTGTACGAAGAGAGCATTGTGCTTAGAGTAAAAAAGACGTGAGTTCAAATTTGGCCTCAGACACTAATAGAAGTGTAATCCTGGACAATCTGTTTGCTTCAGCTCTCTTAATTGTAAAATGGTAGAGAGTAGCTCCTAACTCCCAGGGTGGTTGTGAGGATTGAATGACATAATATTTGTAAAGTGGTTAGCAAAGTTTCAGGCATATTCTTTCCTTCCTTCCTTTACCTCTTCCTTTTCTTCCCTCAGTTTCATCATCTTTAAAATAGAGGTTTGCATTAAATGATCTCTAAGGATTGAATGGGATGGATAATTGTGAAGACTTCACTATTGCCCAAATCTTGCAAGGTTTGTGAAATAAATTTACTTTCTTCCTCCTAAGGATGTCTCTCCTATTATTTAAAAATTCTGTCCCATACAGGATCCATCCCAGCTTTTAGTTCTCTGATACTAAAATGAAGAAACTTAGATTCAAACTATTTCTCTGATATTTGGTAAGTCACCTAACTAATGTTTTAGGAAAAAAAATTTACCTTTAAAGTGGGTATAATAATAATCACACTGTCTGCCGTACAAGATGATCGTAGGAAAGCCCAGTTGAATTGATAAAGTAGCAAACAAATGTGAGCTCTTATTATTTCTGTATACTGACATTCCTTAGATAAGGTTTGGACTGTTATGGAGTAAAGGATTTTAGTTAGTTCTCCCTTCTCAGGGCGAGAGTTGATAGCCCTAGTCACTCAAGGGTTTATCCAGGATTTTCCTTTTTCTTCCTAAACAGCAGGTTCATTGTTTCAGTTCACATATTATGGCGCAGATTTATGCCAGGGCCTCCAGGGTGTTAGGCCTGGAAAGTCTATTTGGAGTCTGGTGTGGGAGATAGATTGTTATACTCTTGGTTGTTGTGCCGTGCATTCATCCCTGGAAAACCATCCCCAGGTACCTTTGGTTTTTGTCTGCAAAAAATATAGAGTTTGTGGTAGGGCTGTTTTTGTTTAGGTGGGCTCATCCATTATCTCAGAAACAAGGTGAAAACAAAGAGCAAGCTGAGATTGACTTCGTGATCCATTACAGGATAACATAATACAATAGGGTTTTTGGACACAGTTGATTGAGGTGAACCGAGTTGTTAGATATTAATGTTTATGTGTGTGTACCTATGTTCATGTTGGGTCAGCTAAAGGATATTATGCTTTTTATTGTAGCTAGGATAACTGATCATATGATGTTCCAAAGATGATTTTTGCATGTCAGTGAAAGAGGCTCTCTACACAAAATTCATATGATTTTTACAGTGGGTCTACTTCTCTTGCAACGACATGATTTGCATATTGTATTGATTAAATAAGAGATCTCAATTGGGCATATGGGAAATCCTGCAAAACAGGTCAAGAATGGTGCTCATGAGAGAAAATTTAAATGTGTTTGTTTGACCAAGAACCAAAAATGTCTGAATTTTTTTGGATCATTGTTGTTTAGCTATTTCTTGGCAATGAACTATGGGAAGTGTGTCTTTTGTCCTTTTAAAACCTGTACTGCCGGTGTTAAGCTAAGGTAAGGTCAGGTTATGAGGTGCTCTACCTTTAATGCTTTGGTAGCAAAGGCAAAAAGCATTGGGTCAAGATCAAATGCCTATAGAAATTGCGTCATTGTGGCTCATTAGCAGAGTAATTAAAAGCAATCATGCTTCCAGGTCAGTGTTCTGGAGCCTGTGAATGGCACTGCCCAAAAGACACAGATTCTCCTCTGACATCCGCCCACGGGACGTATAGAATGCCAGCAGAATCCACTAAGTGACTCACGACAAGTCATGAGCAACTTTTGGTTTCGAGCAACTCTTCCTTCAAATGAGATAATATTTGTAAAGCACTTAGCACAAAGCCTGTAGCTGTTCCATAAATGCTTGTTCCCTCTTCATCTCTGGCAGATGTGTAGATTTGCCTGTATGCGTGCTCTCCCTTCACACACACAGATTGCAGTTCCTCTCTCTATCACTTATAAGGCAGTTTTTGAGAACTGTTATAGCTGGAAAAGTTTATTCCCCCTTCTAAGTCAGCCAAGTGTAGAGTCTTTCTGAACTTTGTTCGGCAGGTCCTCAGGCAGCAGACACATGACTGGAAGGTTCATCGGACCTGCCAGCACCTGTGTTACAGTGGAAAGGCCAGGGTCACCTTGAGGCCATAGGAAGCCACTGGAGCCATGCTTCTGTGGAGGAATTCCTATGCTTCAACACTTCCCTGAAAAATAAATAACTGCCTGTTAGCAAGGAGAGGACGGCCAGTGTTGCTTTTAGATTGTTGAGAGAATGTTTGCAAAAGTGCCATGGAGTTTTTGTAAGCAGGGCCTCCTCCCCAGTTATGAATGCCCTCTGCCTCCTGAAATTAGTTTACATCTCTCTCATCTGTTCCTCTGTTTGCTTTTTTGTTGGTGGACGTTCCCATAAAACGTCAGCTCCTTGATAGCAGAGGCCAATTTTATTTTTGCCTTTGTATCTTCTAGCACCTAGTATGGCTCCTTGCACATAGTGAGAAACTCTGTAAATGTTTGTTTAATTGAATCGCATTGATGCTTTTCATTCCTAAGAGCCAGCAGCCTGGTCTTGGTGACTACCCTGCTTGCCTTCTTGAGTTGGGCCATTTCAGTGATTCTTTTACTACGAGTTAAAAGACTGTGTGCCAGCTAGGTTGTCCAAAGGATAGAGCTCTGAGCCTGAAGTCAGGAAGATCTGAATTCAAGTCAGGTTTTAGATATTTATATAACATGTTCCCTAAGGCAGGTAAGTGGTGCAGTGGATAGAATGTTAGGCCTGGAATCAAGAAGATCCAAGTTCAAACTCAGCCTCAGACGCTTCCTAGCCAGATGATCCTAGCCAAGTCACTCAGCCTCTGTCTACTCAGTTTACTCAACCATAAAATGGAGATGCTAATAATAATACCTATCTCCTTGGACTGTTATGAGAATCTAATGAGATAATATTTGTAAAGTGCTTATCATAGCACCTGGCTTTTAAGTAGGTACTTAATATTAATAATATTTTAAGTAGGTGCTTACTATTGAGTAGGTATTTAATGAATACTTGTTTCCTGCCTTCCTTCACTTCTGGCTTATCTATGTTGTCCTAACATACCGACCCCTACCTTGCATCCAGTTCCAGAATCTTGTACTAATGATTTCAGTTAGTTTATTCTGTGATTCCTACTTCCGACTCTATGTCCCAAGGATGGTTACTCATCCCAGTCTACTCTGGCATTCTGGCTCCAATCCTTGACCTAATTTTTCTCCCCCAAACTCTGATCTGTTGAAATCTCATGCTCTGGGATTCCATCTCCGTTGTGATCATCTGTTGTATTGGAAATCAAGATGGCCCTTTTTCCCTCGATTAAATTAGGAGTCCTTGATGACCTCCTTGCCTCAGGGGAAAGCCTAGTTTACATGGGCTTGAGTGACTTGTTTGTGACATCAGAGGCTTTTGGACCACATGGGTTTAAGTCGCATTTTTATGACGATTTTAGATCATGTGGGTGAGTCACATGTGTGACTCACCTTTGGCCCCGACCAGGATATATAAGCGCAGAGGTTGGCTTTCTCTTTCGGAGCTCTGGGCCACAGCAGGAGTGGCTCGTGACTCTGAACCAGCCTTGTGGAGCTCCCGGCTGAACTCAGGCATTGATGGTTCCTTGGTAACTATGAATTGTATTTGGTCTGTTCATAAATGTGTGTTTGTAATTTGTTTGTATTTGCTCTGAAGTTCAAGGTGCTGGCTTTTCCTCCTGAACTAAGTGAATGATATTTGTATGCTAGATTGAAGTAAGATTGTTAAGCCCTTAACGATGCTTTTCTTAGTAAAGCAGATCAAAAGAACCTGGGCTTGCAGCGTTCTTGTTGTTGGCCTCGTGTTGGTTTTTCATCCCCACAGCAGCTGCTAGCTGAATTGTTGAAACACCTGTCCAGGGCTGGGAGAGACCCTAGAGGCCATCTAATTCAGAGCTCTTATTTTACATATAAGGAAACTAAGTCAAGGGAGATTAAGGCATTTACCCAAGGTCACATATGTAGTGAGCCCCATAGGTAGGATTTAGACCCAGGTATCCACTGATTCCATTCTTTCTCTTGTGCCAATTAGACTTGAGCCCTGATGGCATATGGGGGATGCAGATTGAGCCTGTCTGTGATTTCATTGGTATAGGGAAGTCCTTCTACCAATACCAGTTGGCGTACCTATGCAATTCATAGTCACAGAGTTGCCTGGAACCCTGGGAGATTAAGTGATTTTTGGATGGTATGTGTGTCTCTGGTAGTATATAGTAAAATGAAAATCTGTTGTGTGATCAGGATGCTTGTTATTTTTCTATATGTCTGGGAAACATAGGCTGTTTTACCCCGATTGTTTCTGGAAGCTTGACAAGTTTTACTTAGGTTTTGTCAACAAGGTGATACATGTTAAATGACAACATAAAATTCTATTTTAGCACTACTTCATGAGTCCAGCATAACCATATGCCTGTGAAACCTTGGACAAGTCATTCACTGTCCTTGAGTCATAGCTTCCTGACCTGTAAAGTGAGGAGCTTAGATGGTCTCCGAGAGGTCCTTTCTAGCTTCATTCTTCTGGGCTGATTGTGTGTCGTGAATGAAGGATATAATCCCATAAAGAATTTTCCATGTCTAGGTCTGCAATAGAAACTGCAATTTAAGAAGCCCCCATTAAAGAACACAGCCATTTTTCTGAAGATGTTTTAAAACCATGTGCCTCATTTATTGGGGCAACTGGGTAGTGCAGTGGCTAGAGCATCAGACTGGAAGACTCATCTTCATGAGTTCAAATCCGATCTCAGACACTTACTAGATGTGTGACCTCGGGCAAGTTACTTAACTCTGCCTCAGTTTTCTCATCTGTAAAATAAGAAGGAAATGACAAACCATTCCAGTAGAAAGAAAACCCCAAATGGGGTCACAAAGATTTGGACATGACTGAACAACTGCCACCTTACTTAGTAAATGAGAGCGAAGCATTAGAACGTGTTCTACTGTGGCACATGCACTGTGCCATGCATGATGCAGCTGGCTTTTTTGAAGAACATTTCACAAATCTAACAGGGATGAAGAGGAAATGGCACAAAACAACACAGCCATTGTATCTGCAACAGACTTCTGGAATGACATCTGGGTTACAGATTTGTCATTTCAGAATGGGATTGATTTTATATTGAAGATTCATTAATGAGATGTTGAGTGACTGGGCAGTACCACCACACACACACACACACACACACACACACACACACACACACACATATAGTCACGGGTATATAAACATACAGATTAGGAATGTTTGAGCTAAATTTACTGCTGCAAAAATAAAAGTGAGGGATGGCTGGGGTGGATGGGCATACTTTCCATTTCCAATGCCAGGGTGTTTATATAAATGTTTCCATCTTTAAGTCTCTACAAGGAGCAGAACGACTTCCGTCTTTTTATCTCTTCTCAAAACTAATTTAAATCTGAGCATTAAAAAGACTGCTTTCTACCATATGTTTGTTTTAGATAAAAAACTAAATCTCTTCTAAACATAAAGGCTTCTGAAATCTGCACTGCTAATATGGGTTTTGAATCTTACGTGGTGGTGGTAAGAGCTCCAGAAAATGCCGAAGGACCATTCTGGGTGATTTAAAACAATAGATCTTTGAGAGGCAACAACTCTAATTGTTTTTGTTTACCCTTGTGTTTAATGAAATTAGGCGTTTGATGGATAGGCAGCTTAGTACAATGGAAAGAGTCCTGGATTGGGTCCTTGGAACCTTGGGATGCAAACCCCAGCTCTGTGACCTTTGCCTAATGACTTAACCTTTCTTGGCCTTAATTTTCTTTCCTATAATCTGAAGAGAGGTTGGTTTCAGTGACCTCTGAGGTTTTTTCCAGCTTTTAAATCTATGATCCTATGATCCTATGTCCTAAGAAAGAAACCTTCCGCTTTAATTTCCACGCCCCACCCCCACCCCAAAGCACTGAAATCATTAAGAAATCATGTAACATTAGGAAAAGGAAATGATGGCTTTGGTTAAGGCCTTAAAGCATAATTGCCAGTTGGGCCATCACAGGCCAAAAAAAGGGCTATATAATCAGAATTTATTTTTTTTCTAAAGGAATATTTGCTTATGTATGATGAAGTACATCTTTGAGTGATATACTTTATTCATATATTGTTATATTCTCATATTGATTGTTGAATTACGTACTTCATTTGGTTAAGACTAAATGTTTGGGAAAGACCAATTCCCATACCCCCTATTCAAGAAAGGACATGTTTACTGGAAAATGTTATACTGGAACATACTATAATTTTGATCAAAATGCAATTGAATATTTCTCTGAAATAAAAATGATGTTTATATATTATCGTAATTACCCTTCAAATGTAGCCTGGTATTAACTTTTATTTCTCTGCTGTGTACAAACTCAAAGTCTAAAACTGCTGTATTTTATCTTCCCTTAAGAGGGTGGTTTGCCACTATTGAGCCTGATGAGGACATGTACATAACAACCTCACATACTCTTTGTGAAGATATTAAATAGAATTAAAAACAGAACCAAAAACTTCACTGCAAACTGAAGAAATACTAACCAGATATCCTGTTCTCCTTTGCATACTAGAAAATTTAAGTTAATTATTTAGTAATATTACTGATCTACCTAAGTAACAACCTATGAAAATTAATACCTATTAAATGTTTGACCACTGAATTAATATCTTTCAGCGAAACAAGTTTTCTTGCTGCTTCTTTAAATATTATACCAGAAGATGACTTAGTCAAGCATATGACATAGATGGGTCTCATAGCAGCATATATGATTTATAAGTGTAATTGTTTCAATAACCTATGTTTCATATCACTACACAAGAATAGATATGGATGCTACAAACCAGATTTTCTTTCTAAGGAACTTCAGATGATTCATTTGACCTCCAAGCATAGTTGAGACAGATAAGTGGCTCAGTAGGTAGAACTCTGGGCCTAAAGTTAAGAAGACCTGAGTTCAAATGCAGCCTCAGACACTTACTAGCTGTTTAACTCAGCAAGTTACTTGCCTTATTTGTCTCAGTTTCCTCAACTGTAAAATGGTAAAAAATGATAGTACTACTTCACAAGATTGTTATGAGGATCAAATGAGATAATAATTATAAATTGTTTAGTCTAGTGTCTGCCACATAGTAAGCATTATATAAATGTTAGCTATTATTGTCATTATTTTCCCTAGGCTCTACTGAATATGGATCAAGTAATCAGGACGCATTTATTGGGCACCTACTGTGTGCCAGACCCTGAGGATATAAATGCACAAAAGAAAAACTAAACAAGCCTTGCTCACAAAATCTAATGAGGAAGAAAACAAGCTCCTCTTTATATAAGTATATAATTATATGTAGCATTTATAAGTGTATATAGCATGAATAAAAGTTCATAAATACAAATATATACAGAGTAGTTAACTATAAGATTGTTTGGAAGTGAGAAAACTAGCATATGAGGGATTAGGAAAAGTTCCATGAAGAAAACAGTGTTTGAATATCCCTTAACAGACTCTCAGAGGTGGAAGCAAGGAGAGAGCCCATTTCAGGAATATGTGTGTGTGTGTATGTGTGTGTGTGTATGTATATATTTATACATACATACACACACATACATATACATACATACATATATGAGTGTGTATGTACATATAGAGATATAGAGATATGTATATGTGTATATACATGCACGCATGCATACATATACACACTCACATATATATATATATACCATATGCCATATACATATACACATATATACATATGTGTATATGTATATATGTGTATATGCGTACACACACACATATTCAAAAACACAGAGAGTCTGAGGAATAGAGAGAAAATCAGTTTGCTTGGTTTGCAGAATGGAAGAGGGTACAGTTGAAGAAATATATAATGAGTAATATGGACAGAAAGCTGGATTGGGGCTAAACTGAAGAATTAATTTTATTCTAGAGGCAATGGAAAAGAGACAAGTCTTTATAATTTATCTTTGAGGCAAAACTCACTGGAGTTTATTAAAAAGGGGAGTTACATGGTCAAATCATGGCGTAAGGAACATTTCACTTATAGATAAAAAGGTCCTCAGTTCCAGTACTACTCAAGCTAATAAAGCATTGCTCTAGGAGAGAGTTCATTTAATCCCCAAAGAACTCCTACCAGAGCTCATAAAAAGTCAAAATCTCTTCTTTTCTTGTGGATCCTGTGGATCCAGCAACCTCCTCATTTCTCACAACTTATTGGACTATCCTGGGTGGTGTCCCCCTTCAAGGAGAAAGAGATTGCTAGGGAGTAAAAAAGTAATTTGCTAATGACCTAATGCTTATGCCCTAAGTCCATTATAGAGTGACAGAAAAGAAATAGGTCTGTTTGTTCCTCCACATCACAATTTCCTGACATGCTTATCCCTTTTCCCTGCCATATCTCAGTCTGGTGATGCCTCCTCCCTTCTTTTGTGATCTCTGGTTCGGTCTATGTGTCTCTCTGTTGATCTGTGTTTCCATCTGGCTCTCCTTTCTTAGCAGAGACATGTGACTCTATGGATGTAGGCAGAGAAGTACTGAGCTCTCTCATATTTCTTTCTCTGATTGTGAGTTCCTTGAGGTCAGGGGTTGTTTTTGCCTCTCTTTGTCTCCCCAGCACAATGCTTGGCATATAGGAAGTACTTAGTAACAGTTCCTTGACTTGACTTTCTCTTTTGTTTTTGTCATTCATTCATCATATCTTATTTTTATTGCCACATTTATATCACCTTCTCACACCCTTGCCAAACGAGCCATCCCTTGTACAAAAATGACTTTAAAAAAAGTCTCCCTACTTTGGGTCTAAGTTTTAATATTATAATTACATAGTGTTCAGTTCCATTTTTTGTTCATTCTGTTTGTATTCTTGTAGTCATTGCCGAATTGTTTTCCTGGTTCTGTTTACTTCATTCCATTCATATAAATCTTACCTGGCTTCTCTGAATTTTTTGTATTCATGGTTCCTTATAGTGTAGTGATTTTCCCTTCCATTCACATATGATAATTTGTTTAACGTTTCCCAGTCAATGGGCATCTACTTCCAGCTTCTTTTAAAAGCTTAGTTATTTGCACAGTGTGTGACTCAACCTTGAACTTTCCTCATTTCTAGTAAGTCAGTCAATAAACATTTTTAAGCACCTACTATATGTTAGACACTGTTCTAAGTACTGGGAATACAAAGAAAGGCGAAAGATAGTCTCTAACCTCAAGGAACTCATAATCTGAGCTCATCAAAAGACATTGCAAAGGAAGAGAGGAAGGGTTCAGGTGGTGTAATGAAGGCCTGCAGCCTGGTGGAAAATGATGCAATGCCTGCCCTTGGGCCCTTTCCTTTAGTGGAGGATCTTGGCGAAGCACCCCAATGTCCACCCTCCACCCTCTCTGATCAGAGAGTTGGAGGGCACACAGGGGCACAGGTACTGAGGAGATATGAGGTTCAGAGTTGATGTGATCTTGCAGAAAAGATGAGTCTCTGGAGAGAATAATTAAGGCCTCATCATTAGGGAAGAGAGAAATTCACATTTTGGGGGAGAATTCATATCCTATCCCTTAACAATACAATAAAGGAGAAATCTTTGCCAGCCTCCTCCTATGGCAAGCCTGTGTGAGTTTTTTAGTAAATAATATTGTTACATTGGCTTTCTTGGTGCTGAGAAAACCTGAAAGATGAGATTACAGGCAGATCCCACCCAATGTGACTGATTCTGTGAACACATAACCTTAGATGAATTAATGCTGTAGGAAGCAATTAGTTCCATGAGAAAAATGTTTTAATTTTCATTTTGGGCATTCAGCTGAATGACAATAAATGGGTTTTGGTTATGATATTTTGATGATATTATGTCAAAACAACTTCAGTTGGGGTAGCATTATATGAGATGTACCTTCATTATTCTTCTGGTTCAGCGAAAATGTGTGTGCATGTGTGTTTTTCTCTCCGGAACAACTGGATAAAGTTTAAGCATTGACCCAGACACTGAACTTCTGTCTCTTATGGTCAGCTTAATGCTTTTCATTGATGGTTGATCGGAATTGTTAAATTTGTAATCAAGTTCCTTTTGATCATTAACTTGATTTTCTGGGACTTCTAGGGAAGAATAATCATTCCAGAGTGATTTTAGTGTTATTCTAGTATTATACTTCAGAACTTTAAGAATCTCTGATTTTGTTGGTGTGAGCAACTCTCCCCATTGACACAGATGATAATTCCTCAGAAATTTAGTTGCAGGTCTCTGAGGGTTTCTGCAGCTAAAAAATAATCACAAAATCACACTGAGATCAATCTTGAATGTATGTAAGGGTGGTCTTCAGATGAAAGATCTGTGGTCTATTGCCAGGCCCCTACTTAAGCCTTTCCACCTTGGTAGGATTTTCCAGGGCTCCCGTTCCATTGGCATGGCTTGGCAGAATTCAGAATCCTTCCCTTGATACAATGAGACATTTATCTTGGGTGGAGAGATTTTGGTATTGCTTGAAAATATTTGTGCTCATCAATAATGCATACGACAATCTTCAAACAAGGTATTGCTTATAACAGGCAGCAGCATAGTTATGCCTTTATGACGTAAGATGGGTAAAAATAGGAATTGTAGCCATCTGAGTTGCTGGTACAGATTTATTATGATATTTGTTGGTAGATAGGGCTGGAAGGAATCATAGAGATTCCTTTTGCAGATGAAGCTGAGGGCTGGAAACATGAATTGTCTTACTCAGGGTATATCACTTTAGTTAGGTGGGGAGCTGATACTAGAACCTGTCTCCTGACTCTTAATCATAGTATCATCAATGAAAAGCTCAGAGGGATGTTAGAGGTCATCAAGGCCAACTCCCTCATTTTACACATGAAGAAACTGAGGTCAAGAAAGCTTAAACACTTGGCTCACAGTCCCATAACTAGTAAGTTGTCCAGCTGGAGCTTCAATTCAGCCAGGTTGCCATGCCTAAAATCCATGTAAAATAACTCAAGAAAGTCCGTCTTCTGTATCGGAAGAAGAGAGTGCCAGGCACCATTCACATCCCTCTGATTCTGTGACAGATCATTTTGGGGGTGGATGTGCCTTAACACAAACCTACCCTTGAAGAATTTCCCCATAACTAGTACGTGAGTCAGGATTTTAGACCAGGAGTTCCTAACTCAAACTCCAGCTCTCTATCCACTGGGCCACTTGGCTGCCATTATTCTTTAATTCTCTTCCACATACTCTGTGGAGTATCACTAGAATCCATGGAAAAAGAGCATGATCACAACAGCTTGCATGTGCTCCTAGGTCCTCAAAATAGCAAATAAAAATTTACTTAACATACTTTAATCAATAGTAATGTGCATTCCTACAAATATAGCCATCAAGTAGGAATATAAATGAGAACTGTGATTTCTTTCATTGGTATAGGGAATTCTCGGGTGAGGAAATTCTTTTTACCAATGCAAGTATGCAAATTATAGTCATAGAGCAGTTCCTAAAGCTCTCAGAGGTTAAAGGATTTACCCAAGGTCATCCAACCAGTATGTGTCAAAAGGACTTGAATGGAGGCTTTCCTGGCTTAGAGTCCATCTCTCTATCCACTGAGCCTGGCCACCTCTCAGAAAGAGCATAGTGATGTATTTGTGCAAAGTGAAGGACAAAGGCACCATGTTTCCCCTTGCTAGAAAGGATCAAGCCTTTCAGATAAAATGCTTTGTCTGCTGAAGTAATAATCAATTTATGCAACACTGTACTTAGCAATTAGTTTATACATTAACTCTCTTGCTAACCTAAGATCGTAGGATGAACACTTTGAAACCAGAATTCACAAAGTTCCCTAGCTTTGTGTCTGTGTAATTTTGCATATTGAAAATAACCCCACCACTCCACCACACTTGCATGGGGAAGCAAATAAGGATCATTGCCTCTATGTGGTGCCGACATTGGCTTATTGGTATTGTGAACTCCAGCTTGTGTAGCAAATTAATAGCATGACCTCTGTTGGAAACGCCTGGGTGGTCTTTCAAGGTACCTTCAAGTAGTTTGATTTCAGTTATCTAGGGTGAGGTCACAAAGGCTTGGACAGCTGGGGCTAGTTCCACATCCCAGGCAGATGATCACAGCTTCTTTTCCAAAAGCAGAAGGCAAAAGGTGCTGAAGGTCAAAGCTGCCCCTTTGAGACTCCAGGAGCGTTCATGGTTCAAAGCGACTGAGGTCAAAAAACAAAGTGGCAAAAGGTTAGGAAGTGTCTCCATAACTGAGAGCTCTTTGCTTTCTCTTGGTACCCCTCTCCTTTAGGTGTTCTTGAATGAGCCTGGCTTGTCCAGCTGGAGCTTCAATTCAGCCAGGTTGCCATGCCTAAAATCCATGTAAAATAATTCAAGGAGCGCAGTCTCCTGCATCAGAAGAAGAGCCATTCACATCCCTCTGATACTGTGACAGAGATCATTTTGGGGATGGATGTGCCTTAACACAAACCTACCCTTGAAGAATTTCCCCAAGCAGTAGGAGCAGCCCCTTAAGACTGCCACTTCTCTTCTAGTCTGGCCAGGGATTATAACCAAGCCACTAAAAGAGAGTAATTGAAGGCATCAAGAGCAGCTGATAAATCATGCAGCTTTGTGTGCCAAGCTTGCCTAAAATAGGCTTGTGGATGGTTTTCATCTCTCTGCTAGGTCTTGGTGATTTGAATTTAGGACTTTGATCTTGTCAGTAATTGTTTGCAACTGCTGAACCAGGCCCTGAAGGGGTTACTGATTTCTTCTTCTCTCATCTAACTGAGAGTAGAAAGGGGGTGGGGTGGAGGGATGGGCACTTTTGCTTTTTTCAGTTCACCAAAAGATGGGCCCTAAATGGAGGAGGAAGTTGTGAACCCCACAAACATAAGCATTCCGTTTGGGGGAACAGACCACCCACCCAACATTTCTTTGTTTCACAAAGCTTAGTGATTCCTCCCATGTAAGGGACCACCCCCAAATCAGTCTACGCTGAAATGAAAAAAAGCTCCTAACTTTCTAAAACTACATAATAGGTTACACATTAAGATACACTCCCATGCTTCACCCTAAAACAGAAAGAAGGGGAAAAGTCATTCCACTGGGGTGAACAGCATTTTTATCAAATTTTCATCACATTTTCACAGACCATAAATGCCTCTTCTGAAAAAGTAGCTTAACTGGTTTATTCATTCAGTGATTAGGAAATGCTGAAGGTTGTGTTCTCATAAGCAGTACCTTTAGAAACAGTTGCTACCTGTAGCAGATTAAAACTGCTACATTTGGAGGCTCTTTTACCCAGCTGTCCTCATTTCCTCTTTTCTTGCTGTCCCTCCACCAGACTCCCTCATTGAAATCTATGTGGAGCTCACCATCTTCAGACCAGTATATTTGTTTTCTGCCTCCCTGATGGGTCATATTCCTTCCTTTCAATTCATGGTGTTGGGAATGCTTCTCCAAACTCATGGGCTACCTGAAGCCTTCTCACATATACTCCACCATACTATAACCATTCTATCATGCTAGGAATTTAATTTAGCACATGTATATATCCTATATGTATTTATTGTATGTGTAGACAATTTGCTATTCTTGTTATGTTTCATGTAAATTCAGCGAACTTTGGTTAAGCATCGACTAGGATACAAGAGACTTTGTAGGACCTACAGATATTTAAGCAATCCATGCCCTCAGGGAGCACCTACTTTTCACTCAGTGTTTACTTGACCCAGATGGCTCTGGGGGGAGAAAGTGAAGCCAGTGACCTTGTTTAGCCCTCCCTCACTTAAATCCAATTCACTCGCAAGTCATGGCATCACCTTCCTGATGTCATGGTCCTCTTCCAGAACAAAGGACAAACCACAATAACAACTTGGTACAGAAAAGCAATAACCTTTCATGTCATGTTTAAATCGCTACCAGACTCCTGTTTAAGAAGTTTTAGAATGATATCATTAGATACTATTTTATTCATGGAACATTTAAAGATGTAATTTCTACATTTAAAAAAAGTCTTCTTCAACTGAAGGCACATATCCTAGAGATCATTACAAGAATATATTTTGAAATGAATCTGTGACTGTTTTCAGAGAAAAATCACAACTCCTGATACAAATCCCAGGAAGTGGTACTATACCATAAAGCTTCCCCCACCCCTACCCTAAAGTTGTTTGTTTGTTTTTTAATGGTGTTTTAGAGTACATCCCATTTATTCACATACATCATCTTGTGGTTAATGAGTATATTGACAGTAGTTTTTCATTTTAACTGCTACAAGATATAGGCATCAGGAAAATTGTTGTATGAATAGGAAGTAAAGAGAAGTGGTACAAAATATTGGTTTATTTGAAATCGTTTGCTCCTCCTAAAGCCCATGTTCCCTGATGAAGAAATATTTGAGCATGGTGTTTGGACAGCTAATTCTGCTAAGATTTCAGTTCATTTCTTTTGTGTGGTTTTTCCATTACACTGCCCTCAAGTATGCCACAGCTGCTGCATTCATCACAAGCGAGGCGCCAAACTGGGTCAGGAACTCCTGCAGAGTAAGTGATCTCTTATCGGTACTTTGACATAAATTGTACTCTTATTGATATCACCATCAGTGTTTTATGGATCTCCAGATTTCAGTGCACTGGGGTTGCTTAGGCACCAGTTGAAAAGTCCCATCTGAAGCCCATTAAGACTACAAACAAGGAAAATCGAGTGTCGTCCCCCAAAATAAATCATGTACCATTTTCACAAGACTTTTTTTTGGATACCTCTTTTATTCTTATTTAAGTGTTGACAGTGGTCATAGGAAAAAGGAATGCTTGGAGACAAGGGAGTCATCAATAGTGGAAATGGACTTTAGTGCAAACCCAGCAAACATGTAAGGCAGGGTCATTTTGGCCCATGTCCTTGTCCCATAGCTCCTTTAGCTGTTGCTTCCCAAGCAACTGAGTTATTACTTCTACTTTCCTCCAGTCTTCTCTCCTACCAGCTTTCCAACCCTCCTCCTCTTCTGCAGAGGCCACATTGAGCTGGAAGATGACTGAAAAGCTGTCACACCCAGTTGCCTTTGTAATCCTGTGGATCTTATTTTGTGCATTAAAGAACATTATTTTGAGAAATCAATTCCAAGAGCCTCTTTCTATACCTTTTGGTATTTTACAATGTCAACCCCTCTTCAGATTCTGTTTTTTCCCTTGCATTCTGTGACAGTATAAAATCTTGGCTTCCCCTTTACCTGGTCTTTCAACATTTTTGTCACCCCTAGCCTTATATATACCTGTTCCCTCTGGAAATTGATTCAGAATTACAGAATTAAACTTATGGAAAGGAGCTTAACAATCCTCTTTTCTAACTTCATTTTACAGATGAGGAAACTGAGGCACAGGGAAATTACATGGGTTGGCTAGTGTTACTTAACCAGTTAGTGACAGACCTATGTGTAGAACACAGGTTTTCCAGTTCCCAGGAGAGTGCTCTGGCTTCAGTTTCAAATACCATCTCAATAAAGCTGTCAATCCCTAATTTAAATGAAGTCCTATATTTCTCACCAACTTTAGAGCTTATTTAATTGGATTCCTTACTACTTTATATTCAAATATCAAAGACAGAATTTCTGTAATTCTCCCCCCAAGCTATCCTCAATACCCTATTTTGTCATTTTATTGTTCACTAAACAAGTTAAAATGATTGTATTTTACTTCCTCTAACTGTCTAATGTCCAGTAACTTCATTTTCTGCAGTAAAACTCAAATATGCCCATTCTCATTTGTCTCACTGCCTGTACTTGCACATCTTGACAGATCTCAAAGCTTCTTCCTACCTAAAAGGATCCTATAAATTGCCATTACCTTAAACATGACCCTTAAAGCCATCTAGTGTTTCCCGTTAACCTCAGGATCAGATTCCAATTTTTCATCATTTCCTTCAAAGTTTTTTAATAGTATCCCTACTCTTCCTAACCGTTCTTATCTTCTTATTCTAATAGGAAGGGGAAGAAATGGGAACAAAAATTTATTAAACACTTACTGTGTGCCTGGTACTATGCTAAGGACTTTGGAAATATTACCTTATTTGCTGCTCACAACACCCTTAGGACATAGGTGCTATTATTTTTACAGATGAGGAAACTGAGGCAAGCAGAGGTTAAGTGACTTGTTCAAGGTCACAGAGCTACTAAGTGTCTGAGGTGGGATTTTCACTTGGGTCTTCCTAACTTCAGACCCAGTGCTCTGTGCACTGCCTGAGTCATCCCATACAGTTTGTCTCATGTTGCTCCTTGAACTCAATCCTCCCTTTTCCAATTCAAGGCTTCTTTTCAAGTCATCTGGAATACTTTTGACTTATAAAGAGAAGGTGCTCATCCCATATCCCTCTCCGCCTTCAAATTGTAGCCTAGCCTTCTCAAAAAAACAAAACAAAACAAAACGAAACAAAACAACCCTTCCTTATATTAATATCAGCTTATCTTCTAACAGGCTGTGATCAGAAACATTAAGGACCATTCAAAACTGAATTGAAAATGTCAGCTCTGTTTGAAAGAGGTCTATTAGTGATGCAAATGGGAGGTTATACACACTAGTTATTAACATAATGGAACCTATTAGAAGGTTCTCAATGAGATATTCAGGCTTTGAGAAATTAGGAGTTAGGCAGAGGAAAGGAGAACTAGGGTATGGATCTTCCCCAGTGGATAAAGCATAGCGTCTGGAATCTCGAAGATTGCCCTTCCTGAGTTCAAATCCAGCTTCAGATGGTTTGCTGCCAAGAAAACCCCAACTAGGGTCACAAAGGGTCAGATGCAACTGAAACAACTGAACAACAACAAGAGGTTTGTCTGGAGCAGCTAGGTGGTTCAGTGGATGCAGCACCAGGCCTGAAGTCAAGAAGGCTCATCTTCTTGAGTTCAAATCCAGCTATAGATACTTCCTAGCAGTGTGACTCTAGGAACGTCACTTAAACCTGTTTGCCTTAATTCCTTCATCTGTAAAGTGAGCTGGAGAAGGAAATGGCAAACCACTCCAGTATGTCTGCCAAGAAAACCCCAACTGGGTCACAAAGAGTCGGACCTGACTGAAATGACCAAGCAACAACAAAAGAGTTTGTTTAGGAAATCAGAACCAACCTTCCTAAAGCTTTTAAATGGTGCTAGATATTCTTGGATTTCAACAAGTCCATTAACCCATTTGGAAGAAGGCATGTTATCGGACCACAGCACAAAAGGTGTAATATGTAATAATAACACGTAATAATATGGTGGAAAGATTGCTAGAGTTGGAGTCAAAAGATTTGAATCCCAGTTCTGCCGTATTGGCTTTGGGACTTGTAGATAAAGGTACTGAACCTCAATTTTCTTTTCTGTAAAAGGCGATACTACCTGGCCTATCAACCTTAAGGTGATTCTGAGAATTAAATAAGATAAGGTTTATGAACCATAGAAATTTGGAGTTGAAAGGAGCCATCTACACTGAAGCCTGGTCACAGTTCCCTTCTATCACAACCCATCTTCCATCCAAAAGCTTCAGTAGCAAAGCTTTCACTGCTCCCAGAAGTGACCTATGCCACTTTTGTACAACTCTAATTATTAAGAAGTCTTTCCTTGCATTGTGCTGAAATCAGCCTCACTATAATTTCCACCACTTGCGCTAGCTCTGCCCTTTGGAGTCAAACAGAATATGATTAATTCATCTTCCCTATGACAACTCTTCAGACAGCTGCAGACAAAGATTATTTTTTCTTTTTCCCCTTACACAAAACATACGTACACCTCTAAGTCTGAGACCAGCGTAGAATGACTAGTTCCTGTTGTGAAAAAGTAGCAATGAATTTACAGCTTGTTTTCCTCTGGAAAAGACCAGCCCATAAGGTATTAGGCATCTCAAAATTTCCTAAGGCAAATCAGTGCCAATTTAAGAACTGTGACAAATGACCTTTAATTTACCATTGCAATCACTTTTCAGCTCTGCTGAGATTTTGTTCCTTATAAACATAGTTATCTTATTTGGCGCCTTTGTGGTTTATTTTTTGTTATTTATTTTTAAGTCACTTTTTCCCATGAGGAATTCAGTGAGCTCTATAGTAAAACCAAACTAGGTCCATCTTTCAAAGTTGCAAAATTTTAAAAGTATCTCAATGTGAAACTCCTGAAAGATATGTCATTGCTCTAAACCATAACAGGAGTTTCCATTGAAAATAAAAGAATTTATATTCTAGACTTAAAGGAACTTTATTTTTTAATTTTCATTTATTTAATTTTAATTTATGAAATTAAACAAGCATTTCCATAATATAGTACAATAAAAAAGATGATTGCACATGAAACTGCAAATCTATTTTGCACAATTTCCTATTCTTTTTAAATATGTAGTAAAATTATCCTTTAAATTTCTTTTTTATCTTCTTTTTTCTTCCCCCACACTAGACAGTTTCTTAGATAAAAGTCTCATATCTCAAATATATAAAGAACTTTGTAAAATCTAAAATAGTATGAGTCATTCCCCAGCTGATAAATAGTAAAAGGATATGAACAGGCAGTTTTTAGATAAAGAAATCAAAACAATTTATAGGCATATAAAAATGTTCTAAATCATTATTGACGAGAGAGAAATGTAAATTAAAACAACTTGAGATATCATTTTACACTTAACAGATTGGCTAAAATGATTGAAAGGGAAAGCAACAAATATTGGAGGGGATTTGGAAAACTTAGGACACTTATTTATTGTTGGTGAAATTGGAAGTGATCTAACGATTTTGGAGAGCAATCTGGAATTATTCCCAGAGAGTTACTGAAATAAAGATATTTTAAAAGTAGTATAGCAATAATATCATTTATGTAAGGAATTCTAAGAAATGGTGACACATCAAATGTGTCAGGGACGTGGGAATAAAGCTGATTATTGGTTCAGAAAGCTCGTGTTATATAGTTTTCTTATCTGTGGTTGGAAGGACACACTGATCTTATCCCCTTTAGCCAGTTCTAAGTCTAGTTTCCAGGCAACACTAATGAATCATTATTTAGTCAATGAATAAGCATTTAATAGGAACCAACTATGTGCCACACTATGCCAGGCCCTAGGGATATAATGGAAAGACGAAATCATCCTTGCCCTTGAGAAGCTTACTTCTCAATTTGTCATTTATTCTATTGAGGGACATAACATGTACAAACATAAGTAAATAGAAAAATATGTACAAAGTTAGGGCAGCTAGGTGGTATCATGGTGCACAGAGTGCCAGGGCTGGAGTCAGTAAGACTCATCTTCATGACTTCAAATCTGGCCTCAGACACTTACTAGATGTGTGACCTTGGGCAAGTCACTTACCCCTGTTTGCCTCAGTTTCCTCATCTGCAGAATGAGCTGGAGAAGGAAATGCCAAACTGCTTCAGCATCTTTGCCAAGAAAACCCCAAATGGGGGTCATGAAGAGTTGGATGCAACTGAAACAACTAAAGGACAAAAATTCCAAAATATACCAGATTAAACGGAAGGTAATCTTTTTCAGACAGGAAGGCCCTACTAGCTAGGGTGATAGAGAAGACTTCACTAAAGAGTGGCACCTGAGCTGAGCTTTTCCAGAAACTAGGGACTCTAAGAGGCAGAGATAAAAAGAAAGTACATGGAGACCTCCTGGGACAGGAAATGGCATGTTGTGTGAGAAACAAGGAGTCCGTTTGGCGGGACCATAGAGTGTGTTAAGGGGAGTAATGTTTGTTAAGTCTTAAGAAAGGTAGGTTGGAGTCAGACCATGAAGGGCAAACAAGAATTATGTCTGCGTTATCCTAGAGTCAGGAGGGAGACACAGGTTTTCTGAGTGGAAGAATGACAAGGTCAGACTTGTGCTTTAGGAATGTCCCATCCATCAGCACCTAAGAGGAGGAGGATATATTTGAGAGGAAATAAGATGGAGACCAATTAAGTAGCTATTGCCATAGCTGATGCAGGAGACAAACGAAGACCTGTGCTTAAGTCATTGTGGTAGGACTTTTTTTTTCCTGCAGGATGACAGATGTAAGATATGATGTGGAGAAAGATTCCTTCAGTCTTGGAAATTGAGTGTATTTGCAGGTAAGCAAGTACAAAGACTTGAGAATGACTTTGAGATTTCAAAGCCTTGATTGGAAAGATAATGGTGCCCATGACAGAGATAGAGAAGTTGGGAAGAGGGATGAGTTTAAGGGGAAAGAGAATGAATCCTGTTTTGTGTAGGTCAAATTTAAGCTGCCCTTGGACCTTACAAGTGGAGATATCTATTAGTTAGTTGTAAATATAGTTCAGGAGAAGAGAGATAACATCTCTTTATATATTGATTTTTAAAAAAATATCTATAGAGATAATAATTGAAGTAACGATAGCTGATGAGGTTACCAGATGGAACATACAGAGAGGAGAGACAAGAACTCAGGACAGAGTCTAGGTCTGTGCTCCCAGTCAACTGGCAGAATATGGATGGTGATCAAAAATATTGTTCCCAATTGTTTATACTAGAGTCGAAGTTGATAATCAACCTTCCCTGAACTCCTTCTCTCATGTCTCCTTATGACATGGTGGTGTTGGTAAGTTAACCATGCGTTCAAACACTGTGCCAGCAAAATACAAGTTCTAGCAGATACTACCAAGTTGCCAAGATTCTAAATCCCAGTAGACAATAGGGTGTGCATGCCTATCACTCAACCACCAGCTTAGTCCAGGCCTGAGAAGCAAATTCCTAGAAGGCTGGTCATCAGAAGATGAAACCGGCAAGGCCACAGCAACCTGTGAAGTGATCTGGAGGTGAGGAGATATGTGATGTGTAGGGTAGGGGAAAGAGATTATAGCATGCTTTTTATGGAAGGAGCCCCACAGTGAAAAAACCATAGCCCTTCTGGAGAAGAATCAGATTAAAATATATGTCGTTATGCTCTTGTGCATTTTAAGTAGCTTAAAAAGTAATTTCAAACCACCACATACTTGTTGCCTGAGTTATCAGTAGCCAAGTGGTTGTTGCCCCTTCTAAGTGAAGAAAAGTCTGTTATGATGTGTTTCTTGGGATTAAAAAACATCATCATATTTCTTAACTGGCCACAATCCTTTCCTCATCATTTGTGAGCGTGTATCCCTCAGATTTCCTTTTAATGTTTATAAGATGTCAGCACGATAACAATGTGATAATGAACATTATCAGTAACTGAAGAGGGATGATTTGAATCTTTGAAGCAATTTCATGGATAAAAGAAGATTGGTTTTTTTCCCCCTCAATAATAGAGCATTGCCTTGTGCCTGGGAATAAGATGCTTGGAGGCAAGAGTTGAAAGCAAATGTAAAACTACCCTTTCCTTTTCGTTCGTCATAAAGAGAACAAGTCATATGCTCCACCTACATAGATTCCTTCTTGGTGTCTGAGATAATTTAGGGGCTTTTCTTTAGGGGTAGATAACATTTTTTTTTCAGATCACCTGACTAAAACATATGGCTCAGGTTTGGGACCCAACTGTCATTGGTGCTGTTCTTGCCCATAATCTGTGCCTCACATTATTTCTGTACTGAGTGCCACTTATTGTACAATTTTTTTTTTCCTGCTCCTTGAGGATGTTTCAGTCAAGGAATAAAACGAGAACAGCACAGCCACTGCCATTTCTTAGATTTGCTTCGGTTGTTTTTTTTTTTTTGGTAGATGGGGGAAATCATGTAGTGATGTGCCTACGAATAGAAATGGAATTGGGAATAATATGAGTTTGGACTTCACATTGCTCTTTGGGGCTAGCCACTATACCCAGAGTTCTATTTCAGTCAATTTCTGATTATAGGAAGAGATACACTTTATTTTCTTTTTTAACCAGATTGTGTGGTGGCCAGGGGTGGATTGCCAAAAGGAATAGAATTTGTTGGAAGCAGGGAGCTGTAAATGTTAACAAAAGGGATTTATTCCCTAAGCCAGCTGTGCACCATGCTTTAAAAGAAAAAAAAAGAAAAGAAAAAAGAAACGTGAAAAAATACTAATTTAAACTGCAGTATCTCGAGAGTGTTTGGGCATGATTTTTAGAACATAGAAAAATGGGAGCGTGCAATTTAACCATTATTCACAAAGAAAATTCTTAAAAGAGCAAATAAAAGTTAATTTTCATGATTACAGAATGATTTCCAAAACAACCATAAGAAAAAAAAACATATTTCAAAGACTTCCTTTTCTGACTGCCAATTTCATATTAAATAAATTATTTTCAGCCTAATTATAATGAAACTAGTAAAGCTACTAGCCCTGCTATGTTTGGATTTCGTTTGGACTTCCTATTAGAAAGATCATCTTTCAGAATTTAATAAGTGACTTTCAAATATTTAATGGTAGAATCTTTCATTAAATTAAAAAGGAATCAGAGTATTTTTAAAGGACCATCTTATTTTTCTCATCAGTTTTGTCAAGCTTTATTAAAAAGACAAGCAAAAATTAAAACAATCCCCTTTGCATATTTAAAAAGACATTAACACTGAATCCAGCCAAAATCGTATTTCCACATGTGTAACATATACATACTATGGGTTCTGAAAGTACAATATGATGGTAACTTGGAATAGCATCTTTCTTTGTTTCCGCCTCTACCTAAATTGCAAATTATATGACACTGTTCAAATCGTTCACTGCATGATCATCCTCTTTAATAATTATATTTATTTCATAAGTCCATTTTACATTGTGTAGTGTCAGTTTTTGTATCACCCAGACAACAGTGTTGTCTTGAGTTCTGCTTTGGGCGATTTGTTAATATAGATAGGAAAAGATAAACATTCCACCATTCTGGTACCATGTGTCACCATATAATAAATGACACAATGTCATCAAATTGAATAATTTACAAGCAGCTCTAGAACTTGAATACTTTTACACAGAAGAATGTGGTGAGTCCTTTTAATTAAATTGCACTGTGCCATGTGCTTTTTCCCTGAGGTTCTTTTGACCTTTCACCTCTTATTTTGTCTTGCAGGCACACCACTGTTAGTAAGGAGGAGCAGTGACCCAACGCTGGGCCCACCTGCTGACTCTCATCCAGGTGCTTCACACCCCAGTGACCAGAATCTGAAACCTGTTGTACCAGTAAGTGTCCTGCAGTTTCCATTTTTTATAGGAAAGGTTACAGACCAGTTAGCTTATTTGATAATAAGCGTGTGTGTGTGTGTGTGTGTGTGTGTGTGTGTGTGTGTGTGTTGGACACACACAGATATTTTTATATGTGTGTGTATATGCATACACATATGTATACATTACACATATACAAGGTCTCCCTCGCTTCTTGTTCCCTACTGCCTAGGAAATAAACACATGCATATATATGTGTGTATGAAACATACATTCCACATTCTCTTCAAGTGCATCTTATAAAATAACAGAGAAAATTTCATTTTCCTTTTTGTATCTTCTTTTTCACAAAAATTAGCCTGAATATTATGTGACCATTCATGCCATTTTCATGACATTTTTGGACATGCCGTAGATCTTTAGTCAGAAATTAAATGCTTGGGGTGTCATTAGTAGATGGACACATTTACCAGTCATTAAAGTCAACCTGAAACAATAATTTTACAGAGTTTCCGGGGTTACTGTCATGTAAAACTGTTTCAAAGAATGCCTTCCCTAAGATAGAAAAGTGACCATTTATTACTTAGGTGAAAGATTTTAGCATGTTTAGCCCAAAAGGAAGTGAAAAAGTGACAGATAAGAATATATACTTCAGGAAATCCACTCATTATCAATTTTCCATTCTGGTCACTTTTTCCTTCGCCTTATAGGAACCATTTTTTGAAATTTTTATTTATGTTGTTTTTAATTTATGAAATAAAACAAGCATTTCCATAATGTAATATAATAAAAATGATGATTGCACAAAAATGCAAATCTGTTATGTACAACTTGCTGTTCATTTAAATATATAATAAAATTATCATGTAAATTTCTTTCATTTTCCTTTTGTTCCCCTCCCCCACTCCAGATATGGCTACCATTAGACATAAATGTGTATATATCTTTAAGATAATTTTATACATACTTGTATTTATCAGCTCTTTCTCTGGATACAGATAGCATCTTCCTTCATATGTCCTTTGTAGTTAATTTGGGTATTTATAGTAGTCAAAATGACTTATTTGCTCAAAGTTATTCTTAAAACAATATTACTATTACTGTATACAAAATTCTCTTGATTCTTCTCCTTTCAATCTTCCTTATTTCATGCAGGTCTCCCCATGTTTCTCTAAAATCAATGAGCTCATCATTTCTTATAGCACAGTAGTGTTCCATCCCAATCATAAACCACAGCTTGTTCTGCTATTCTTACATTATATTAATATCTTATCTTACACTTTATCAAATTATGTTTATCATATAACATTTCTTATAGGAAAAGAGTTTTGATCTTTGCTATTTAATCAAATCAACCAACGCATGTCATTAATGGCATTAAAGACAGGGCAAGAGGGTGACTGTGTATATATTTTAAATGAAAACAACACAATGTGATAGCCTCAATGGTCTAGGTTTCTAAGGTGAAACCAACCACAAATAATTAGGCAAGTCACAACACACCACTACTATGTATTAATTGTTAGAAGAGCAGAACGGGGGGAAGGGGAATGGTAGGGAAGTTTCAAAGACTCTATCTCTGTTGACTTTTTCCTTCATGGGGATTATGTATGGCTGTGCAAAGCCCCTTGGCCTTCCAGTATAGAGGCGTGAGTTTTCAGCAAACTAGTTATGTAATTCATCTCACCTTAGATAGTCCCATTTTTTTTCATCTGTCAACCAAAGGCCCTGGACTAGGTCTTGAAGGGACCATCAAGATCCAGCATTCTGTGATAATAACAGTTACTCTGATTTCCATAACATTTAAGATTCACACAATACTTTCTCGTCAACAACCCTGTGAAGTTAGTGAGACCGGTTAGACTGTCTCCCTAAAGCAACATGGTTAATTCCTCTTGATGACACCTATCTCCAGAAAGTCTTACTCTGGGATTCTGAGCTCCTTCCTCCCTACTCCTTAGGCAAAGAGCATAAAGTAGAGGCCTTCTAACAAATGTCCATCTTCCCAAAGGAAACACAGAGACATATACCATGAGAAGAGATGAGACCATCTCTATTTTGTGTCAAAAGGAAGGTGTTGGGAGTAGGAGGGTAAGCAAGAAAAAAAAATGCATTTGTGAAGCCTACAAGGGAGAGAAGGGAAATACTTGGAGTCCATTTGGCATGACCTTTCCCCTAGAGATCCCCACATAGATTCATTTACGCACCATTCAGACAATGTAAGATTTATGTTCATTCTTTCAGCCCATAAACATCAATTAAATGCCTACTGAATAAGCATGGTATTAGGTTGGGGGTGGTGGGGTGTACGTTTGATAAGACATAGTCCCTGCATTCATGAAACTTACTGTCTCTTTAAGAGATAAGACACAACCACCAATAAATATAATACATAATATTAAATGATAGGGTCTTTAGAGAATTGCAAAATGCTGTGTGCAAAGTCAACTCGGGGAAGGTAGTCATCAAGGCTGGGAAAGGCGTGGTCTGTAGGGGCTAACAAGGAATCAGGGAAAATTTGATGGATGTGTTTAAAGCCAGTGAAATGATTTGAGTTTCAAATAGTATATGACAAGTATATATGTTTTTAATGATTGGTTGCTAATCTTTTAGTTCATAGATGGGGGGTAGAGAGGGGAGGTCAAGGAGAATGTGAAGGAAAACTGCTGGAGACTGGAGAATCCACTGTGAAGAATGATGCGGGGTAAATCACAGTGCTGGGAGGGAGGTTGGACTAAGTGGTTCCAGCCCCTAACTTCTTTCTAACTCTAAAATTCTATAATTATTTTTCGGTACTTGATCAAGAGTAGCTGCTGCACAGCAGTCACGTCTTATAAATTGATCAATGATGACAAATCTGGGGAGTTTACGAAGATATGGTCTTGCAGAACCTAATAGGAAAAATATGTGTTTAAAAAGCTACATTAAACTGCAGCACATTTCAAAGCTCATATTGGGAAGGGGGGGAAAATTAAAATTTCCATTTCTTTAGCTTGAGGGTTTAGATGTAAGTAATTGACAGATGGCAAAGGCCCAAATGGGTTATGTTCAGTCATCCCTGAGAAGTAAAACTAGCTTGTAAGCCCCCCCAAAAAAAGACTGCAAGGATAAATATTTGAAACACTTGATTATGTTGAATTATTAGGTTTAAAACTACAGTTAATGACCGATATATTCAGTTTCACTTTATTAAGTTTACTTTCAGGAAAAAAAAAGTTTGGAGCTTTTATTTTGGGCTTTTGCTTTTGGTGTGGGCTTTTTTTGATGCCCAGAGATAGAAAATTGTAAAGTTGGCAAAATTCCATTGGTCAGCTCACTAATAGCAAAATAACAATTCAAGATTATCTCCTCCCTAAAAATGTCCAGAGTGGAGGACAAATGGATACATTTAGCTATTTTATAGAAAATAAATAAATGAAATTAATTCTACTTAGGGATAGAAACTAGACCTGCAATCATTGAAATAAAGAACCCCAGGGGAGGAAACTCTCTACCAATGCTGGCAGCGCGTTCCCTGAAGCTTACAGACTCACAAAGTTACCTGGAGCATTGACAGAGGTTGAATAACTTGACCAGAGTCACAGTGTCAGTAGGTGTCAGTGGTGGGACTTGAAACTGGGTCTTCTTGGAAATGAGGCTGGCTTTGCATCATGATGCCATGATGTCTATATTGATCAGGAATTATTGACTTGGGGTCTATAAAGCCCAGTCTGTGGACAGAGTTCTGGGAATCTGTAAACTTGAATGAGGAAAAAAATGCATCTTTACATCAATACAGTTGGATTTTTGCATTGCTTTCTTTTGTATTTTCTTTTATATATTTTAAAACATTATTCTGAGGATGGGTCCATAGGTTTCACCAGAATGCCAAGGGGGACCATGACATAAAAAAGAGGTTAAAAGCCACTGCTTTGGGTCTTCCTTAGCATATTTCAAATTACATATTAACAACTAATTTTAGATTTTGAGCCCCTTGAGGGCAAGGACTGTCTTTTGCCCCATTTTGTATGCCCAGTGCTTAGTACAGTGCTTGGCATGTAGTGGGTGCATAATAAATGTTTATATATTGACTAACAGTCTTCACATTTGTATCTTATTGTGTCCCCAGACCTTAAATGGAAATTCTGCTATGAAAGAGTTTGTTTCCTTTACTCTACTCTACCTTCCATGCAATGTGGTATGATAGCAGCCTTTGAGTCTAGAATATCTGGATTCAATTCCTATTGTGGTATATACCAGATAATCCATTAATGCTCTCACAAACCTTAATATAAAAAGTTACAGATTAGTTGGTTATATATGTGTGTGCGTGTGTGTGTGTGTGTATGTGTGTGTGTATTATAAAAGTAATCCAAATAGTATGGCATTTAATGTGCAAATGATAAGACAGACCTGTCTTTCAGATCAATCACTGACTTATTTTTGCTCCTGGTTCCCAAATTATATGATCACAGGCCAGAATATTTTTTGTGAAAGGTTCTTTATGGAATTTTACAGCACAGAAGACCAACAATCTCTTATTGCCAAATATGATGGTCTTTTTTTAGTCCTTAATCTTTTTGACCCATCCACTGCTTTTGACACCATTGACCACCCTCTCTTCCCTGATATTTTATCCTTACTGGGTCTTCATGATGCTACTTTTTCTTGGTTCTCTTTTTTACTTTTCTTATCATTTATTCTCCCTTGATCCTTGGCTGGTTGATTAGCCACATCAGGCCCTCTAACTGAATATACTTTAAGTTTCTGTCTTAGGCCTTCTTTGATTCTCATTATATTCACTCTTTCTTGACAATCCATCAACTTGTGGGATTAACTCTCTGCAAAAAAACTCACATATCTATTTATCTGGCACCAGTCTTTCCCCTGGATTTTAGTTCTGTATCAATTGCTAATGGGATCTCTTAGAGACTTCTCAAACTCAACATCAAAACTACACCTGTAATCTTTTCCTTTAAATCCTCCCTTCTTCCAAATTTCACTGTATCTGTTCAAGGTGTCATCACCCGTTGACTCTCCTAGGTTTTTAACTCAGCATTATCATTGACTCTTCATTCTCCCTCATCCCACACGTCCAGTCACTTGACAAATCTTCCCATTTCCGTCGTTTACAGCAACTCTCACACTCACATCTCTCTCATTAGTTGTATGGCTATTTCTTTAGTTCAGGCCTTCACCTCTTCCTCAGATTATTGCAGCAGTCCCCTGATATATCTCCCTCCATCAAGTCTCTTATCATTTCTAAGCCATCCTATGCTTTACTGCCAAAGTGATTTTCTTAAGGATATCTGACCGAGTCCAGTCAAATCCAATGATTCCTTTGTTGCGTTTAGGATAAAATTTAATCTTCTCATTTTAGCATTTCAAGTCCTTCACATCCTGACTCCAAACCATTTTTCCAGCCTCACTGAATATTACTTTTCATCTCCCACACTGTGATCTAGCAAAACTGGTGTTCTCTCTGTTCTTCCATCCTCTGTCTTTGTGCCTTTTCACTGGCCAGCCCCCATGCCTGGAATGTGTGATCTCATCTCTTCCTCATAGAATCACTCTTCCTTCAAGATGCATCTCAAATGCCATTCTCTACATGATGACTTTCCTGATTTCCTCTTACCTATCAGTGCTCTCACTCCTAAACTACCTTTATTTAATTCTCACTCTATTTCCATATATCTTTGTGGTCTTGCCTATTAGGATGTAAACTCCTTGCAAGTAGAGATTATTTAGTTTTCAGGATTTGGTTCCTCATTTGATTGATTGATAGTTCCAGCTTCAGCAGTTGCTAGCAATAATAATGTGGACAAATCTTCTCATTTATAAAATGGTGATTTTGTAAGACTTGTGTCATCTACTGTATACGATTTTTTTGAGGAAAGTACCTTGCAACTCCAAATACACTATAGAAATTTGACCTACTATTATTGGTTTGACTTTTAGGATATGCTCTGCTGCCTGGACCTTAAGTTGTCATTTCCATATTTGAAAATGAAGGGAGAATTCTTAAGTAGCTGTGTTTTTTGATGGTAGTTTCTTAAGCTATCCTGCTAATTGGTACTGTTGTTTTACCCCTTAATGAATGTTTGTAGTTTTGCATTTGCTCCCTAAGGGGAATCGATCATGAAGGGTGAGTAAATTAAAAAGTGTGTTTCTGGAAATTACAATTCTAAATTTGGTCTTGGGTAATAAATATAATCATGTGTTCCAGAGTCATTACTTCATGTCTATCCTGCATTGCCATTACCTTAAGAAATCTTTGGGGACTTGGGGGGGAACAGAGAGAGAGAGGGAGAGAGAGAGGGAGAGAGAGAGAGAGAAGCCCTGTTTAAGGGAAGATAAATAAGATGTGGAGAGCAGTGATTTTCATAGATTCGTAAAATGATAGATAATGTGGAGAGAGACTTAGGATAATAGAGACAGTTAATGAAGTGTATACAAAAAGAAAGCTTTTTAAATATTTCAATCTTTTTTCTTTTTCATAGTAAATAGAATTTGAATTAAGCATTTTGTTTTAATGTGATAAGTTAAAGCTTTATGATTGATGTCTGTCAAAGGATGACAAATAAGTAAATCCCCAGGTGGTGGCAAGAAAATTCAACAAACATTTATTAAGTACAGTAGCTACTGTGTGCAAAACACTGTTCTAAGCAGCGAGGATACAGAGAGATTAAAATAAAATAGTCCCTACCCCTAAGGAATTAGAGTTCTGCTTGGAGACTATAAGATATAAAAAGAGAAATAAATACAAGGATTAAAGTGTTCAAAGTTAGAAGGGACTCAGGAGATCATTTAGGAAGGACCTCAGCCATGCTTCATCTCCCTTTTCCCTCAACCTCTCTGGACCCCACCCCTTTCCCTTCACCTTTTGCATCATCTTCTCCCTCCCCTAACCCCCAGTTTCTATCATCCCTACATGTTTTGCCTTTACCCATTGGAATGTGGGCAACTTGAGAGGAAGGACAGTCTTCTTGGTTTGTTTATAGCCCCAGTACTTAGCATAGACCCTGGCACAGAGCAAGCACGTAAGAAATGCCTCCCTTTTTTCTCTCCTTTCCTTCCTCCCCGGTTAGACCCCCTCATTTCATAGATGAGGGAAGTGAAACCTAGAGAGGTCAAGTGATTTGTCTAAAGTTACCGAGTGATGGAGCTGGCACCCAGACTCAAGTACTGTGACTCCATATCCAGCTACTCTTTCCACTGACCATATCATGCTACCTTCAGGTAATTTGAAGAAGAAAAGCACTCCCAACTTGGTGATGGAGAAGGATCATGAAAGTCTTTAGGGACTGAGGTATACTCCCAGCTCACCTCGCCAGGGAGTTTTGTGTTTTCAGAGGCCAAAGGAAGGAGGGAGTATATCCTCAGGATGGAACACAAGCTGTTAAAAGACACAGAAATCGGAAATGGAATACAGAGTTTAGAGATCACCTAGTATCGCAGAATACCGAGCATATGATAGCACTAGGTTGGACCGAGAGGAGGAAAGGCTTTTAACAACCTGCTGATGAATTTGCATTTTGTCCTATAGACAGTTCGGAGCTGCCGAAGGTGTTCGAACAGGAGTGAGCCATGTCAGATTCATGCTTTAGGAAGGTTATTTTGGCAGCTATGTGGAAAATAAATCTGAGAGAGAAAGTAACTGAAGCCCAGAGGCCAGGTAAGAAGTTGCTGTGGTAGTACAGTCAGAAAGCGCTGAGGGCTATGAGCAAGGGGACGGCTGCGCCAGTGGAGCAGAGGACGCAGTTGTAGAGATGTTGTGACAGGAAAATAAACAGAGAGGGAAACTAAATGAATGTGGAGGTCGAGGAAGAAGGGGAGAGGAGTCTAAGACAACTGCAAACACAGGGAGACAGAAAGATGGTAATGTCCTTAACAGAAATAGAAAAGCAGAGATCATGGCAACGAGAAGATTGAGAGAAAATATGCATGCCCAGTTGGAAAAAGTGTTGGGGTATATTCATTTATAGTTGTGAAGGAACCCAAAGGTCTTTGTAGGAAGAGAGAAGTAAGCCAGATCCAGTTTTTATCTGTAAGATGTGAAAGTAGAGCAGTTACTCTGCTTTTTAAAAAAGGGAAAATCTACATTTTTGATCCCTGATATGAAAAAATGAACAATTTTTGCTGTTTTGTTTTTAAAAAAAAATAAAGCTGACACCTTCATCATTCTCACACATCTTCTCTGAATTAGAAGCCTGTCAAAGATACTCAAGAAAGGATTAATTTCAAGAATCGTGCCTGAATTAACTAACACAAATTAATGACCTGTTTTTGAGACCCCATACACATTATAAAATAAAAACAATAATTCACATGTATGTTGCACTTCAGAGTTTACAAAGGATTTTATCCTCAACAAACATAAAGTGGGAAGTAAAAATATCATTATACCTATCTCACAGATGAGAAAACTGAGGCCCAAAGAGATAAAATGACAAGCTTCCATGCCATACAGCAGAGGTAGCTTAATGGGTTTCCCCAGTGACTAATTTAACTTTGATAGGAAATGACACCCCTTGGGAAATAAAATTTGTTGCGTAAGATGCGTTTTAAGCTCACCATTCTAATATGTGTGAAGTAGAAGATTGTTGTTCCTTTTACACTTATCCCTTCCACGTTGTGGGGGTTAGGGATGTGGCACCCCCACAGTCTGGAAAATCTACATTAAGTTTTTGGCCCTCCCTTTGTACCAGAGAAGAAGTCTGAATTATTATGGAAAATATGTTGATATTGCATAACACTATCCCTATATTTTGTGCATTTCTGAGTTTCTAAACTTTTTCTCTGTCATTTGCTGGACTTTGCATGTCATCTGCGGCTTCCACAAAATTCCTTAAAAATTCCCATTTAATTTCTTATGCCACCTCATGATATAGTGAAACCGCAATGAGGAAAGTCGCATTGTAGAAGGGATAATTGTACTTACATTTAGTCTGTCTTATGCTTTCTTTGGTATATTAAGATTGTCCACACTGAGGATACTTCATATTAAAGGAAATAACCGAGGAAAATGCTGGATTTGGGTTTACAATTTAGATTACATAGTCATAATATTATTGAGCTTCTGGCATTTCTATTTCAGTCAATAGCATGACACAGTGTTTATTGAAAGTACTTAGCACAGTGCCTGGCACATAGTAGACACTGTATAAATACTCTCTTCTCTTCCCTTTCTCCTTCCCCTAAGCCGAGCTTGCTTTGCTATCACATAAAAAACAGATCCTTAAAGCAGAAAATTAAAAACAACCTAGAAATCTTGGTGCTTATAAATACTTGCCAGCATGCCCCACGTACACCACAATCTAGCTTTTTGACTAAATATCAGAAATTTACCCCAAAGCAATACATGTATCCAACTCATATATATCATCTGTAACTGGCTATATCTGTGGAAAAACAGGCACCAAATAATTATTGCAGACACTCATTGTGTGGATTTGTGGTAGGGCTTTGTCCATTGCTCTTCAAACAAGGAGAGACAGACATTATAAAGGGAAAGGGGAGGGTGGAGTGGTATGTAATATATAATTGTGTTGTTGAGAAAAACCGAAGGCCACAAAAGAGTTTTCTGCCGCAGTGATTTAATAGTAGACATACGATTTGTAACCCCAGCTCTTCAAGCTGTGTGCTGATAAGACCAGAGCTTGGAGACTCCATTGCAGTGATGGTTTTCATATGGCTTTGTTTTTAAGAGATAAACCTGCCATCCAGTATTTAACAAGGCCAAATGTTTACTTTTTTTCAAGTTTAGGCAGCTTAATTTCAGAGGCTGTTATGCTTGTGAGGCTCTCCAGTCAGGTGGGTGAAAATCTAGGAGCTAGATTTACTTTGCTCTTGAGCTCTTTGCCATCTCCTGGAGCACTTTGTGAAATGAACTGGAATTGTTTGAATGACTTCAATATGATTACTTACAGAAGTTTAGAAATATGAATCTTGTGTAGCTTTTAAAAAAAAAAAAGATCGTTTTTTCCACCTAAAATTTTAGGTCAACCCCAAAATGACATTTTAAGATTTTACTTAGTAATTGCTACTGAGCCCAAGATCTGGCTGGTCAGCACAATTCATCCTCTGAAAGGGTTTTTAGTTCTAGACCCATATTCACAGATCAGGTTGTATCTTAAATGCGCCTTGCCTCTGGAGAGCAGTATATCTTGCTCTTCCTGAAACCCTCTGGCTCTTTATATTCCCCCTCCCAACCTCCCCTGCCTAGCCCCTAGCCTCAGAGAGAATCCCTGAAACCTTACTTAGGCTTGTCTTATGCCTAGGGTCTCCTCCACTCCAAAGAGTGGGGTGAAAGTTACTCAGTGTAGAATGTAGGGGAGGCAGAAGAAAGGGATCTATTTCCTCCATAAAAATATAAAATCTTAAAACAAAAAAGACACAAAGTGTATAGTTAGAAAAACTTAAACACAAAGCAGTAACTTATAATTCTTCTCATACTCTCCTGAGAGTTTGAATACTTTCAGCACTTTAACAAAGATTATTTGATAAGAATGTTGAATAGACATTTCACCTTCACCCTAGTGCTGCCCTATGTAAAGTACTTGTCCAGGTCCATGTCTTCTGAAACTGCAGGCCATGCCTTGCGCTCATTTCTCTTCCTGGTGGTCATATTTTCTTAGAAGGGTAAAATTATAAAAGATTCCTCGTACTGTGCAACTGGCACCAACTGAGAGACCCAGCAACTCTTCAACTCATGTGCTTCCAAGGCTGAAAATATCCATATCCCAATTGCTGTTCAGTCACCAGTGGTTAGGGAAATAAACAAACCAGGGTCCTGAGGCCTAGGCTCAACTTGACTTTGGTAGCACATATGTTTGACACTTTCCTAACTTCCAGAACAAGGAGAGGAATAGGAAATGCTCTTTCTTCTGCTCACAGGAAGTCCCAGAGAAAGAAAAGATGAGAGGGTATTACATGTCACATACTCAGTCTTGATGTTGCTTTGATACAGCCTCCCATTACTGACCCAGTGGCCAAGATGGGAGAAAGTTAATATGTGGAACCCAACCAGAGACTTTTGGATGTGTGTGCCTTTTATCAAGGGGTCCAAGGAAAAGGGCTGGAGCAAATGTATCACCAGAAGGGGGTTAGCTCTAAGGAATGTACATCTGACTTCCAGAAAGGGCCAAATCTCCTAAGAGTGCTTCATGGAGTGTTCTCTTGCCTGAGCCAATGGAGGCTTGGTGGGAGGAAGAGAGGACTCCCCTGATCAGTCATTCAGCCAACTGGCATTTCTTAAGTATATTTACTATGTTCCAGGCTCAGTGCTAAGTACTGAAGATACAAAACAAACAAACAAAACCAAAGCTAGTTACTGTCTTTCAGGAGCAACATTCTAATGGGGGAGAAAAATATACAAATAAGGGGCAGAGCCAAGATGGCGGCTGAAAAGCAGGGACCAGCGTGAGCTCCCCGCCATGTCCCTCCAAAAACCTATAAAAAATGGCTCTGAACCAATTCTAGAACTGCAGAACCCACAAAATAGCATATGGAAGCAGGGCTCTAGCCCAGGACATCCTGGATGGTCTCTGGGTAAGTTCTGTCCTGCACAGAGCTGGGAGTGGAGGGGAGTGGAGCTGAGCCCAGCATGGGTGGTGCAGACCAGCCAGACTGGGAGCCTGGCAGAGCATGCTCTAGTGCCCTGAATCAGTGAGCTGCGGCAGTTACCAGACTTCTCAACCCACAAACACCAAGGACAACAGAGTAGGTTAGTGGGAGAGGCTGCTAGGGACTGGGATAGAGTTTGCAGTTTGGTCACCACCCCTGGGGGCAGCGGAGGTGGGGCAGCTTTAGAACTACAGCTGCAGTTGCTTCTGGCCCCAGGCCCACCTGGTGGGAGCAATTAAGTGGTGGATCAGGGCAGGAGTGAAGAGCCTGCTGAAGATCTAAGTCCAGTGAAGGTTGGGGGTTCTTGGGTAAGGAGGAATGCTGGTGTGGCAGAAATGGTGCATCCCCCCAGGCTTGGAACATAGAATTCTTTAGTCTATAAGCAGTCATACCCTGCTGAAAAACTCAAGGTTCAAGTGAGTTGGCTGGGAAAACACACCCAGATTCAGTCACAGATTCTGGAATCCTTCTTTGGTGACAAAGAAGACCAAAACATACAGCCAGAAGAAATCAACAAAGTCAAAGAGCCTACAACAAAAGCCTGCAAGAAAAACATGAACTGGTCTCAGGCCATGGACGAGCTCAAAAAGGATTTGGAAAAGCAAGTTAGAGAAGTAGAGGAAAAATTGGGAAGAGAAATGAGAAGGATGAGAGAAAACCATGAAAAACAAGTTAATGACTTGCTAAAGGAGACCCAAAAATATACTGAAAAATATGCTGAAGAAAATAACACCTTAAAAAATAGACTAACTCAAATGGCAAAAGAGCTCCAAAAAGCCAATGAGGAGAAGAATGCCTTGAAAGGCAGAATTAGCCAAATGG
>CM053626.1:63545217-63563466 GCA_028646595.1 Phalanger gymnotis | reverse complement strand
TGAAGAGGGAATACCATACATACTCAGTTGTATATCTTACCACACAGGAAAGAAGGAGGAAAAAGATAAAAAAGTGGGAATGAAGATAATCAAAAACAAACACTTTTGAAAAGGGACAGTGTCAAGGGAGAAAATTCAATAAAGGGGGATATAAGTTAGGAAGAAGCAAAATATACTTAGTCTTTCACAACATGAGTATTGTGGAAGGGTTATACATAATGATACACATGTGGCCCATGTTGAATTGCTTGACTTCTTAGGGAGGGTGGAGCGGAAAGGAAGAGGGGAGAGAATTTGGAACTCAAGGTTTTAAAAAAGTTGATGTTCAAAAGTAAAAAAGGTTTTTTTTCATGCAACTAGAAAATAAGATGCACAGGCAATGGGGCATAGAGATTTATCTTGCCCTACAAGAAAGGAAGGGAAAGGGGGATGGGAGGGGAATGGGGTGATGGAGGGGAGGGCAGACTGGGGAACAGAGCAACCAGAGTGTATGCCATCTTGGAGGGGGGGGGGGAGGAAATGGGGAGAACATTTGTAATTCAAATGCCTGTGAAAATCAATGCTGAAAACCAAACTTATTAAAAATAAATTTAAAAAAATGTGAGGAGGATGAATTATATGATGTCTAAAATCCCTTTTAGCTCCAACATTCTATTGAGCTGTGTGATTTTTAGTTAAACTCTTCACCTCTCTCTTACCTTAATTTCCTCTTCTATAAAGTAAGGCTGTTGCATTGAAAAACTTCTAATGTTTCTCTACCACGTATGCTGCTCTGACTCTATATCACATTGGCATGAACATATAAAGGAAATTTAAATTTTCAGTGTGGTATGAAGACAAGAGGAGTAAGTAGCATTGCTCTCACCACTTAATGTCTTAGTATTGTTTGGTTTTTTTTTCACCAGTGATAGTGTCTGTTTCACTGAGACTGGAGAACAATAGAGTACTTCAGTCCAGAAGTAAGAAAAAAATGCTTGGTAAATTGGTAAACAGGATTTTTTAAATGGAGCCTTGGGGAGAGACAAAATGAGTCCATTCCAGCGATTTCATTAGTGTTGGCCTTTTATCACACATGCAGATCTGCAGCAGTTCTGTAACCTAGTCTGAGAGAGTTACTTGGAGCGCTGGATTTTAATAACCAGAGCTACCCAGCTAGTAAGTGTCAGAGGCTGGAGTTGAGGCTAGGTCTTCCTGACTCTAAGATGGACACTATCCACCACCCCACCCTCTGCAGCCTTTCTGATAAATAGATTAGAATCAAATTAACAGCTGTGAAAAGAAATGAAGCCTTGATCAAGTATCTGCACTGCAAGTGGTTTCTCTTGCTTCTTGGTAGTACTTATGGATTTCAGGTCTCTAAGTCAGTCAGTCAGTCAACAAGCATTTATTAAGCTACTAATACAACACCCTTGAGGAAGATAAGCCTAAGGCAGGTAAAAAGGGGAGGTAGATTCTACTGTGATCTATTTTACAAAGCTGCAGTAAGCATTTCCCTGTTGAAATTCCCAATGAGTGGCAAGAGGCATTTCGGGATGATTCAAGGCATTTGGAGATAATTTACTCTGGAGGAGACATTCAAAAGGTCCAGATTATTTGAAGGGAAACAGAGTTCAAGTGAAAACCAGAATATCTGGGAGTGGGGTGGGTGGGGGTATGACCAAGGTAAAAATTAATCTAGTGAACAATAAACAGGTATTGACAGCAATAATGAAAACAAAAGAAAAAATTATCTAAAGAGCATCTTCGGACATTTTCAATGATCAATCTAGAGAAAAATGAGGGTTGGGGTGGGGGAGTGGAGAAACCTTGTTGGAAAACATGAGAGTTCTTATACGTTTTTGACACATGGGACTCTGACTTCATTCAGTGAAGAGGACCACTTTGATTTTAATACAATTGGAGATGATTTTTTTCCAATTACATGTGCTCTCCTGGGGTCCATGCTGCTATCAACTCAGGTGTCCTTATTTGCCTTAATCCCAACAAACTTGTTTCTCCTTGTCATTGAAGGTGCTTTTATCTCACTTCCTTTTACCTTACTTGGTTAGTTCTCCAGTAGGTTCCAGGCATTTACATATTTTTATTTTGTTCAAACCTCTAATTTCTTGGTCTAGGAAACTCTGAGTGTGGAAATCAGTGCAGATTAGCAAGTGTTCTGCAATTTGCCATCTTAGAGAGTTGCCTGTGGACACCGAGAGGTTAACACATAGTCGGTGTATGACAGAGACTGCACTTGACCTCACATTTCCTGGCTCAAAGACACACTCTAACATTCAAGCCATTACCCCATATCACTTCTCATTTAACTGTTAGTCAAAGTAAAACAGAAACATAAAATGTTAGAACCCTGGAGATGATTTTGTCTGCCCTCCTCATTTACAGATGAAGAAAGTGAAGCGTAAAGAAATTATAGGATTTTAAATTTAGAATTAGAACAGACCTTTGAGGCCATTGAGTATAACATCCTCATTTTACAGATACCTAAGGAAACTAATTTACAGAAACCTTAGGTGACTTGCCTAGTAAGTAGGATCAAAGAGGCAACATGGTTTTATAGAAAGAATGCTGGATTTGGAATCAGAGGTCTTGAATTCAAACTAGCCCTGCCACTTAAATATCTATGTGAATTGGGGTAAGTCATTGAACCTCTTTGGCCTCAGTTCATCATTTGTAAAATGTGTTGGACTTAATTTTCCACCATCCAGAGAGAATCTTCCTTAATCCAGACTCTATGCTGGAATTGCTCCATCACACTGGTGAATACTTTTGGCAAGCAGACATTAATTACTGTATTTTATGACATACCTGATGGTTCCTTGTTATTGGACAGGCTTATTTGATTTTTATTATATCTTTCATGGATTTTTGAATGATCTTGATGTATGAGTGGGAAATAAGTCATCATAAAAGAGCTTCTAAGGTAGCATTTTGTTCTAAGGGAGCATTTTGAGTGAAATGTTTTTTTTTTAATCATCAAACAATATGCACAATTGGAAACTGCATTATCTACATCTTTCATTCAGTTGTGAGGTGGTAAAGATGAGGTGCATTTTTGATTATCATTTTCAAAGTCTACCTATTTCATACTAAAACATTGGCATTTAAGGATGCCCTCAATTACTTTACAGAAGACTCTCAGAAAGATTTTGTATAGATAAGAGAGTAGGCATGTAGGTCAGTAGTTGTTTATGTTTTTGCATTCATCACTTTTTTTAGAATCATTCAGTTCCAATGTATTTTGCATGCTTTTGATATCTTCCCCTCCTTTGTGAACCAGCCCTCTAATTTCTTCACAACTGTATTGCTTTCAGAATGAATCTCCTCTATATGTTTATTCTAATTAGCTTGCTTTTATCGTCTTTGTTTTCTGTAGGGCCATTTCTATTTCCCCAGTAAACACCTTAGGTTGGAGTCGAAATATAGTGATTCTGCTGTACTTAATGGAGGAAACTGTTTAATAATTTTTTCAAATCTTTTCCATTTTTGTTCTCTTCATAATCCTTTTTCTGTTTTCATCCTTGAAAGTCTTTGGGATGACTTTGTTTAGTTCGATATCTTGCCAATTTTCTTTAGACTGGATTTTCCCTCCATTACTTTGCTCTCCTTTAGGAGAGCAGTCATCTATCATGCTTCTTTGTAAGACTTTACAAATTGCTTTATATTTGAACCCAGTGTTGCCTTTGGCAGCCATCTCTTTCCACTTGGCAAGTAAATCACATGTTGACTAAAGTGCTTCCTGGACTCTTTTGGTCTTGTAACAATTAATCTACATTGATTTAACTTCTGGATTAGATTATTATATAACAAAGAATAAAAAAGAGGGAGTAAACAATTCAGCACAGTAATGAGCACATCAACCAAGACCAGCATCATATGCAATGACTGTCCTGCCTCTGTAAAGCAGGAAGGGGAGTACACCCTCACACCTCTTATTTGGGACTAAAGGCTGGTCATTAAATTTCACAGCATTCAATTTCAATTTTTTTTATTCTTTGCATTTACGTTGTTGTAATAATAGTATATATTGTTTTTCCTGTTTGGCTTATTTCACTTTGAATCAGTGCATATATGTCTTCCTTTTTTCCCTCTTTATTCATTATTTTTTATAGCCCTGTAGTATTCCTCTCCGCACATGTACCACAATGTGTTTGGCTCTTCTTCAATCTATGGACATTTAATCCTTTTATTATTGATGTTAACCATATTACCAAATGTCAGAAATTGAAGTAGACAAAGAAAATACTAAAAAGGAAGAGATTGTTTTGTTTTACTTGTTCCTTATTAAGGTTACTACATCAGCTGAATCAGAGTCAGAATGAGTGAGAACATTTGCTTAGGATCAGGAATAGACACAGGGAACTAGAACTGTGGTTTCACTGGTATAGACAAGTCTGATGAGAAATCCCTACCAAAGTAGGTCAACAGCTCCCCTGTTACTTTACGGATTTAGAGCACTGGGGCACCAAGAAGTCAAATAATTTGGCCATGGTTAAGCAGCGACTGTGTAAGAGTCAGGGCTTATTGAGTCCTCTGTGATACGAGAGAGAGAGAGAGAGACAGAGAGACAGAGAGATAGAGAAAGAGAATGTATATAATAGAGCACTGGAAAATGTTTTGTAGTCAGAAGACTTCAGTTCAAATCCCAAGTCAGCCACTTATTGTGTGACCTTCAGTAAGTCAAATTACATCTCTGAGTGTGTTTCCTAATCTATACAGTGTAGAGAAACTATCTGCTTCATGGGGTTGTTGTGAAGGTCAAATAAGGTAACACAAAATTATTTTTGAACTACAAAGTTCAACATAAACATTAGTTATTAGTAATTATTAGTGGTAGCAATATTATTAATAAGTTATATCAGGTCAGCTTAAGGTCAGATGTTATTATCCCAATGGGAACTTGCTGAATTTTAGCTTTCTTCCCTTTAAGATGAACTCCCCATTTTGTTGTCCCTTTAAAAAAAATCACGACTTTTAAATGCCTTGTGAAATGTTACAGTTAATTTGTTTTTCACAAGTCTAGTGTGTATATTAGTTAAAAAAATATTACGATCACTTTGCTCCATACTTAGCATGTGTTAGTTAAATTACAAGTTGTTCTTTCACAGTATTTCTTGCAGTTCCCCAAGAAGTCTCATCTGTTGACTCTCTACCCAAGTTACTCTCGTGTAGTAAGGTGCTTAGAGATTCCTGGATTAGCAGTTAGGAGATATGAGTTCTAATCCTTGTACTGATGGTTACCCTAGGTCTCTATTTCCTCCTTTTGTAAAATAAGGGTGTTAATACAAGTTTGGTATCTGAAAACGCTTCTAGGTCTAACACTTTGAGTCCTTCAATTCGTAATGTGACGTCATGGAGAGGAATCTACACTTTGAATCAAGAAGACTTGGGTTCAAACCTCACCCTGAGAATTTACTAGTTGTATGACCAGTGGTGAATCACTTAACTTCCCTTGGTTTTCCTAGCTATAAAATGAAGGTGTTTGACTCTGGCTTCCAGGGTCCCTTCCAGCTCTAAATACATGATATGACGATGAATTTCATTGAGTCACATGAGTCTTCTTCTATACCTTGGGTTTATAAATCATTTCCCCTCTTGGAGGGGGCCTCAAGTTTCCTCCTTGGTGAAATAAAGGAGTTACGCTATGGTCACACATGATCTTTCCAGGTATAACATGATAAGGAGGTAGGATAGACATGGTTTCAGGCTGTCTTTTGCCCACTTGACAAAAAAATCTACCTGTTTGCTATAAGGGACATGACTACCCATATGTTTGTGGATTCCAAATATGAAGAACCTACCAACTTTAGTTTTTAATCATCAGGAATTAAAAGTTAAAATAGGAAGTTATCAAATGACCTGCTTCCTCTAGGGGAGGGGGATGGCTAGGCCCTCCATATCCTCAGCAGATGTGTAGTGGTATCACAGGGCACATTGTTACCATACTAAAGTACATGATAACCTGCTGGTTTGAAATATTACCACAAAGCTTCCCAAGTGCTCAATAACTAAAAAAACCAATGTGTCATAGCAGATAGAATACTGGACATGGAGTCGAGAATACCAGGTTCAAATCCCATCTCAGAAACTTATTAGCTGTGTGACTGGTCCTGGGCAAGTCGCTTGAACTCTCTGGCCCCAGATTCCTCATCAGCAAAATAAGGGTGGTTGTACTTGGTGATCTATTGATGCTATGATCTTCTGAACCTCTCATAGGAAGTGGCATCACTACCTGTGCGAGTGCTGCAGCACCTCATAAATGTTTTAGCATTAGATTTGACCTAACTTCAGAACCTCCATTTCATTATCTATAAAAGGAGACAAGGGTTAAAGAGAGAGGTGAAGAAATACAGCCTAGATAATCTCTCAGTTACCTTTTAGCTTTCAAACCTAGGTACCTGTTATATTAAGCCACCTTCTACTATGCTGCATGGTGTTTGTGCATACGCCTGCATGTGTGTACGTGTGTGTGTTTGTATTTGCTTTTAAGGCAATTTTCCTATCCCTTGTCCTTTCCCACTCAACTGAAACTTTTGGGAATCCATTTTTCTTCCTATTTGTAGTTTTTCTCTTGATTCACATCTAACCCAAACAATTCTGGAAATACTTCTCCCATTTTCTTCAAAGCTCTCCCAGGTCATTGCTTCTCTAAATGGCACTCCTTCCTAATTGGCAACAAGTGACTCTGACATTAGCAGGATCATGGCATGGTTTAACTATCATGTGATAAATCTGTGGCCCCACCAATTTCACAGGTATACTCGTGCATTATCTCTATTAAAATGAGTTTTGTTCATTGATGATAGAATTAAACAACAAACCAGCCCAGATTTGAGGTGACAATACTATATACTATCAAGCCTAAAGAGTATTCTGAGATATTTTCTTCTCCCCCAACCCCCTGCCATTTATAATCTAGATTTTATATAACCAATCTTTTGTGGAATTTTGTTGTTTTTGCACCCACAACTTCGTTCATACACAATGCCCCTTTCCAACAGCAGGCTTTCATCTCCTCTCACCTGCATTATTCCATTAGCTTTGTAATTGGTCTCCTTGCCTCAGATAGATCCCTGCTATAATCCGTCTTCCACTCCTGCCAAAGTGATTTTCCTTACACATAGGTCTGACCATTTAGCCCCACCCACTACTCAATAAACTCCAATGACTCCCTGTTACTTCTGGGATCAAAAATGAAATTCTCTGTTTGACATTTCAAGCCCTTTACAAGCTGGTTCCTTCCTATTTTTTCAGTCTCCCTGTACTTCTCTCCATGCTATCCATGATCCAATTATACTAGCCTGCTCAATTTTCTGCACAAATGGCATTTCCCAAAATCCATGCCTTTGCTTTGGCTGTCCCCATGGGCAGAATACTTTCCCTTCTCATGTCTCATTTCCTAACTTTCCTGGCTTCCTTCAAGACACCGCCCAAATCTCATTTTCCTTTGGAGGCCTTCCCCATTCCTATACCCAGTGCCTTCCCTCTGAGATTATCTGACATTTACCCTGCTTATGTCTCACATATACACAGGTACTTGACTGTTATTTCCTCCATTAGAGTGTAAGCCTCCTGAAGGTAGGGACCTTTTTTTTTCCATTCTGTGTATTCCTGGGTCCTTTCATGGCCCCTGGGAAATAGTAGGGATTTAATAAATAACTTTCAGTGAACTGATTTTGGATTATCTAGAAACTTGGCTCCAGTTTGGCTTCTTGTGTTGTTTATCCATAGAAGAAGAAATCTTGCTTTGAAACCAATGAAGAGGCCTAATCATTATCAGCCTCTGTAAAGAGGTTCTCACATCACTGAAATGCAGGTGCTTTTGTTATCAAGTTTTGTTTTCCCTGCGGAACCCTGGGCAAGTCACTTACCTTTTGTTTGCCTCAGTTTCTTCAACTTTAAAATGGAGATCATAATGACACCTACTTCACGTGGTTTTTGTAAGGATCAGATGTGATGTTTGTAAACTGCGTAGCGCAATGCCTATCATGTGGTAGGTGCTTAATAAATGTTCATTCCCTTTCTTTCTTTACTCCCCTCCTCCCTTATATTACAGAATGTGCACAAATAAATTTCTTGCTATTAAGGTATTTTTGCAATTAATTTTATTTTTATGTTATGGAATAAAATAAGCATTCCCATAACATGGTATAACAAAAGAAATGATTGCACAAGAAGCTGCAAATCTGCTATGCATCACTTGCTCTTCCTCTCACATACACAACAAAATTATCATGTAAATGAATTTATTTTTTTTCCTTTTTTTTCTTCCTTACTGACCCCCTGACCTAGAGATGGCTACTATTAGACATAAAGAGGTGTATATCTATGTATGTGTGTGTGTGTGTATAAAATTATTCTCTGCATACTTCTTTTTATCAGTTTTCCCTCTGGATATAGATAGCATCTTTCTTCATATGGATTTTGTAGTTAATTTGGGTATTTATAATAGTCAAAATAACTTATTCACTCAAAGTCATTTTTAAAATAATATTGTTGTTACTATATACAACATTCTCTTAGTTCTGCTCATTTCACTCTTACTTATTAAGTGCAAGCCTTTCCAGATCTCAAGCTATATTATAAGGCAGTAATTATTAAAACTACCTGGTGCTAGCTAATAAATAGAGAGGTAGGTCAATGGAATAGAGTAGCTATTAAGGTATTTTTCATGTCAAGTACTTCGCTTTTAAGTTCAATGAGGTCTCCAAGATCACTCTAGAATAATGCTTTGTTTCTTTATTGAAAGTGCTAGTCTGCTTAATTTTTGCTGCATTACTGTTTCCGTGTTGATTTAGAATGAGGCTGATTGACAACGATGGTGACATCTACTTCTTTTGAAAATCATTTTCTGGAAAAAACAGATAAATAAAAACAAGTTATGTTGTGGAAGAATTTTTACCTACATTAACCAGTGGCAACCACAAATTGCTAAGCAATACTCATCATCATACCATTATTATTTAACCAATAAATTATCTTGCCATTATTTAGGCATCAAGATAGCACAGTTGATAAGAGTGTTCGACTTGGAAATCTGATTTCAAATCCTGACACTTTTTAGTTCTGTGATCCTGGGCAACTCAGCCAAGTCTGACAGCCTCAGTTTCCTCATCTGTAAAATGAGAATAATAATAGCATTTATCCCACAGTATTGTTGTGAGGATGAGACAAGATAATAAGTGTAATGTACTTTGCAAACCTTAAAATGCTCTATAAGTGCTAATATTATTATCTCAGGTTGATAAACACATGATCATTTTTTTCTAAACTGGAATAACTTTTTTGAACTGATTCCTTGTATTGGTTTGCTTGGGAAAAGTTCCCAGAGATCATGGAATTTCAATATTAGAGAGGGCAAAATTCAGTCTAATTCTTTTAGAGAAGAAGAAATTGACACCTGGATTGACTCGCTCAGGGTCACAAAGTATATCAGTTAGTAGCAAAGCTCAGACTAAAACTGAAGTCCTTTCATCACCATTCTGATGCTCTTGCCATCAAACTATAATTTTAAAAAAGGAATAGTTATTGCACCATATATGGACTGGATTTTCTGTAATCTTGATAAAAGGGGAGAAGGGAAGGGGAATTAAAACATGGACATTTTTATCACTTTTTTGGGCATTGTGAATAGCACTGCTTGGGTTAATCAGGTTGGGTTTATATTCACTTAGAAGTCAGCATCCTTTTATTCAAAATTGTGCTCTTATTTAAAGCAGATTGATTCAAGCACTTTCTGCATTTCTTTGCACAGACCAAAAAAAAAAAAAACCCCTTGTCTTATTTACTTTGAAGTAGAAAGCTAAGACAAAACTAAAATGGAATTAAAAGGAGCACAGACAACATTTCATCTCATACTATTTTCGAAAGAATCTAAATGTATACTGTAACCTTGTGCCTTTGTAGTAAGTCTATAGACATTATCAGATCAATCTAAATTGAGTTAGTGTATATGTGGTAAGCAGAAACTGGTGGAAATTAGTTTATCTTCCCCAGACTCTTTCTGTTTTCTTTGAACAGTGCAGGATAAACTAGTTTTAAGAGCTGATTAGGTTTCTTTCTTTCTTTTTTTCTCCTTAAAAGGGTAGAGGAATAACATTGCGATAGATTCACACTAGCTCTTAGCACCAGGAGCTATTACATACATAGCCTATGGCCCATGTGTGACATCTGTAAATATGATAAGAAAGACCTACTGAATATCAAAACGGAAATACAGGCATTGCAAGGTGAGGACTATAAGCAGCTATCCCTGATCTCTTCTACTTTCATTTATTGTAAATACCTGTGTGAGTTCCCCTGACATGCATAAATACGAGGAGGGTAGCCTGCAGTCATTCCTCCTGATTTTATTAAGGGACTCTGTAGAAAATGCTTTTCAATCCCATGAGACAGAGTGGAAAGCTGCTACCTGGCTAATCTTAATGGGCATTTTAGGAGCTTTTTAAAGACTCTTAATTTTTTTTTGTTTTATGTGTAAAATTCTTTTTTTAATTAACAGTGAGGATAGTTTGTTATTTTTCTAATTTATGTCATTATCTCTGTGGATTCATTGGGGAGGGGGCACTATGCTTTTTTGTTACAAAGATTATGTTTTTTCTTTTTTTCTCTTGTTAGTTTTTAAATTGTGGGTGTACGAAAAGTTAGCAATCTTGATGTGACCAAAAAAGAGAGCCATTGGAACCATTTTTTTTTAATATATAGAAGACAGAAGAGAAGGAAGCACAAACTGGAAGGACAGTTTTGAAAGTAACCTGAAATTTGTTTTTTTTTTTTTAAAGCAAGTACTATGAACTTGAGATCCATGATTTCATAAACAGTCCTTTTTTGTGTTCTCCTTTGTGTATGGAAATGTTATTTTTTGGTGTTTAATTTCAGAATTGAAAATTAATTTGAGAAATAGAACAATACTTGTATGTCTTAATATAATTGAAAATACAGTGTCTACATGGAAAACACATGTGAACATGTTTTTGTTGTTGTTGATTTATATTAGGATTTAGAAAAGTTGTCCTGAATAATTCCAGAATTATTTAAACAGGTCACTAGTAATTCAACTAATCTTAAATTTGCATATAAATTGAGAGAAAATCTTTTTTCTAAGATATAGTGATACATTTTTTTCTTTTCTTTAAAGACAATAGTCCCTGCCATCCTCAAAATTTACAAATATGAGATATAAATTACAAGCAAGTTAATAATTAAACAAATAAGTTCTCATTTTCTTTCTTGTAAGATTTGAAAAAAGGTGATAACTTTGGAATTTTGCATGTAATAGTTAAACTCGCATATCATTAATTCCCCATTCATTTAGACTGAAAGAATCGTTTAACATACATTGATTTAGTGCCAACTAGGTGGTATGTACTGGGTACACAAGCGCAAAAAGAAAACAGTCACTTGCACAGGTAAGCACAAAACATATGAGTTGACGAGGCACATCTGGACAACCTGAAATTAAAATTTTGTATACCTCCTTCCTCATTTTAAAGATTTTGTGATTCTATCTCTTCAACTAAACAACCCACATATACTCCCAAAGCACCTACGAATAACCCATGAAACAAATGAAAATTAAAACGACCTCTTGTCCTGTGCGGCCAAAAGCAAGACTGATCCCATATAAGACTAATTTCATTAATTCTGCCCCTTCTGTTCTTTTTGGTGAAAATATTGTTAGCTGATTTAATTGGTACTTTGCTTCCCGATCTCATTGTCATATGTACTCCTTGAAAATTGTATATTGCCTTCTCATTGTGTGTAACTCTTGTCCACATCTTACCATAAATATTCCTTAGGTGGTCCACTGAAGGGGGCTAAGGGCCTCATTCTCTTAGATCTTTTGACATTTTGTGAATAGCAAAGGAAAATACAAATTGATTCTGTAGGCAAGCTGATTAAGTTTTAATAATCATTTGTAAGTATGCTTCAGGAAAAATAAAACAGATATTGTTATTTAATAAGTTTATCTTATATCTATGTGTATGCATATACATATACACACATATATACAGGAATCCACAGATATTACAATTGTAACTTCTTAAATGGCTAATGGCACACCTGTACTCCCTAGATGTCTATCCATTTCACAAAAATTGACATTTTTGATTATTAATAATAGTACTTCTAAGATTCCTTATTTTCTCATATATTCCAACTGATTTCACCCTAAATAGCTGAAGTGCAATCAAATGATACATTATCAGCTTAAATTGCATTTTGGTATATTGTTTTAAAATAATTATGGTTTATGGTGTAGCAGTCTGACTCTATAATTGCTAAGTTGAATGTATAACTAAATTTAAAAATTTTTTTCTTGCTGTATCCTGAGGCAATTATTGTGAAAAGAAAAATTTTATAAATCAAAGTAATAAATATGTTTTGTTATGACAATAAAAAGAATAGCCCACTTAAAATGGTCTTACCCATAATTTAAGGCAAATTTAATGGGACATAATGCATAATGTGAATGGGACAGTCATCTATAGTAGTGTAGATGTTCTTAACTAAATTTCATATGATGGAGAAACATGGAAGCACTTTAAGGATCCCAACAATAGATTTGATCTTAGGCTGTTTTCTCACTCAGGCTCAGACATCTGTACAAGCAAAGCATGAACTCCACTTTGTGATTGTGGCACACTGAATTTTTAATGAAGTGCTTTTCAACCATCCTTGTTGGGAAAAAAAAGAAAAAAATGAAACTGTGGCTGACAGGTTACTCAATGAGAATTCGTTTATAAAAGCCTAAGCTGTACCAACAATATATTTTATGTAGCCATAATAAATTCTTGGAAGACTACAAATAGTTAGCTCTTCTCTATAAAGCAGAACCAAAGACCAATATGTAGAAGAGACAGGGAGTCAGATTTCATTCAATTTTAGGAAAAATTTCTTGGCAGTTAGCTCTATCCAAAACCTGAATGGACTGGCATGCCAGCAGAAGTAGTAAGTCTCTCATATTAGGAGATGTTGGATGACTATCAGAGATGTTTTATAGGGAATTCTTTTTTAAGGTGGGGGTCATACAAGTTGCTCTCTTAGTTATTATAACTCTGAAGTTCTTTTATTCCTGTGAAATGACTTAGAAGTCTTCACATCGTTCCTGTGTGTTTTGATATAAACTTGCTAACTGTGTTTGCTTGCTTTAATTGTTTGTTATAAAAAAGAAAACCAATAGATAAGCTCATTAGCCAAAGAATTACAGATGGAAAGATGTATTTAGATAGTTGAAATCCGTGAAATAGTTCCTCATTGAAAAACCACATTGGCATTAAAAGTGGTCAGAGCTACTGGCAAATAAAAACTACTCGCACCTTGTCACTCTTCTATAACAAATTTAAGATGATCTGCCCTCAGATTGGTTGTCATTTTATTTTAACTTTTACAGGATCGAAAGCACTACAAATATAGTATGCTTCATCCCATCTCATTAACAAAAAACATAGACTACATTAGAGGACACCTCCAGAAAGAAACCTTAAAATTACTTCTGCTCTCCATTATTTAATTAACTAGTTAGGGTCCACTATTTACATACTAGCCTATTGTAGTTGTTTCTAAAGGTTAAAATGCTTTCTAATTATTGAAGAAGCCATAGCAGTCGATTTTGAAGACCATCAACCATTAAACATTTATTATATGCCTACTACATGGGAAGCAGTGTATTGGTCACTGAGTACACAAGGACTAATACTTTAATTGAACTATAAACTGGTCCAATAATTCTGGAAAACAATGTGGAACTATGCTAGAAAAATGACTCATTTTTTCATGTTCTTTGACCCAGCAATACTAGTGCTGGCCGTACCAGTTCTCATATATATCAAAATATTTAGAATAGCACTTTTATGGTAGTAAGAAGCTGCAAGCAAAGAAGGTATCGTTCTATTGGAGAATGACTAAATAAATTATAGTGTAAGAATGTAATGTAATATTTTTGTGCCATGAGAAATGATGAATGTCAGGAATTTCGGAGACTCTTAGGAAGAAGCATGGGAACAAATTGAGAATGAGGTGAGCAGAAGAAAGAGAATAACATGCATAACAAGCACCATAAAGTGCTAAAAGATATCAATACTAAAATTAATGCAATGATCAATCTTGACTGTAGAATAATGATGATGATACATACCTCTTCCTTCAGACAACTACATGGTACAGGCACTGAGCCTGGAGTCCGGAAGGCCTAATTTCAAATTGAACCTCAGACATTTACCAGCTACATGACCCTGAACAATTCACTGAACCTCTGGCTGCCTTGGTTTTCTCATCTGTAAAATAAGGATAATAAAAGCACCTATATTCCAGGCTTTTTGTGAAGATCAAATGAGGTAAAATTTGTAAAGCATCTTATAAACCTTACAGTGTCGTCTAAATGCTACCTAGCAGCAGCAGCAGCAGCAGCAGCAGCAGCAGCAGTAGCAGTAGTAGTAGTAGCAGTAGAAGTAGTAGTAGTAGTCATAGTAGTAGTAGTCATAGTCATAGTAGAAGTAGTAGTAGCAGTAGAAATAGTAGTAGTAGTTGTAGTCATAGCAGTAATAGTCATAGTAGTAGTAGTAGGAGGAGGAGTAACAGTAATAGAAGCAGTACAGGTTGTAGTAGTTGCATTAGCAGAGAGGTGGTCGACTACAGGTGTGGTAGAAAGCATACAGAAATGACAGTATGGTGGAAATAGTCACTTTGTCTTAGCTGTACTGCTTTGTTCTAATGGAAATATCTGTTGGAAAAGCGGGAAGCAATAGCAATGCAAAAAAAAAAACTTATTAATGAAAGAACTTGTAGGGAAATAGCATAATGGAAAGGGATTTAACTAGAAATCTAGAAACCTGCACTCTCATGCTGGATCTGCAAGGCACTGTATCTCTCTAGGCCTAAGTTTTCTTTTTTACTAAGAGGCTGCGTGGTATGGTGAAAAGAACATGATTCCTGGATTTTCAGGACTGGAATTTGAATCCTGTCTTTGTTTCTTGCTACCTGCATGACTTTCGGAAGTCACTTAACCCATCCTTGGCCTCACTTTTCTTCTCTGTAAAGAGGTTGAACTAGTTGGACCTCTGCCAGGGTCCCTTCCAGTTCCAAGCCTGATCTGATCATCTTTACAAAGACTTCAAGCTCAGAAATTCTGATTGAATGAGAAAAATATACTTATCTTGATTGTAGAAGGAAAAAGCACATAAGATAAGAGTTCAAGGAACACCTCAAATGGTGGAGAGGTTTTGCTGCAGACTTTGTTACTTTATTTGGGAGTTCAATTATAAAGGAAATACGATGATGTTCATTCATTCTTTGTAACTCTACACTAGGTAATCTCTGTAAGTGACCTCTTTCATTTGAAGTAAGCCGAGAAAGAGTTTTTCTGTCTTGTTCTTAATGAAACTATAAATGTTTTTTCTAGTTAAATTGAAACCAGGTTGAGGATCTCCTATAGATTGGGTTGGTAAGATGGTAGAACTAACTGAGAGATAATAGCACTGGAGAAGATAGATTAGATTTGTCTCCTTTCACTTGGTAACAAAGCTGCCTGGGTTAAATGTACCCTTGGGGAATTCTTGTTTACAGAAAGCAACTAACATTAAGTGGTAACACTTATTTTAAAAGAGATAATGTTGTTGGAACTCCATTTTACTACTAATTGCTCTCACAGCTCAGTTATTTTCCTTTTCAAGCAATGGAAGACCAGTGGTCCAGAGAACTTATCTTGTTTGTGTGGGGACCTACTTGAGTAATGAGATACCTAATAACTTGCTCCATTGTCTCCATTATTGGGAAGTAGTTATTTGCTCCTGTCACTAGTCACACTTACCTAAGCATTAAAATTCAAGTCTCTTATCCTTGACTGGGCAATTTGGATTGGCTCTACTGACAGTTTTAATGAAAGCAAATCAGATTTTACATGCGTACCATATATAGTTTTCCAAAAGGAAGCATTTTGTTTAATGAAAGGAGCTAAATTATAATTTATTTATGATAAAGCTATTTTGTATGGCTAGGTATTTAACCCAAATTAATTAAGAGACTTGAGGATTTTAGTTAATTTAAATAAGGACAAAAACCTAAGAAATCTGTGATTAGGTGTTCATAATTTATAGCCTCACTTATTTTTGTAGAAGTGCCAGAACACCGTGGGCTATATAGGCTTTTCTTTCCTGGCTTTGTCATTTCTGTATGGTTCTCCTTAGCAACAACAACAATATTAAAAGGTTTGTTTAGCAAAATAATTTGTATATGTGAACTCATTTGTTGTAGACAACAACACTATGAAGTTGATATTACAGGCAATAATGCTCCCTTTCTTATAGATGGGGAAAGTGAGGCAGGAAGAAGTCCATTGTGGAAAATTAAGAATTCAAAAACGGGTATTATTTCTGAATCCAATACTATTTCCATTCTGCCACACAATAATTCATCTTTCTTTGTATGTTTCCAAAGGCGAAACACATTTTGTTTTCCTAGAATCTTAGATTTGGAAGGGATTTTAGAGATCGTTTAGTTAACTTCCTTACTTTATACATGAGTGAATTGAGACTCAAAAAAATTTCAAGGCCACACAAGTAGTAAATGGAAGAGGTACTCTTTAATATCATGTCCTCTGACTTCCAAATCCAGCATTTTTTTCTAATATGCCATGATGTACATGGACCAGTGATGTATTATTTTTAGTTTTTTATTAGTTATATTGCTTACTCCATACTGAGATATAAATATTCTATCAGCATTTAGTATCCTAAGAAATGTACCTTCATAACCCCAAACTAAAGCTTTTTGCTTAATATTGTGATCAGTGAAGTAGGTTTTGTGTGTATAGATGTATAGTATGGTTTTACACTATCAGGAAGGTCAAATAAATTACCAAAAGATTTATGATAGAAAATAATATATTTTAACAGATGATAAAGTTTTTTGGTTTAAATTACCTTGTACAGTTTAAAGTAAGCCAATGAGATTAATATTTCCACTCAAGTGAGAACAATTGTAGACTTATTATCTTTTCATAACTATGGAGTTACAATACTGCTATACATATAGATCATAGAATAATATTTCTAAACATAGACATCTGTATAGACTTGTACAAAATTCTTAATGGGTAATAGAGCTAGCCTAATTCTCATTGAGGACTCGGAGACTTTCTATAGGGAGATATGATTTTTTTTTCATTTAAATTAAATGATTCTAAGATTGGTAAAGGATTTAATCTACCATAAATCTTTATAAGATAATAGTTATCCGGAATCAGTTATCTTGAAGCTAAGAACTAACAAAAAAGTGAGATATTTCAACAGCTTAAGTAGTTATTAACTAAAGAAAACGATATATTTTACTCATAGGCAAGCCCTTTGGATCATAAATCATAGCACATTTACTCAGGCTTTACACACAGTTCTAACAAGTTTGGTGTTACTGCTTTTTAATCCATGTAGATTAGAAAAAAGGTTGGCATGAACAGTGACACTCATAGAAGCTAGAAGTAATAGATGACAGGCAAAGAGCGAGTCAGAAAATGTGTAGATTAGCCAAAAACATTCAAAAAAGCGTAGCAAGATGGAGCTCATTAGTGTAGGAGTAACAACTCTGAACACTCAGTGGACCTGGTATCATATTATTATGCAATATTGTGTCATGGCATTAACGTTAATAACATTAATATCGCAGGATCATATAAAAAAGATTAAATTATGTTAGGTATAGATTCTAAGGAGGCATACAAGGCTCATTAAATGTTTTAAAAATATATCCATATGAAATAAAGTTTGTTTTTTTTGTTTGTGTTCCTTTTTTAGGAAGGGAAATTCCATTTAAAGTAACTGTAGACAATACAAAACATTTAGGAGTCCCTCTGCCAAGGCGAAACTATATGAACACAGTTACAAAACACTTTTCACACAAATAAATTCAGATCTAAATAATTAAGAAAATATCAGTTGCTCAGGGATAGGCCAACCTAATATAAAAACAATGACAATTCTACCTAAATTAATTTACTTATTCAGTACCATACCAATCAAACTACCAAAACTGTATAGAACTAGAAAAAAAATAACAAAATTCATCTGGAAGAACAAAAGGTTCATAATCTCAAGGGAATTAATGAAAAAACAATGCAAGGGAAAGTGGCCTAGCTATACCAGATCGAAATTATATTTTTTCTAACTTTTTTCTTTTTTTATTATGTAATATATTTAGTTTTCAGCAATAATTTTCACAAGAGTTTGAATTACAAATTTTCTCCCAATTTCTACCCTCCCC
>CM053626.1:63528661-63544717 GCA_028646595.1 Phalanger gymnotis | reverse complement strand
CAGATTTGAACTCAGGTCCTCCTGATTCCAGGGCCAGTGCTTTATTCACTGAGCCACCTAGCCAAGGATGTTTGTTAGCACCGGAAATGTAATGTGCTTTTGAGGTATATTTCTAGACACTCCCAAAAACTGAATTAAAAGCCCCTTTACTGCTGTCAAAACTATACATATATACATATATGCATATGTGTGTATATGTGTTTGTATGTATATGTGTATACATACATGTACTTATATATGTAACTCTTTATTGTTTTTTGCTCTTTATTTTTTCTATTGTTTACCTCGAATCCTTAAACTGTGCATATTCACAAAATAGCACATAAAATTGTATTCTAACTTTATGTTGCATATTTAATCTATTGTTACCTTAGTACCCATTGTTGTTAAATTGTTTGAGAGAAGGTAATTGTGTAGGTATCATCATAATTGTTGGAAACTTAGCTAGGTAACCGAGCAAACACTTTAAAACCATAACCTTTTAAAGGAAGGAAAGACTAAGTGACGCATGAAAATCAGAACTCATGTCTAGTTAAATGAATTGTTCAGATGTATGATCATTTTTCTCTGTTCCAGGTGACTTATATTTAGCTCTATACCCCACCAACTCCACGTCTTCATTCCCTACTATTGTGAATTCTCCTCTGCTTTGATCAGCCTTGTCAGTGCCATTTCTGTTTAAGATCCTAGACTAGAACCCATTCCCCTTAGCTTACCCTGCTTTTTTCTACCTTATAGTTGGATTTCAACCTGATTTACATCATAGTTAGCCAATATTTAGATCATGACAAGTAACTGGTATCATGGATGCTCCAGGCAAGAATCCTAGTTCAGGTACAAGTGGGTCAGCATATCAGCTGGAAAAGAGATCTAGTCCTATGGGTCAGAAGGAGCTTCAGCAGATGAAGCAAAGTACCCTGGACAGCTCCCTAAAAGGTAAATTTTTCTGACAGTAACTAAAGAGCTTTTATTTTCAGAATTGTAGACTCACTCAATTGACTCCAGTTTTCTGACAGTAACTAAAGAGCTTTTATTTTCAGAATTGTAGACTCACTCAATTGACTCCAGTTTTTTTCCCCCTAGGTTCTGACTGTTAGAGTTTCCTTGACCCTTGTTAATCACTTTAAAACTTATGGGGATTTTCAATTATCCTCATCTTATCAAAACGTGTAGTCTTTCTGTCAGAAGGAAATAGCAATGAATTTTGCCCTGACCAGTTCTTCACTAACGGTTCTTCACTGAACTATCCATCCTAAAAGTCTTATCAGGATGGCCCAGTTAGTGGAGGGAGTCTTTCTCTATGTCACACATTCCCATCTCTCAGAATACTTCTTTTCTAGAACCCATAGATGGAGTTCTGTTACCTTCTCTCCTCTCAAAATTTCTCCATTGACCCAGCTAGTTATCACTGGATCCCTTTGATGAAAGGTACCAGGACAAGTCAAAAGTCATGAACATTAACAGACCAGTACCAAGGAATGGTCCTGAGGTCGTTTGTATGTGAGCATTGCTTTCTTTAGATCCTGGTGGTGTCAAGAACTGTTTTGGCTACAGAACTCATCATCAATATGGACAGCCTAGTTCAACAAGGAGGAGAAAGAATTTGTGTAATGCTGCATGTGTCTCTAAGGTTATTGAAGTTTAAAGGCCATGGAATCATTTTCATGATAGGACAATAGTCATCTAATTTTTAAGAGATTGTCTTCACAAATATACATAGGCAGCCAAAGCAACCTGTACCTCAGATGCCAAAATATCACCAAATTTCCTTGTAGCCAATAATTTTTATATGATTTTGATCTTTTAAAGAAGGGTCTGGAGGTCAGTCAGAATAGTCTTTAGCTTGGTTCCTCAGAGGGATAAAAATGAAAAGAGTTGGGCATGGAAGTATTATGGGCAGAATTCATAACATAGAAATAAGAACTTCTTTATATATTTGTGTGTTTGTTGTGTTTAAAGTTTTACTGTTGATTTTAGTTTTTATATCACAGTCATTTTGCCTTAACCACAAACACCCCCATAAATCCTCTCATAGAAATCTTTTAAACAAAAATGTAGCATTCCACATCTGTAAAGCCCCTCCTCTTCACTGAAAGGAAGCAGGCAGATAAGAAGGGAGGGGACTGACCTAGGAGGGAGACTTCAATTCAGAGAGCATCTTGTTTGGGTGAGTTGATTGTATTATTATTATTATTATTGCATTTAGTCACCTGAACAAAAAGGTTCCTAAGTGCAGTCTGTTTATTCAGTCCCCACAGGTGTGTGGGTTTGACAGTTGAGCAATACTGGGAAAGAATTTGGGTGTGGAACCAGAGGACCAGAGTTCTAATCTCACCTCTCCCTCTTATAACTTGTGGACTTGGGTAAATTAAATTACTTTTAGGGTTTTCAGTTTCTTCATCTGTAAAACGACAGGACTGAACTAGGTGACTTTTCAGATCTTTTCCAGCTCTACATCTATAACCCTATGATTTTATTAAATTAGGTAACCCTGGCTTTTCTGACTAAAAAAAGAGCTGGGGGGGGCTAGATGTAAAATATTAATTAGGATTTTCAAATGGAAATAATATGATTAAGAATCATTTGGAAATAAAACACCTCCAGGAGTACTGGAGACTCTGGCATGATAAGTTTGTTATTCTCTCTATATAATGCCCCTTGTTTTCTAGAGCATGATGAATGACATTTCCCATGACCTAAGGGGTCATTATATCATAATATACTTTAAAGATAATCTAATTTAACATCTGTTGCTCTCACTAGTCAGCTGCCTATGTAAGTTAGTAAGTTATCATGGAAAAAAGAACTAGCTACACTCACCTTAATCCAATTAATGATTCTATTAGGAACATACAAGCAACATAGACATGCACAGAGAGAGTACAAGAAATTATGCACATCTGCTTCATTTCCAGCTGCTGAGTCCCCTCTCTCTGTCCGGTCTCAGGAAATAAAACTGTGTATAACTGCTTCCAGGCGGGAGGTTATTCAGTCATAACCCAACCACCTGCTGGTTCACAGATTCCAAGGGTAAAGCAATTTTAAGGTTTTATAGAATTCCTTTGGAATGATGGGCCACTTTCCTGAATATTCATCAGTTATTCTTGCTGTCTCTATCTGTGCATACTCCTACCACTCTGGGTGAAGTAGCTGCTCTCACTGAATTGGATTACTGTCTATGTCTATTCCATATTGAACTGGCCCTTTAGCCACCAATTATATGCTAAGTTAGAGCAGTACATGTTGGACATCACATGCCTCGAGATTTGGAGATATGTTGCCATAGTCCTAGGAGGCCTTTCATAAATAAGAGTGGAGCCACACATTGTTCTTTCTCATATGAGACTGTGAGCTGAACTACATCACTTCATCACCCACCTGCTAACACAAGATATTCTTGACCCCAAATGTCCCTCAAAAACTGGCAGTGTAAATGAACCAGCGAAGATCCTCCAAAAGATCTGGTTTACTGGAGAATGAAATAGGGAAGAACTGTTCCAAGTTTGTCCCTGATCTTGATCACTCTTATATGGAGGGAAAGAAGGGTAGATTACCTCCATCAAGAAGAGACAGGGTACTTGGAATCATGTCAGATGACATCCATTGCAAGAAGAGTCTGCACTCAGTGGCAGCATACCTGTTCATCTAGATGAGTTGAGGCTGCCAGAAATCCCATAACTGAGCAGCTGTGAATGAAATTCACCTCCTCTTTTAGTGTCATCCTTGAAGTGAATGAGCAGGTGCTAGTCCTCCAGTGTCCACTGATAAATAGACCTGCTTTTATAGTGGTTATTTATCAACTTCAGGCCTATGGGTAGTCTGCACTCTGTACCCACAGAGCAGCCACATGGAGCTATTAGAATAGGTGAACACAAATCCACTAAGACCACCTAGCATCTAATGACTGCCAAGGCATGCGAAGTGATTCTACATTGTCAGTACTGATGAGATCTCTCTTAGTGGCCTTAGTGTGGGACCCTCAGGCAATTCAACCAGTCTTAGTGCCTACCTTTCAATATCCAATGTTTGAAGACTCATTTTACAATTGCTTTCTTTCCAATATTTCTCTCTAACTGTGGCACTGACAAATATATTCTGGAAGAATCACCCATTACAAGCTTTTGAAACTACTATATGAAGACATCTCCATCCTTAGTTATCTTGTACTTTAGTTGTTTTTTATCATAAGGTATCTTCTTCAATTTTTTATGTTTTACATCTTTGCTCAAAGAGCCAGTCCCTTTTTTGTTTGCTGTTCTCTTGTTTCTTGGAAGTTCATTCTATTATTTGAGGTTATGCTTGCATGTGTTATTAATACTTCTTGTACCCTCCTTTAAAAATGTCCCGTTCCCCTTCACCTCTCCCTTGGATAGCCATTTGGATAGCATCCTGTCATTATGCAGTTTCTAGATGTCATGGTAGGGATTGTGTCAAGTGAATTTTGTTCTGGTTGGTTAGGCAAGGCCTTCGAAAATGTTCCTATTTTCAATGTTTCTTCTAGTGCAAAACAGGGAATCAATTTTTGAAGCTCCCAAGAAGGATATAGCAAAGAGGAATGTAAGGATGACAGATTGAATGGTGAAATGATTGCGGAGAAAGATATATGGAAGCCAAAGGAGAGAAATAAGGGAGAATATAATAGATGAGAACAGAGTGAATTATGTAAGAAATAAGAAATACAGACAGGGAAAAAAAACTACAAGCATTCACTTTCCTCATACAGAAAGGCAGTTTCTTGTTCTGTGACTTTATAGTCTTTTCCAAAACTTCTGACTTTTTATCTTTTAAGATCTCAAAGAGATTTCACTAGACTTCTCTATATATACTTAGGAAATTTTGCTATAACAGATAGTGAACTTACCCAGAAGTTTCAAGATTCTGTGAGGTTCTGACTCAGAACAAGTAGTCAATTGTGACTACATGTGCAAAATTTCTCAAGCAAATTAAAAGTTGCCCTTGGAGAATTTGGTCCTCTTAACTGTCTTCTTATTTAACCAAGCCTGGAATTTTTATTACTTTGCCAAAATGCATGTAATAGATTTACTACAGTAGAACTTAATTGAAATCCTTTTCAATCAACAAACCTAAAAAAGGTGGGGTAGAAACTTGTATATTTGCTATATTATTCCTACTACCTGCATTCTTTTTTACTTACCTGCCTTTGGAAAATGATTTGTAGTTATAAAACCAGTGCTTGCTCCATGAAGCTGTCCATGTCGACAGAGCTACATTCTAAATAGTTAAGAGAATGACAGCGTTTAAACAGCTAGATTAAATGAAAGAGAAGCAGATGTTAAAAATACCTTTGATCATATTTTATGGTGGTAGCATGATCCATACCAGACTCTTAGCAGAAGAGAACATCTATTAGGTGAAAGCAGTTTTGTTCTTAAACATTTTCATCGTTTGGAAAATTAACAGCCTTTGGTCCATCCTCCTAGGCACTAGATACTACTTTTGAAGTAGAGTAATGATATGGAAGAACTAGGGGAAAAAAGATAAATTGGAATAGAAGGCTTTTTTTAACTCTAAGGGAAATAATGTATCTATAAATTGATGTTAGGGCAATGAGAAAGAGCTTTTGGTTTCTCTCACAGCCTTACAAATAAGTTGGTTTTTTTTTAAAGTGCATTTAATTTCCTATTGGTCTTTTTAACTGTGCTTGAACTTTGGTCACTGGGCACGAGTAAGAAACACTAGAGGCTTTTTAAAAAGAGGAGGCAGTATTTTCTTGGTGAACAGATGAACTTTCATAGACTCCGGCATTTTAAAAGCAATCTTTCATTCCATGTATTTGTGTAGAAATACTGGTGGTATTAGCCTATGCTGAAAGACTAACTGAGTAAATGAAATGCTGATCTTAAAATCAATAGTGGTTTTCATTTTTTGGTATCTAATGAGGTTTATCAATGTTTCTGGTACACATACAAGACAGGTTTTGTGATTTTTTTTTAATTTCCAGCTGTGTTTTGACTTCTTAGTATCATGTTTAGTCAGAGCCACCTTGCAAATTTTTCAAGTTAGAAAAACAACACATGACAAGAAGGAGAGTAAGTTTAAGAAAAATCTTACTTTATCTTCCCTACCATATTTCGGTATAGATAGATGGAAAACTAATGTTGATGCAATTTGGTATAGAGTAATCCCTATATGATTTCTTAATTTGTTGAATGAGAAAATTAATCAAAGAGAATAGATCATTAAAGACATATTGAATTTAGCTTAACAATGTGTTGCAAATGTGCCTTACCTTTAGCCAAAAAGGGGAGGGGTTCCTGAAGATTGAAAGGTATTATTTACATTTTTAAAAAATAAATTGATTAATGTTATTGCATTCAGGGATATCATTAATTCAAAGGAAACTATTAAGAATTCTTTTTAGGAGAAATGTGCGTAATGATCCCCCCAAAATAGGTTTTCTAATAGCTTTGTATTTTTTTTCTTAAAGCGAGAGATCACTTTAATTTTGTTTGATTTGCATTTTGTTTGCAAATTGCGATAACAGAGTGAATGTGTTATTAGTTATTTGGTGGTGTTGACTTTAACTTCATCCCCATTTCAACAAAGTGCTTCTGTAGTACTCCATTCTGGGGCCTAACTGTCCCTTCTACCCAACACTCCCTCATATTCATACTTTTGAGTTGCAGGTTGGATCCTCCAGAGAGCAGCTACTAATTCCAGGTACAGAGTTTACTCTGAGTTTATCACTCCTGTCTTGAGGCATACACACCATTCGGTGAGCTTATCTTTAATATTTGAGCAGTAGAAATAATTCGCTCAAAGTAAAGTAAATTATGATACCATTTACTTAAATGGTATTATAATTTCAGGAATTACAAAACATTTTTCCCATAACCCAAGGGGAAACCATAACAAATACACACTTATTCATATGTTTTTGTTTGCTATTCAGTATATTAGTCATGTCCGACTCTTTGTGACCTCATTTGAGGTTTTCTTGGCAAAGATATTGGAGTGGTTTGTTGAGGCAAGCAGGGTGGAGTGACTTGGCCAGGGTCACACAGCCAATAAGTGTCTGAGGTCAGATTTGAACTCAGGAAGATGAGTCTTCCTTGACTCCAGGCCCAGAACTCTATTCACTGTGCCTTTATCATGGGTGGAGTAGATAAAAAGAGTATACTGAAGTTAAAGCACACTTGTAGAGAACACTTGTGGCCAAAGCAACTTAACAGTTCAGCTCCTCCTCACCTCATGACCTTTGTCTTTGCTTTTCCACCCTGCTGGATGTGGTATCTCCTACTCTCAGGGTAAGTTAGCTCCATTTTAAGATACCATGGCCAATAGGGAGAGGGAGGAGAGAGGAATCACCTGGTGCCCAGCTGCCCTCTGTTAGAAGGGCACGTGTTTTAACTCCACAAAGCTGCTTGCCTTCTCAAATATATTGACTGCCACTCTCTTGCCTTTCTCACCTCTTCCTGGTTGTATCATTGATTAGCTTGCACATTAGAAAAGACAGCCTCTCTGCAAAAGTACACTTTCCCTCTCCATAAAATTGAGCCAATACCCAGCTCCTCTCCATATCTTACAGATGTTATAGTCATATGTGCAGTATGTTTTGAAGTCTTTGAAAGAAAAGTACTGTATCAATCTAAAGTATTGTTTTTGTTGTAATAAAGGTAGAAGATTAAAAATGAGTTGGAAGATAAACATTTGTTCATCAGAATATTTATTGTGCCTGCGACATTGCTTGATCCAGAGATATATGAAGAAAGTTTAGAAGAGCTCTGCCATATCTATATGTAGTATATATTCTAGCATTTATCCAAGTTCTGTATGGCTTAATTATTTTCTATACTAATTTCTGAACTAATTAGGCAAGATTATGTGGCAGTGTATGGTTACACATTTCATAAAGTCTAATGATTTACATTTGTAAATATTGCTTTCATCATAGGGATAGCTGCTAAGAAGATAGATGGGAAATGTCCCATTACAGATTAATGTCCAAGAATGAAGGGTAGAAATTATGCCAACATAATACCTTTCTGTAGTTCTACAGTATTTACAAAGCTTTTTGACACATGGCATCTTATTTGCTGTTCACAGTTTTGTGAAGCCATCTGGGCAGATGTTATTCCCATTTTACTCATGGGGAAACTGAGGCTTAACAAGCATTATATTAGAACAAAGCAAACACGAGATGAAGTCATAGCCAAGATTTGAATATTAATTACTCCAAAACCAATGTTCCTGCTACTGTACCACAATTACCTCTATGGAAATTTATAAGCAAAATTTCTGAGTGTTAATTGAGTTTCCGTTTTGTATGCACACATATTTGCTTGAGCCACCAATATGCATGTCAACATGTTAAGTGTACTCATCAGATGTAATTGCGTTTGCCTTTTTTTTCTTCCAAAGGTATGCTGCTCTTACCCTGAGAAAGTGAAAGAAGTATTCCTAAATTATGCCTAGGAATAACTTCTCATTATAATTATTATGTGCAGTTGCCAAGTATGTAATATCCTGTTTTTTTCATGACTCCTGTACTTTAATTCACATATAATTTCAGAATGAACATAAGACTAATCATCCAAAATCATGTAAAAATCGTTTTTAAAAGACACTAGAATTTTTTTTTTTAGCATAACTGAGTTTTAGTGGGGAGTTGGCTTCAAACCTGATTGAAGCTCGTCAAGAAAGAACTTCAAATCCACATACTTTCATTTATTTATAAAGAGAAAGTATTCATTTTCTGTGGCCATTCTGTGTTTGCTAAAGAGAAGGGAGTTGAGGGTCTTTGGTTTTTATTTTTAGTTTTCATCTGAAAAATGAAAAAAAAAACTTTGAAATTAATCTCCTTGTTTTTCCATTCCCTTGAACAGGCAGATGTGGCCAAGGTCAAGGAAGCCTTCCCCACCCATTACCTCCTAGATACATTTTTTTAAAGTTAAAAAAAATCTGTTTCGCAAAATGTGACTTGTGATGCTTCAATAAATGTATTTCCTTACATGAAATCGGTGACTCTACCAAGTACAAGTTACAAAGGATAACACAATGCCAACACTCCCATCCCCCCCACCGCCCAGAGCTTCCTGGGCTCTCTGTCTTTGTTCTGTAGCCCATGAACACTTCTAGTTGTTAGCTGTGGTGCTAACTAAATGTAAACACCTTTACTTTCCAGCTGCTGCTAATTGGTTTGGGAATATTTATGTAAGTGTTGATTTTAAAGCTAAATATAGTGTGTTGATGTTTAAATCCAACTCATTCTGGCTGTCAGAAAATGCTCCCGTGATCCTGAAAGTGTTGCTAAAAATGCTCACTTTTTTAAAACGTGGTAATTAAACTTGTCTGTTGTGAGAGCCAGGTAGGATACATTACCTGTCCCTATAAAAGAGGGGAGATGAAAACGTTCTTGCCTACTTGGCAAGATAGGCCCTCCTACTGAACTTTCCTGGCAGGAAAGCCAGCCAAAGAGATGAAGTACATTTTGAAACAGCTGCATATTTGATGAAACTTATCACATCTCTGTATTCTTGAGCAGATACAAAGCATAGCAACCTTAACATCTATTGTTTATTAAAATTTAAATGTAGGTGTTCTAGAGACATTACAGTTTCTGGAAATGAATTTAAAGCATTGAAGCGAAAGCAATAACATTTCCCAAATCCAAGGATTACAGTCCATTTCATAAGACTCAGTGTCTGTCTCAAGTTTGGCTAAATTAACATTCTTTTTTCCCTCTGCACTTCCTAATTTAAAAGACATGTTTCCACAGATCTTCTTCAAATTACATAAGCATGCTGAGTGAAAAAATAAATCTTCATTTTTAGATCTGTGACTCTTCCTGTCTCCAAGTAATTTATTGAAATAAAGACTCAAGTACTTTTGCATTATTGCTTTTCAGTAATTTCCTCTGATTCTTGGAAGAAGAGATTAGATAGTGCCTGTCCATACTCAACTAATAACCTTCAGAAACCTGAAAGCATTTCCTGTATTTTTTCCTTTGTTTTTTTATTATAGTTATCTGTTATGCAAAGGTACTTATTGTCCCTCTCACCTATGGACAAGGTAAAAGAAAATGAGCACTGACCATATAGAAAAGGTAGAGAATACTAGAGTTGGAACTAGGAGGGCCCTCCCATTTTATGTAATACATTTATCCTTAATGCACTTCCCATATATGTTCAATACATTGTTGTTTAGAAACATAGCCATAAATAAATGTCTAGGATGAAGTCTTGTAGAATGTTCCAGAAGGGTTCAAGTTATTCTAAGCCACAAACCTTCAAATTATTGTCTAGTACATTCTTTCACAGCACTAATGAGGAGGAGTCCACCTTTCCTCCAGGGAAATGTTTGACTCAGAGGTCATCTAGCCCAATTCCCTCATTATACCCCCCAAAAAAGTCTAAAAGGCTAAGTGACTTGCTCCAGGGTTACAGGTAGTAAATAAGCACATGATACTGCTAGGTGAGAAATATCTATTAGCTGAAATAGTATAATATAGTTATTATCCATTTGGGGGCACCTACTAGAAGATAGTTGCTTCAGGGTACTTTTTATAATAATATTCTTCTACAGAGAAATTGAATATAAATTTTGGATACTTTTAAAATAATATTCTGCTGAGGAATTGAATAAAAATAATATTCTCCTAAGAAACTGAAAAATATTCTTCTATTAAAGTAAGTGTGAATGTTTCATTCTTGGTACCTACTTACTGACTGACAAGATTGCTCACAACTTGTAGTCAACTCTGAATTATCTTGGAGCAGATAATCTGCATTTGAACAGATTATCCACACTTGAAATGGTCCAATCTTGCTTTCAGGTTCTAATTGATATTGCCACCTACTTGGTTTAATTATATTGTTGATATAAATAGGATCTTTGCTCCTCTTCAAGTTAGAGGCAGGAGAAAAGAGAGCCTTTTAAATCTGCAGAGTGAAGGTGTGAACTAGCAAGTGAATTAACTTCCTGGAAGACGAAAGTGTGAACTAGAAAGCTTAATGATAGTGGCCAGCTATACTTGGTCAGTTTTAGAAATATTTTAGGCCATTCCCAGTATAAAATGAGGAAATGTGATGATTTGCTGTTTTGACATTTAATCTCTCATTATTCTCTTTGATATGCTGGGAATTCCCATAATCATCCATGAAACAAAAAACATTTCCCAAGGCTAAATAAAAATGATTTTTAAGTTATCTGCCATTTTTGGCTTATCTATTTGACTGTGTTCCTATAATCCTCCTCATTTGAGTCAATAAACAAGAATTGACTTTATATTTAATACATTTTTATTTAGAAATGTAGCCACAAATAAATGCCTAGAATGAAGTTGTAGTCTTGTAGCATGTTCCAAAAGAATTCAAGTTACTCTAAGTCCCAAACTTTCAAATTGTTGTCTAGGGCATTCTTTCCCAACACTAATGAGGAACAGTCTACCTTTACTCCAAGGAAATGTTTACTTACCCAAATAAATATAGTTAATAATAATAGGTAGCCATTATATAGTGCCTTAAAGTTTGTCATCTTATTTGATCCCCACAGCAATCCTGGGAGGTAGATGCCATTAGTATTCTCTTGTTGGGGATAGTGAAATTGAGGCAGAGGGGGATTAAGTAAATTGCCCAGGGTCACATAACTAGTAAGCGACTGAGGCAAGATTTGACCTCAGGTCTTCCCTACTTCAGGTCCAGCACTCTATCCGTAATGCCATATAGCTGACCCAGAGGTTGGATCATGTTACCCAACATTTAACCTATTAAATATATATATATGTATATATATACACACATGTATGTATATATATACATATATATGTATGTATGTGTATATATATATACATATGTATATACACAACCCAATATTTTACCTCTGTAACCATAATTGGTAGATGGACATGAAATTCATGTTCTTGAGTCTTAGGCTCCATGAATGATTTTTAATTGCTTTACCTCCTCTAAAATGTGGAATAATATAAGGATCTTTGGACTCAGAATTCTAAGACTTTCTTTATCCTAGCTTTAACACTTTCTACTTAGCTCACAAGATTGTTATAAATGTAGTATTATGTAATCTCTATAGCAATATGACTTATTCATACTTTTATACCTAGCACATTTCTTCCCATCCTTTAAAGTCTGGTTTATGCCCCTTCCTCCAGGAAGCTTTCCCTGATTTCTCCATCTCCCCCTTGTCAATAATTAGCAGTTACATTGCGTACCACCATTTTGATGTGCTTATCGATATGTAATTGCTACAGTTACAGCAGTATGCATTACTACAGTTAAATACTTGTGTATCCTCCTCCTAGACTGAAAGCTTCCTAAGACATGAATGCTGTCACATCTAAACTTTTTGTTTCCCCTAAAGATTTAGCAGTGCTCTTGTTCTACACAGGCATTTAACAAATGTTGGATTTCAATTTTTCCTTCTAGAAATCTGCGTTTTACTGGGTTTTCACCCCTTCCCCACCATTCCCTTCCTTCCAAAATCTAGCATGTTTCATATTGTCTGGATAAACACACTCACGCTTCTACTCAAAACGTTTACCTTCCTAAATGATGGTGCCCTTACACTATTACTGCAACACGGTGCAGTGGAAAGTTGATTTTCAAAGTCAGAGAGCCCAGGTTCAAGTCCTGAGTCAGTCAACTATTTAGACAAGTTAATTACCATCTCTAGGCCTTACTTTCCTCATCTTTAAAATGTGGGGATTAGATTCTATCATTTTTCAGGTCCCTTCTAGCTGCAAATCTACCATCTCATTTTTATCCTTCATCCTTGTTTGCATAATAGCTTGGACATATAAAGGAACTTACTAAACCAATAACCTCCTTGTGCCATTTTATTACCTTGTCAAAAAGAGAAATTTAATCTGAGGGGGGATGTGGTTCATTTAAACAAATATTTTAGGTTAATATAGTACTTAGTGCCTTGTTTTCTAAAAGGAGTTAACTTAGTTTTCTTAAGTCTAAATTTCACATGAAGTAAGATCTTATTAGATTATGTTTTCTTTTTAAAACTAAAACCCATTATATCTTTGCCTTTTTATTAGAAAGAGAATCTCAGAACACAAAGGTTTTTCTATCTGTATTCATAGTGTAGTATTAAAAAATGACCATCCATATGGAAAAAGATTCCTCATTCTGTAGCCAGAATTCGTAGCTCTGGAAATCCATCTGTCTGTCTCTTGCCACTAACCTCCTCCTCTTGAGAAGCTGTGGATCACTGGAATGATATCCACTGAAAGTGCCTGAGCATGATCTTGGTAACAAACTAAGAAATGATTCTTATGTGAATTAGAATCACCAAATAGGGCACTATTTCTAGATCACATCTTTCCATTACTTTCTAGAAGTATGACAACCTCACCCACCAATCATCTCAAAGCCATCTACTTCTACATTGGGAGAGAGTTTTGCCATTTTAGAAATTAAATGGTTGTCTTTTGGTTTGGTCTGGTGAAGATCACACTCTAAATCGAATTCTCCCTGGCAGAATGACAGCTGTAGATTTATGTCTTTCAGCTATATTCCTGTTACATTCTTGACAGAAGTGACCTCTCAAGGCAAGATGTTTTTTATGGATTTTGCTCTGTTTATATTACTGCCATGAGGGCTGCGGTGAAGTGCAGTACATTAAAGCCAATACATCACTGGCTGTCAATGGTGTCTTCCCTGGGTACTTCTTTTTCCTTGCTCATATGAAAAAAAATCCATCCCCAAAAGTCTGTAGATGATGAGCAGATAGGTAAATGATCATTTTCAAGTCCCTTAACATTGTGCTGCATGTAAAATGTCCATGAAGGCATTTCAGAAACCAAATAAGAAAGAAAAGAACACAGAAATGATTAACACCTGTTTCCAAGTCTTCCCAGAGATGAGAGAATCTGACCAAGAGAGAACAAAACCACAAGGGCATCTGCAATGTTAGAACATCCTGTTCTGATTTCAAAACCTATGTGGAATGTCTGTATTTACCTATGTCTTTTGCTACAGGGTTCACCACAGAGTTTGGAAGATGGGGAAGTCATGTGTAGCGGACAGCCAGAACTGCTGACATCGCAAAAATCTAAACACATATCCAGGTACTTCTGATCAGCAGTGTTTTTCAGTTTCATAAACGTGTCTCTACAATTCTTTCTCAGAACTTGAAATGCTTTTTTGGGAACATCACGATGTTTTCATTAATATTTTTTTCTTCCTTCAAACTAACCTGGTAAATCTTGCCTTTGGAGACCATTGTGGTACATAACTTGACTCGGGCTCTTATTTTCTGGAAACTATGTGTTACTTCTATGGGTATTGCAAAATCTTGGCCACAGTATGCAAAACAAACATATTCTCTGAGTTGGTCAACCACCCTCATCATTCCCAGCCCTGCTTTTTGTTGGTATTGATTTAGATTTCAAACTACAAAACTTCTGAATTCCATTTTTACTGCTATATATAAGAGAGGGTGGCAAATAATTTCATTTTTTGATAGATCCTCTTATTGTCTTTCATTTTACAAGATGGTATTCTTCTTTTGGATTATTATTTATGTGTATGAACCTGAATAAAGACAATTAGTGTGAATGACCATCTTTTTTTAAATACCATTTAAGTTTAGAGATAAGTGGGAATAATCTCAGAATACATCTGCTCCAACCCATGCATGAAGAGGAATCCCCTTTAGATTAGTCCCAACAAGGGACTGATCCCCATCCAGCCTCTATTTGAAGATCCCCAATGAGGAAAAATCAGCTGTCCCCTGAGGAAGCTTTGGATAGCTCTGATTGTCAAATGCTTTTTTATTCCATAAACTTAAAAAAAGAAGTCTCTCCTTCTATGAAGCTAAAATCTTCACAGCAACCTTCTTCCATAGCTCCTAGTTCCTCCCTCTGATTCCAAGCCTATTTTCTTGAGTCAAAGCTATTGTTTACCTAGTCCAGTGTAGTGGGTTTCCACACTGTTGCACAACTCAATGCTTGACGTTCTCTTTTGAGCATAGAAAGCTTCCCTTTTGGAAAGATTAGTGGGATTGGTTATAAATATGAGTCTCTTACCTTATACCTATTATTTTTTCTTGATGTAATCTTTCTGTAAGTTTGGTGACACTTCTAAGTTGACGAGGGGTTTTTAATCTATTGTGATGTTTGCCATAAGATTGTAAATTTAAATCTCCAAGGCTAGCCCGCAAGTGCCTGATTAGCACTTTATAGGTACTAGGCCAAGTAGTTTTCTCCAGGCAAATAGTTGTACCTGGTTTGTGGTATCATAGACCAAGCAACTTGACTTTACCCCAGATATTGGACCATTTAAATACACCATTTTAATAAAATGCCTTCCTTTATGTTTTTTCTATAAAATATAATTTATCAGAATCAGCATATTTATCAACATAGTATTTATTAATGATCAATATTTGCATATTTAAAGAAGGCTACTATTTAAAGTGACTGAATATATAAAGAGTGTATAAACTCCTAGGTAAAGTTAGATGCCTTCTCATAGTGTCCAATTCTTGTAAATCACTTTTAATGTACTTTGCTTTTACCTCAGGAAGAATAAAGCATGCATCCTAAACCATTTCTTAGGATCAGAGGCTTCCTGAGACATGTGTTTAATTTCATATATTCTTTCATCCTGGTGAATATTTCTTAAAAAAATTGAAAGTAAAGCTATATAGAGTTTACCATTGTACCATTACTTTAGCTGTGCTTACCTGTAGTAGGAAGGCCGAATTGATAATCTCAAATATAATCATGTATATGTTTGAACGGTTTGAAATCGCAAGGTATGAGAGATTCTCTAAGTAGAAAACAACAAAAAATTTATTTAGGCCCCACCGCAGCTGATCTGTGAACCAGCCTCCCCATTCCGACATCTTGACAAAAAGACTCCAGGCCCAGAAAGCCCGCCTCACAAGAGTAACCAGGAGGCCACAGAAAAACAAGATAGTATTTAGCCAAATCATTTTTACTGGCCTCAAGTTCCTGCTTGCACTCCTGGGTCTACACACGGGTCAGCTCTGCTTCCACAGCTTCCTGCCTCTGCAGCTTCCACTTGCGCTGTAGTTGTCTCTTGGCTCACCTTTCCTCGAAGC
>CM053626.1:63458568-63522306 GCA_028646595.1 Phalanger gymnotis | reverse complement strand
TCCATATTTTGCCTTGGAACATTATACTCAGTTTTGCTGAGTAGGTGATTCTTGGTTTTAATCCTAGCTCCATTGACCTCCGGAATATCATATTTCAAGCCCTTCAATCCTTTAATGTAGAAGCTGCTAGATCTTGTGTCATCCTGATTGTTTTTCCACAATACTCAAATTGTTTCGTTCTGGCTTCTTGCAGTATTTTCTCCTTGAACTGGAAACTCCACAATTTGGCAACAGTATTCCTAGGAGTTTTCTTTGTGGGATCTTTTTCAAGAGGTTATCTGTGGATTCTTTCAATTTCTATTTTACCTTCTGGTTCTAGAATATCAGGGCAGTTTTCCTTGATAATTTCTTGAAAGATGATATCTAGACTCTTTTTTTTGATCATGGCTTTCAGCTAGTCCAATAATTTTAAAATTATCTCTCCTGGATCTATTCTCCAGGTCAGTGGTTTTTCTAATGAGATATTTCACATTGTCTTCCATTTTTTCATTCCTTTGGTTCTGTTTTATATCTTGGTTTCTCATAAAGTCACTAGCTTCCACTCATTCCAATCTAATTTTAAGGTGGTTATTTTCTTCAGTGGTCTTTTGGACCTCCTTTTCCATTTGGCTAATTCTGCCTTTCAAGGCATTCTTCTCCTCAATGGCTTTTTGGAGCTCTTTTGCCATTTGAGTTAGTCTATTCTTTAAGGTGTTATTTTCTTCTTTAGCAAGTCATTGACTTGTTTTTCATGGTTTTCTTGCATCACTCTCATTTCTCTTCCCAGTTTTTCCCCTATTTCTCTTACTTGCTTTTCCAAATGCTCTTTGAGCTCTTCCATGGCCTGAGCCCAATTCGTATCTTTCTTGGAGGCTTTTGTTGTAGGCTCTTTGACTTTGTGACTTCTTCTGGCTATATGATTTGATCTTCTTTGTCACTGAAAAAGGAATCTAGAGTTTGAGTCTGAGTTCATGTTCCCAGCCAACTACTTAACCCTTGAGCTTTTTGTCAGGATATGACTGCTTGTAGAGAGTACTTTGTCCCAACCTTTAGGGTCCAAGCACTGCTGTTTTCAGAGGTACTTCTATTCCACCATCACCCCAGGCTCTGTCACAGCAGCTCTCCTCCTCCCCCAAGAACCACCAACCAGGACCGCAATTCAGATCCAAGCAGGGCACAGCAAGAGAATCTGCCTTTTTGCCCACAAAGCATTCCTTGCATTCCCACTCAGATCTGCTGCTAGATTCCTCCCACCATGTGAGCCAGGGATTCGGGAAGCTGCTGACACTGGCGCTCTGGAGGCAGCCTCAGGAGCTTCCTGCTGCTACTATGGCCACCACTGCACAACGTCCTCCACCCCGAGAGCTGGTGGCTGGACTGCTCTGAACTCGATCCCGCAGTTTCCCCCTAACCTGCTCTTTGGCGTTTGTTTGTTGAGAAGTCTGGTAACTGCCACTGATCACTGTTAAATGGCCCCAAGGCCTCTTTCTGGCTGGCAGACTCCAGGGTCTGGTCTGTCCCAGCACGGCCCACACTGGGCTACCCTCCGCTCTCAGCACTGTGCAATAGACTCTTCCTGGCAACCATCCAGGCTCTCCTGGGCTGGAGATCTGTCTCCCTCTGCTATTTCATGGGTTCCTCAGCTCTAGAATTTGTTCAGAGCCATTTTTACAGGTGTTTGGGGGCACTGGGGGGGAGCTTAAGCAAGTCGCTGCTTTCCTGATGCCATCTTGGCTCCGCCTCCCCAACCATTAAGTCTGGTAATATAACATGGCCTTCAGGGATGCCATGTCCACTGAGGAAGAGGCCTAAAATGTGAGCAGTATTATGATATCACCAGAAAATATGAATATCCTCCAGTAGTCAAAGGTATGAATTGTTCCCCCCTATATTTCCCCAAGTGTGGGCCCCTCATGTGTGATCCCTGTTGCTTGACAACTCTTCCCACTGATGGTGTGTGTATCAGTGGGAGAGCATGCCCTATATTTATGAGGTGACTGTTCTGTTACACAACTTTTTATTAGTCTATTTCACTAAATTCCTTTGCTTTGAACTAATGACATCCATTGACTGGTAGGAGAATAGTGAATACATTGGTGAAAGAGGCAGGATTTCAGTAGATCAAAAATCCTTACTGGCTCTCCTCCTACATTATGTCCCCTGTGTTTATGCCAGATCACACCAGATTTCTCAAAAAAACATATTTACAGAAATAACTCTGGCTCTTCAGATTATTATCATCAAGCAAAACATAAAATGGGGACATCTATGCTAGCCAGAGGTATTTCTGATTGTCACGGAGAATGTCCACCACAAAGATTAAAGGAAAAGGGGTTTCCTACAGATCATGTTGTTTTTCCAATCCTCCTGTTTGATTTCAGAGGCTCTTAATGGAGATGTGTGATCATTTAAAGAGAGTGCAATTTAACCACTGAAGAACAAGCAACCCAACAAAGAATGCCTGCTGTCCAGGCTGTGTTATTCAGTTAGATGAACACTCCAAAGAGCTGGTTTGTGAGTACCTTTGTCTTTGGCAGATGTAGCAGATGGACAATGAGCTTGTCTTAGAACTAAATACAAGGAGGAGCAGAACAGCCTGGATTGCCTTTTGAAAATTACTCCATAATAACCCTGAAGTTGTCCCAGAAACAAAGTTTATTTTTTTAATGCCAATACTCTTCCAGAGAAGCTGTTTTGCAAGGAACCACTGAATATTATCGTCCTGAAGAATTAAAGTCATGAGTTTAATATCCTTTTCTTAAAGAATTAATTCATCTTTTGGGATTTGAGTTACAGGACAGCCACTGGTCTTATGCATACCTTGAAGAAATATTTTTACATGAAACTTTTTAATTTTGACAGTCATTCTCTTGAATGACAACATTGATAGGATAATGAGCACAAAACACAACTACATATTGTATGAACTATCAAAATTTCCTTTGAATTTCCCTATCACTTGTCAACCCAGAGTTTTTCCCCTTCTATCAAAAGAGACTGACCTCAATGTTCATATGGTCAAAATCCACGTACAGGGTTTCTCTGGTACCATTCATAATAATTGTCTACTCCTTCAGATAGATATTGACATTTTCTGGGCTGTCTACAATATGGTTGCCAAGAGTTGCCTTCATTCCAATCAAGGAGTGTCAAAGAATATTTCTTTTTATATTAAGTTAATATAAAGAATATATGATAGCAAGAGGATAAGAACTAAGTATTAATATGGCACAAGGGTATCATTATGCTATAGAGGGTTTTGTTTTATTTAATTAAAGCTTTTGATTACAAATCATTTGGGGAACATTTTGTGCTATAGAAGGTTAGCATTTATTTTTTATTCTTTACCACTTGAACAAAGTATTAAAAGAAATCCATTTCCTTAACACAATTTAGTGTATATGTATACTATATATAGTATATCTAGATATATGAAATTGATATATACACATATAATCTATAATATCTGGAATATAATAGTAGATTATGTGAAACATTTTTATTCTCTTTGTACATATACATATAAATAAAATGTTGGAAATACTAAAGATAAGAAACTGAGTAGTTAGGCATAAATATATTTTATCAGGATAACCCAGGCTCCTAATCCTGGTGATTATTAAAAATGGGGTACACTGTCATTATCCTCAAATTCTGCATTTCATGCTGAGAAATTGACAGGGTCAGTGGTTCCCAAGTTTTTTTGAGTATGAAGAAATCTTTATAATAAAACAAAAAATTGTACATTGCTACATCATAGTAGCTACAATATTACTATCTATCATTTGCGAAAATGCATGACTGCATACTATACCCTTATAATAGCTGAGCTGCCTCCCAGGTCCTCTTTGCAGCCTCCAGGACTAGATATTATCTCTAAGATACCATCCTGAATTATGAATCTGTGATTCTATTAAAAGGATTGATTACTGGCTTATCAAAAGCCATATTCCAATCTCTAGATAGCTGTAGAATCAGGGGAATGGAGACATTTCCAAGCGATACTTTATGATTTTTAATATTTCTTCTCTCTTGATATTATATGAACACCTAACAATTACCATTTTCAACATTATATAGCAAGAATGATTGAGTTTTATATACCCTGAAATATCATTTTATCCATACGAAGATGTGTCTTGGTTCTCTAATTCAAGGCTTCTGACATAGGCTACTTGACTGAACAAGTTTCAAGTAATGACAGTATCTGTGTGGTACTATTCATATAGAATTTATTACTAGCTTTGGAATTTCATCCTCTCTCTACACACAATGGGAATTGACATGCTCCTTTTGAAAAGCTTGATTTTAAAAGGTTTACGTAGAAAAATAACAAGAAAAATAAACTTACTCCACTTGACAGAATATAGCTAATATAGTCATATTAGATTACTGGTAATTTAGAGAATATTTCATGCCTAATGAATTCATTAAGGACTTCACACAAAATACCCTCTTAATACCTTTGCTAACTTTCCAGAAAAAAAGCCACAATTCTACCATTTTCAATTCACATGAGAAAAGCATTTATAGCAATTGTAGTTCGGGGTTTGACATCAAGTTTAAAGTCATTTTCATGTAAATAGGATACAATAGTGTCCTGCTAGCTATCTCTATATTGTAAATATTTTCTTATTTAGCTTTGGCATTTTTCCTATGGCATTTATACTTGTTATCGATACAGCTGAAGTAGCATTAATTGTTCATTGTTATTATGCTGATAGAAATCTGTTAGTTAAGCTCTTTATTAGTCAGGAAATAAGTTACCTTTGCCTTAGAAGGAGTAACTGATGTCGTATGTATATTTCAGTCATGCACACTCTGCATTGATGTTGCTAGCATCTCCTTTTTTGTATTCTGTTGAGGGTTAGGTAGGTCAAGCTTTCTATTTCTTTCAGGAATATATTTTTATGTCACTTCTGTTTTCTTTTTTCTGTCTTTAAAAAGAAAAGAAAGGATAATTTGGGGGATATCATCCTTGGGTTTCTGGTGCTTTCTTGAAAAAGCAAATTTAATTCTTTATTTAGAATACTTTAAAGATAATTAGTACATATTACTAATTAAGACTACAGCTGTTTTTAAAAATTTGGCCCTATGTATCCTTTGCTAAACAATACACTTTTGCCTTTCTTTTTCTTCCATTTTGAGTTAAAAAAACTCCTTGATTTTAAAAATTAATCACATTCATTATAGTTTACATGTATTTCATGAAATATATGGTATTTTCAAATACATGTTTGTATTGTCCTAGCATCACTTGAACACTTTTAAACATGTTGATTTATGCAGATTGAGGGAAGTAGGAAGTTATTTTGATGGGTAGTCCTTTTCAATTGTTCTCTTGGATGGGAGGAAAAATCAAGAACCCGACATTCCTTTAATCCTATTTAGTGGCAACCTCTTCTGCATGCCTCCAAGAAATCATGTACTATTTTTATTTTTTTCTTGGCTGTGTGAATGGGAGGTATTTTCTCGCTTTTTTAATGGACCTCATCTATTCTTGAACAGAGACTCATCTGTGTTCTTTCTTTCTTTATCTCAGTGATATGACAAGAACAGTGGAGATTTCTGGGGAAGGTGGCCCTCTGGGGATACATGTAGTGCCCTTCTTTTCATCACTGAGTGGAAGGTAAGATGTTTTCCTTATTTCAGAAACCCATGTTAATGAAAAAATCTCGACTGAGTTCATTTTCTGAGACATTTTCCACAAGAGGGTTAAGTGTGTATCTCTATTATTCAGTAATAGGCCTCAACATATTCCTTTGTTGACCACTTTGTTATGCTACTTACATCTTAGAAACAAAATAAAAAGTCCACTTATGCGATGTGGGTTAAAAAAAATCAATCATGGTATCTGCACTTAAAATTAATTATGAACGGCTTCCTTGAAGCATTCCTACTGCAGACTTGGTAAATAAAGATTCCCTAGTGAATATCTTACCATTTCTTCATATTACTAGACAAACGTCCCTTCAGAATGTCCTTATTCACCAAGATACACTTCAGTAAATGAATGCAAAGTAAAAACTAACTTGATACATCCTCTGTGACTAAAGCTTACATGGTCAAGTAACCTCTAATGGTCGGAAAATGAGAATAATGCAAAGGGGTTTTGTTCAAAATTTCTGGCAGGAATCATTGTAGTTCCTGCTGTAGGGAAAGTAGAGATACATTTTTCTTAATGTTTGGTGGATTTTAACCACCACTGCAAAATACAGCCACAACATTAATTTCTCTATTGAAATAAAATTAGTTCAATTGAAAATGATGTATTATAGGCAGTTGAGATGCCAAAAGCCCATTTTATTGCTAAATCTATCTTGATGTATGGTCATTAATATTATGTCAACATTTCCAGGATGTTTTCTTATACACCTAACATAGATGTTAAAGTTTTCCCTGGGTAGAAATTGAAATTTGTGCCCTAAGAGATAATATGAAAAAACTCACTAAGAGCCTCAAAATTACTGGATGCAGAAATGACATCACTTTTCCCTATTACAAGACTGCCTCAAGCCCTAAAACTGAAATTGACATGAGAAGTCCATTTTTTTAAAAATCCATTTTACATTCTAATCACTGCCTGAGATTCATTAATTGGTTAACTTTCTTAAGCTATGAAAAGTGAGTCATTGAATCACATAATTTTCAGGCTAGAAGGGGCTTTAAATATCTAATAGAACTCACTCTTCGCTACAAAAACTAAAACTAGAGACTTGAAATGGTTTGCCCCAAGGTCACACCATTAATTAGGGCAGTTATAGTAGAACAAACAAGACATTTAGAATCTAAAGTCCTGGGTTTGAATCCTGGCTCTGCCACTTACTTCCCAATATGACTGTGTGCAAGACACTGAGTGTCTCCGAATCTCAGATGCTTCTCATGTAAATTTAAGTGGTTAGACTTAAAGTGGTCTTGAAGTTCTTTTAGAGTTATAGAAAGGGCAGTTAAGTGGCACCATAGTGCCTAGAATGCTAGGCCTGCAGTCAGGAAGGCTCCTCTTTGTGAGTTCAAATCTGGCCTCAGACACTTACTAGCTGTGTGACTCTGGGCAAGTCACTTAACCCTATTTGCCTCATTTGCTCATCTGTAAAATGAGCTGGAGAAACAAACCAAAGGGTCTTTGCCAAGAAAACTCCAAAGTGGCTCAGGAAGAGTTGGACATGACTGAAAGAAGACGCAGCAACAGTTACAGATCTCATAACCTTGTGAATGAGGACTAGAACTCGGGTCTGCTAAATGCCAGTGCAGAGTTCTTTCCACTGCAACAATATCCTTTAAGGTTGTTTAACATTAGTTTACCGCCCATGAATATTTACTCAATACATCCTGCCATGTTAGGCAAGTCCAGATTTAGCACTGATATTTGGGTTGGCATTGTGTACGGCAGGTAGCCATCTGCTACCTGTAACTGCCATGTCATAACCTTTTTGCAAATACATTTGATGCCAACTTCTCATGGAGATGAATGCCCCTTAAAAAGAAATGAGCTGAAAAGCTGGTGGAGCTCATTGGCTCATTCTCTGTGCATGTTAATAACCTTGTTTATAAACATTATGGGTTATGGCACTGAACAAGCTGTTTTTTGACAGACAGGATGAATATTTACCGAGTTGTCTTGAGAAATTGGAATGGTTTTTGGCAGAAGTGTACAAATACAGCATTGGGGCTACCAGTGTGGTTAAATTACTAGTCCTTTTAACTTATAAAACTTGAATTTAGCATAGGAACTTTCCATTTTAGACAAATGTGAGGAAATGTGCCATGTGACAGTGAACATGCTTAATTTTCAACAGTGGCATGAAAAAGTTTATACTATAGAATAGTAAATCAACCTCCCACCTTGTGTGCTATTGTTTAAATGTGGAAGATGAAATAAAAGACTGAGATTACAAATATCTGGCTCTTGTAGTTTACTCTTTGCATTCTTGATTTTCTAGAATAATTAATGGTATCTTGCTGAAGCTTTGAAAATAACTATACCACAAATATGGTTTCATAAGCTGATAAGCAGAGAACGGGCACCTTTCCATTCAATAATTCAGTGGAATCATTCTGCCATTTCTTTACACTATCCACTGGTATTATAGAAAGGAAATTTAATTAGAAAACACATTAAAATAATGTAGAAGTGGAGACATGAACCAATAAAAATTAAGGAATAATGAGTTCAGCCTGAGAAAGCATACTTAACTCAACCCATGTGTCTCTATACATGGAAAGATGTCAAACAAGTGGCTGACTTTATAATGCCATATGGTTTGACTGTTTGGGCATAGTAGGGTGAATTAAGGTTAAAATGAAAGACTTAGCTCTTAATTTCCTTCCATTTTATTGGTTTGTGTTATTAATTCAAACTGAATTCATATTTAACACTTTGACTATGACTGCAATTTAATCTACATATTGCCTTTATTTTTTTTTTTGCCTCCCAGTTTCTAATCTTTAACATAGTGCAACTACACCTGTTATGAGCCACTTTAACCTACGATGGAATACTTTGATACAAATAGGAGTCTTCTTTACTAGTCAGTGATTTAATAGTTAAGATCTAGTGAGACATAGTATATGACAGGGTAGTGAATAGGGGTTTTTTCTGTTTTTATTTCCCAGGATCACTGACCTTCAGAGGTAAAAAAAAATTAAAATGAGGCCTACTAACAAATTAAAGGCAACTCAGACTTCTTTTTTCTTCTATTGGCATAATACATGTAACTTACCTTTTAAACTCAAGAACATGATAGAGAAAATTTGTACAATTAAACAATCACTAAATAATTATTACAGGCATCTGTGTATGTATATATGTTTCAAGTATAGCACAATAGAAAGTAGGAAAAAGAGAAGGGATTTAGCATTATAAGATATAATGGGAGGAAGGAAGATAGGAAGGAAAGAAGATAGAAAGTAAGATAGGAAGGAAGGAAGGAAGATAGGAAGGAAGATAAGGGAGGAAGAAAGATAGGAAGGAAAGAAGGAAGGAAAATTTGGGAGGAAACATAAAGACATACAAAGAGAAGGCAGAAAAGATCAAGGGCTTGGTAAGAGGCACATGATAGGAAGAAAGGAAGCAGACTGGAAATAAAGAGAAGAAAAACACAGAAACATGTCACATACTTTGGGCCTTACAATGTTCTATGGCGAATATTAGTGAATGTGAACTGTTCTTGAGGTGTGGACTGTCTGTAACCTGATGTAGGGCAGGGAGATCTGTCATCTTTCATATTTGTAGTCCAAATATTTTATAAATAGTAGGCCCTGAGGTATTTGTTTAATTAAATTGAAGTTACTGATAATTTATGTGATTTGACATTACAATTAGCTGATAAATCACCATGCTTGATTCTTGGTTCTGAATGAGTTAGCTACATCCGTCCACAGTGAGGGGACTGTCCCCTGTGGTACACCTGTGGTTACAAAAGTATTTTCACCATTTTAACTGAATGAAGTTTGACAATTCTCTGCCCTTGCCAAAGAATGGAGAAAGCAAAAGTCATCTGGTGTTGGTCCTCAAACCAATAATATCCATCAGTTTTAAATTATATAAAATTAACCTTTACCTAAATGCATTTCGTACATAGACATAGTCTGTCAATACATTCTTCATAGAAAGTTAGGTTTTTCAGGTTGGCAGGGTTCCCATGACATATGACAAGCTACAATCTATTAACTAAAGCTTAACCCTATGCCCCCCCAAATTAACTCAGCTACAGAAAATATCAAAGTAAGTTCTAGAAAGTAATTTTACATGAATGATGTTGGGCAGAATTAAGTTAAAGGAACATTTGGATTCCTGTTAACAAAATACTTGCTTATATGAACTGTGGTTTAGAAATATATGTGAGTCCCATAATAGATTTGTTCTTATGAATTCACCATATTGGAAATTTGAAAAATAAAATGCTTTCCAATTAATAATCTATATTCTGGTCTTTACTTTTAGTAAATATTAATATTTAGTGGCAGGTTCATAATATGTCCTTCATGTTATGTATTAGACATTGTACCATTTATCATTATAGTTAATATTGTTTTCTCTTAATACTCTATTCCGTTTTGCAAATTCTCATGGACTACTTTCCCACTGCCCTGTGATCACCTTAAATCTGACACGAATCCTGAATCTTTCATCAAATAGTAAATCTATTTTTTTCTATTTCTATTTCAATGAATACTCTGGATAGACTCACTAACTTTCTAGAACTTTAAGTTTGCAACTTTATCTCCCTTTGTAAACTAACAACCTTGAGCTTTCCATAGACTAGGCTCCATTATTATCTGTAACATCACTTCATCACCATGTAGTATTCATTGAGTATTTTTGCAGTTGGAGACATTCCAGTAAATATTACCACATGAGCTGTGTCCATTCAAGAGTATGGAATGTCTATGCTAATTAAACTACTAATCCCTTGAGGCAGTGGCTCAATATTTGGGGGCTAATCCAAGGAGGAGCTCTACGTTTTCACCTATACTTTCATTATAGGCTGCCCTTTTTCCATTTGTGACCATATTATTCTCTCATAAAAAGCACTCATATTTTATTTATATTTTAGATTTAAAGAAAAGGAACCATTGTAATATCCCACGAGACACCTGTATAAAGGAAAATGACAAAGTCTCTCTCTCCCTCTCCATCTATCTGTCTGTCTCTCTCTCATAAATAAAGCTGCATTTATTATATGTCTATATGCTTTAGAATTCTTCTTACAAATCTGGATAGGGCAAATGAAAATACTTCCCTTACTTTGAATTATAATTAGAATCCTGTCACATTGGGAGAAGAGGATTCCCCAAAAAAGAGCTAATGGAAATATGTACAATTTTATTCCCTTTTTTTCCTTAATAAAATTGAACAGTTGGAAATAATATCGAAAATGATAGAGACCTGGATTTTCCTATTCACTGTCTTTTACATTCCTATTGCCACTTTTCATTCCTGATTGTTCTCTCTGACTCCAGTCTTTTCTTTAAGACTGCAAATGAAAGCCAGACTAATCAGTCAATAAGCATTTATTGAGTACTTACTATGTACTAGGTACCATTCCAAGTGCTGGAGATACAAAGAAAGGCAAAAGACACTTGCTGAGGTGCTGAATTTATAATTTCCTTACTCAAAAATATTCAAGTATTTCTTATTTTCTATTAAATTAGTTGTATTTCCTGTGCCTTATTTAGTCTGGTTCCACCCTATCCTTTAAGCCTTTGTTTTATTTTTGCCCAAGACCCCATCCATGCCCACTCATCAACCTGGTTTCCTTATTATCCTGCAAGCATATAGTTTGATTGCATAATACAATCAGATCATAGATTTGGAGCTGGAAGGGTCCTAAGAGGTCATTTGAACCACCCATCTTGATTTACAGATGAGAAAATTGATTAAGTAACTTGTCGCAGATCACACAACTGAGAGGAAATTTGAACCTGCATCATTTTACATCAAATTCAACACTATTATACTATGCTTCCATGATCATTTGTATCTCTGTACCTTTGGTCATGTTTTTCACTCACCTGGTTCTTCCTCTTGCTTCCCCTTACTCTATGCTACCTATCAAAATGTATAATTTTTTTCATTGTATAGCTTAATTCTCACCTTCCCTCTGAAGCCTTTCCTAAGAACTCCAAGCTTTCATTGATCCACCCTTCTCTGAATTCCTATATAACTTATAGACTGTACCAAACAATACAGCAATTGTTTCATGTGGGTTGGCTTTGTTCCCTCCAACTTGTGTTACTTAGTAAGTGCCCAATAAATATATGATTGATGTCCAAAAAAGAGAATTTAGGTCAGTGCTTTAACTTTTGTCTGGGTCACAAGACACTGTAACTCATTGGGTTTAGTTAGTACATTGCAATTTTTATTTGCAATATGTACCTTACTGACCTGAAACACATAAGTTTCCAAGAAGAATTTATTGAAAGAACCATGCTTAACAATAAACTGGTAGATGTCAAAGGTAATTTTTGTAAAATATAATGAAACTGATAGATTTCATTGGTTTAAGGACGGCAGCAAGTGACATTTGCTTCCTGTCATTGATAACAGAGGGATAGTACCACGTGCTTAATTTCATCCAGTCCACAGACTCTGATCTGATAGCAACCAACCTTCTCATGTTGAGACTCTGCACTTGAGCTGGCCCCTGGATGGCAGACACTGGGCAACTGAGCCCATAGCTGTAGCCCTTTCAACTTGATAGAACCTATTAGGACTTGGGTTTCACTGACATAACTTTTCAAAACTCTGTTTCCCCCATGCCAGCGAGAAACATCAGATCTACACTTAATTAAAAAAAAAAACTAGATAAATTTCAGCCAGCTCGTGTGTGTGTGTATGTAGTTTTTAGTACAATGTATAAAAGGAAATTCAGGAAATGTGATTTTTTTAAAAAGTCAAGCTCCAGCCCATCCTCTTTTTTTTTTTTTTTTTTTTACAAATGAAGAGTTGCTATTCTGTTCTCTGATTCACTCATTACAGGAAGCTGTGATGGTACTATCCCAAACAAGTGAGTCTTGTCTTCTCAATTCCACTAAACCCTAATAGCCTTTGCTGAGTTACTGGAAACATTAGAAATGAGGTCACAGATTAATTCTCTCTTGGTTAGTATAATGTGTGTTATCCTTGAAATACTTGTTTCACCAAAGACATGCATTGTTATTGTTGTAAACTCTCCCATTTAACTTACGATTCAAACAGTACTGAAATAGGTAAGAGGCACCGTTACTTTGGATGGGCACTTATTTTTGGAATAATTGTACATGGATGACATGTGATTACTCTGATTTTATTTTACCCTCATTCTTTGTATTTCAGGATTCTAGGGCTCTTTATCCGGGGTATTGAGGAAAACAGCAGGTCTAAACGGGATGGACTATTTCATGAAAATGAATGCATCATAAAAATCAACAATGTGGATCTCATAGACAAAACCTTTGCTCAGTAAGCACTTTTTTATTGTTGTATTTACTTTATTGATCCCCAGAATGCTTATAATAGTTATTGAGCTCATTATGGGCAAAATTGTAGGTAGAACTTCTGGTCAGTTTCCTACAAATGATCCCCAGTACATCCATTTAGAAATGCATTCTGTGTTTGAGCATACTCAGGGGTGGCCCCACATGTGTCACTGGCAGCCCCGTATATGTTAAGCCATAGACTATATCAAACCTTCCTGTCTAAATGGTTGTCATGCTTTGGTATCAATGGATGGCGTTTGTTTTTCTTGGAACGTGGGTCACTTAGGCTAGTGTTTAATGACTATTTTCACAGACTGTTGATTCAGCTTGTTAATTAACTTACGAGATGTCAGCAGCATCCATTAGTCTGAAAATCTGTGATAGGAGTTTGTCAGGACTCAGTGACTAATAGAGGCTAAAATAAATAATTTCAAATTAAAATACATGCCAAACATTTATCTTTTTGTCTTCATGTGTAAATTTTATGAAAATACCCTACTGTAAAAGTAACAAATACCTAGGTTCTAGCTGTGCTATACTCCTGTAAAGGAGTACTCTAATGGGTTAAATTGGGTCAGATGATAAATAAAAGCATATTAGAAACTATTCTTCATTAGGGAATGTTAGGATATCAAAAGCGTGCTAAAGGCAACTATTGCAGACTTCTAGAAACAAAGAACTTTATAATAAGCTTTTTAATATGCTAACACTCCCTAATGAAGACTAGCAGCCTCTGGTGATGACATGGTTAGAACTGCTTGAAAGATGGATCATAAACCCAACTGCTATTTCTGGACAATAAAAACACACAGATGATGATTTTAATATGAGAGTCAGTATGTATGCAACCCAATTCCTACCTTGGCACCTTAGAGAAGGTTAAGAACACAAATAAATAAAAAGAACAGTACATGGTATGGATCCTCTCTGAAGGAATTTATGGAAGTACAGGGACAAAAATCGTGGCGTAGAGGGTTGTGTTACCTGCACTATTGAAAAGACTACCCACACCAATAAGATCAAAAATCCATTTTAAGCATCAAGGTACTGGTACTCAAATGCACACATAGCAAATATATTAGTTCTGTACTCATTCATTCTTTATCTTGTTTTACAAATAAACATAAAAAAGAAAGCTTTTTATGAACTCAAGGAGAATTTACATGGAAATCAAAGGTTGTTATGATATGTAATGAGTTGAAATACTTCTAGATTGAGTGTTCTTAACCTGTGGACTACAAAATGTTTTCTCAATATTTTGATAACTTTTTTCAATATAATATATTTCTTTTGAAATTCTATATATTTTATGTTGTGAATTTCAAAACATTCTTCAGAGACGGTATGCATAGACTTCACCAGACTTCCCAAGAGGTCCATGACACAAAAAGGTTAAAAACCTCTGCTTGAGATTCCCTAGTTCTTACAATATTGATGATAATTATCTTAAGTAAATAAATTATTCCCTCATGATTTGAGCTAATGATTATAGCTTTAAAAGGTGGCTTACTGTGTATTAAAATAAAAATGATTTTCTTTCAAGGGCTCAAGATGTCTTCCGTCAGGCGATGAAATCCCAAAATGTGCTCTTACAAGTGCTTCCACCAAACCACCGTGAACAGTATGAAAAGTCTGTCATTGCACCTCTTGGAATTTTTGGTAACAGTGATATTGGTTTGAGAACAAAGGTATCCCCTCCAATCCAAGGAAAGCCAGCACTGAAAACAATCAACCTGACAGGAGTAAGCAGTCTGGAGACAGACACACAGATGTCTAGCCAACAAAACAGGAGCCCCAGAGTACCAAGACTAGGAAGAAAACCATCATCACCATCACTTTCTCCCCTAATGGGGTTTGGAAGCAAGAAAAATGCAAAGAAAATTAAGATTGACCTTAAAAAAGGTAATTATTGAATCACAAGTATTATGTCCTAATGTGACATTTAATATAAACATGTGGAGGCTAAGTTAACTCATATTCTTTACATTACTTTAAGTCAAAGTATAGAGTGAATGAAATATGTACTTAAGTAATTTTGTACGCATTGTTCCTACAGTTAGGTTTTTTTAAAATATGGAAATAATATATGCATTTTGAGAAGCAGAGAAAATAATTGTCACCATATAAGCCATTGGTATGATTTTACTTTTCCAAAAGCACAATATCTAAATGAAGTTCCTCTTCCTCCTCTTCTTTCTGTTTACAGGAGAGTTGCACCTTTATATGTGGGTGCTCTGTCCAAAGGAATGTAAATTTTGATCACTTAAACTTTGCAAAGTTTCTTGGGTTTTGGGCGCTAGATTTTTTTTCTTCCATACTTTTTTATTCTCTTTTTTTCAAAACACTGGGACAATTAATTCTTTTGTCTCATGTAGTTTTCATTTATGATTTCTTGACATATAGCTCTGAAAAACCAGGCTTTGATGAAGCTCATTGAGATTCAAATGGAGCTATTTGACCATGCCTTTAAACCCAAATCACTCTGGCTCTCACTTATTGACCAGTATAGGTCTCAGCTCAAGCCTCACTCACTCATGGCTCGGAGTGAGTGTAAATAGCAATAGTTTCTATTCTGGCCAGAAACACTGAGGCTCTTTCCCTCCTAGACTGATTATTTTTTGAAGACAGACTAGGCCATCTATTGCCTCAATCTTTACTTAGCCTTTAATCACTGAATGGGTATTGCTTCAACAGTCTGAGACCTGAGAAAGACCATAGATTAAAAGGCCAAGGGCCCAACTGCACCAGGGGCTGTAGCCAATCATCCTGACCTATATCTTGCCAGTGGACTGCAATGACTGGAGAGAGAATGAGGCTGATGACCTTGCACAAACCTGCCTCACTTAAGCCCAATTAACTTGCAAGTCAAAACATCACCCTCTTGATGTCAGTGGTCCTTTTGGGGAAAAAAGGATGAACAACCAGGAAGGGCAGTGGATAAAATGCCAGACCTAGAGTTAGAACAACTCATCTTCCTGAGTTCAAATCTGACCTCAGACACTTACTAGCTGTGTGACCCTGGGCAAATCACTGAACCCTCTTTGCCTGGTTTCCTCATCTATAAAATGAATGGAGAAGGAAATGACACACAATACCAGTATCTTTGCCAAGAAAACCACTAATGGATTCACAGAGTCCAACATGACTGAAATGACTGAACAACAACAAAAAAAACCCACTTATTTGTGTTTAAGTGATGAAAATTTATATTCCTTTGGACAGAGCACCCACATATAAAGGTATGACTCTCCTGTAAACAGGTAGAAGAGGAGGAAGGGGAGCTGCATCTAGATGTCGAGCACTTACTGTGTCAAAACATTAATGTGTCTAGCAGACTTATGGTTACCAGTCATGGCATAATGAATATATCTGAACTCAGGAAGATAGATTTGGGTTCAGATATCATTTACTTGTACTTAATTGTTCTTCAGTAAATCACGTAACTTACACTTTGAGGTAGAATGGAAGGAAAGTTGGATTTGCAATCAGGAGTTGGCTTAGCCTGTGTGACCTTGCGCAAGTCAGTCTCTTTAATGTCTTTAGACATGAGTCTTTTCCTTTGTGAAATGAGATGGTTGAACTAGTACTACTGAGGTCCCTTCTAGTTTGATATCTGTGAGCATATAGCTTGTGAGGCTCAGTTTTACCATGTGTGAAATGGAGATTATTCCTGTAGTACTTACCTCACAGGGTTATTGTGAAACTCAAATGAGATAATGTGTATAAAGCATTTTATATACTTTAAAGCACCATCTAAATAGCAGTTAGTTATCATTATTTATAGTTCCCTTTTTATTTATATTTTCTTTTTTCCAGTTGCATTAAACATTAGGTTAGATTTTCTAAAAATTAGCTTCACATCTTTTGGAGGTGGCTTTCCATCTGCTGAGTAGTACTTGATTCTGAGGAGTTAGCATTTGACTACTGTAAATGGCCTCTGGTCTTCTTTCAAAGTTCGAATACCAGTTTACTCAAGGGAAGTAATAATCCTTTAGAATAACTTATATGGTGACTATCATTAATTCTGCTCATTTAGTCTTGCAAATATCTTTCATACAATGCTAGGCTTTTCTTCTGCATATTTTTCAGTATTTTGGGGGGTCTCCTTTAGCAAGTCATTGACTTGTTTCTCATGGTTTTCTCACATCCTTCTCATTTCTCTTCCCAATTTTTCTTCTACTTCTCTAACTTGCTTTTCCAAATCCTTTTTGAACTCTTCCATGGCCTGAGACCAGTTCATGTTTTTCTTGGAGGCTTTTGTTGTAGGCTCTTTGACTTTGTTGACTTCTTCTGGCTGTATATTTTGGTCTTCTTTGTCACCAAAGAAAGATTCCAGAGTCTGAGACTGAATCTGGATGCGCCCTTACTGCCTGGCCATATTCCCAGCCAACTTACTTGACCCTTGAGTTTTTCAGTGGGGTACGACTGCTTGTAGAGTAAAGAGTTCTATGTTCCAAGCTTGGGCAGATGCGCTGCCCCACCAGCACTCTTCCTTCCCCAAGAACCCCCATCCTGGACTGGACTTAGATCTTCAGCAGGCTCTTCACTCCTGCTCTGATCCGCCACTTACTTCCTCCTACCAGGTGGGCCTGGGGCCAGAAGCAACTGCAGCTGTAGTTCTGTAGCTGCCCCAACTCCGCTGCCCCCGGGACGGTGGCCAAACCGCCAACTCCTTCTTACACTCTGTCCCCAGCAGCTTTTCCCACTAACCTTCTCTGTTGTCTTTGGTGTTTGTGGGTTGAGAAGTCTGGTAACTGCCGCAGCTCACTGATTCAGGGAGCTAGGGCCTGCTCTGCCTGGCTCCTGGTCTGGTTGATCTGTGCCACCCACACTGGACTCTGCTCTGCTCCGTGCCGCACCGCTTTGCTCCCAGCTCTGTGCGGGATAGACCTTACCCAGAGACCATCCAGGCTGTCCTGGGCTGGAGCCCTGCTTCCCTCTGCTATTTTGTGTGTCCTGGAGCTCTAGAATTGGTTCAGAGCCAATTTTTCTAGGTTTTTGGAGGGACTTGGCAGGGAGCTCATGCTAGTCCCTGCTTTCCAGCTGCCATCTTTGAGTTTTGTTTTTAATGCTAGGCTTTTAAAATGTCATTCTGGTCCACACATTGTACATTTGTTCTAATCCATTCTCTCATCCTTACCTCCTATTTCTATTGAATCTCTAAAAATCTCTATTCTCTTATTCAGAATGGTCAAGGTTGCTCATGGCCCACAACATTCCTGTTATCCAAGTCAGATTAAAATGTAATTAGGAAATGTTTAACAAAATAAAAATACAGTAAAACATAGATGACATTAAAAAGTGATTTTCTAAATCAGCATGCAGCTCACTGGAGTTCTAATGTATGGGTTAATGGCCCCCATTCTATTTGAGCTTTATACCACTACTCTACTTTTTAACTCATCTCATCTATTTCTATGGCAGACATTACCAGTCCCTCCTCCACCTACAGCTGCAAAATGATCATCTTAAACCACCATTCTGACCATTGGCACTCCCCTACCCAGTCCACTTCAGTGGCTCTCTCTTGCCTTTAGGATTCATTTTACATGTAAAAGCCTTCACAAAATCTTCTCCTTATTACATTTTATTCCCTACCATACTATACTCCACCCAGACTGGTCTTCTTGCTGTTCTCTGAGTAAAGTCTCTGTCTCCTACTTTCATGCCTGGAATGCTTTCCCTCTTTATCTCTATCTCTTGGAATCCCTAGTCCCCTGCAAGGAGCACTTGACTTAAATTTCAGTTATTTTTCAGTCATGTCTGACTCTCCATGACCCCATTTGGGGTTTTCTTGGCAAATACACTGTATTGGTTTGCCATTTTTTTCTCCAGAGAAAACTGAGGCAAACAAGGTTTAATGACTTGACATGGGTCACACCACTACTACTAAATGTCTGAGGTCATATTTGAACTCAGGATTTGGCTTACAACAAACCTTTCAAAACAACAACCTTTCTTCATTCCCTTGGATAATATTATATCCCTCAAATGCCCAAGAAATCACTTTGTATTTGTTTGATTATCTTATTTTGTATTTATTTATACATTGATTTTGTATTTACTTATGTGTAAACTTATTATTCCTTATTCCCCATTATTGTCCCATAAATCCACCACAGCTTCCTTAACTATGTAAGGAACTTTTGATTTCCATCTGTTGATCTCAAGTGTATACCAGTGGAGGAAGTACATAAGCTTTACATTGGTTATCTTATACTTTCTCTATGGGATTAGCATGTCCTTTTTTTTCAGGTTGTGTGTGCATTCTCATTATATTCTTTTAATAATTCTATAATGTGCCATAATAATAATAGTTTTCAGCATTGACACATATGGTCTATTTGACCCTGGACAAATCACTTTACCAAGTCCTAGGACTATAAGTTGCAGATTAGTGGTGGATCTTCATGAGTTTCTTCTTTGCACTGGGAAATTTGCCACCATGTATTTAACTTACAACACAGAGCTGGAATAATAATAGCTCGTATATGCTATGTGGTTACAAAAAGTTCTCCTCACATCACTGTGAGGTCAGTAGTATAAGTATTATTATTATTTCCATTTCACAGATGGTAAACCTGAGTGTCACATGTTATTGAACCACCAAGTCTGACCCATTAAGAATCAGTCAGGATACAAATAAACCTGGGTCTGTTGTTTCTGTTTTATTTCATGATAAGAAAGTGAATTAAATAGAAATGAGTGAAAAGAGAAGACAATAGGATAAGCAAAAACTCTAGTTGCTGAACCGCTCAAAAGATTTCAGTATATCTCCCCCGGATAGCCTTTTTTGTCAAGTTTCTTTTCTAACAAACCTATTTAACCCCAGAAGATTTTGACATTCAGAAGAAATGTTTATTATTAATACTTCTCTTGTAACTGAGGCCATTGTATTAAGAACCACCACGTGTTCAAGGCTTTACTTTACAAAGAAATTGCTTCAAATAATTTAATTTTGAAAATCCTAATTAGTGTTAGCTGCCTTTTTGCTATTTCCATGGCTAGAGCATAATAATTCCAAAGAATTTGTTGAATTAAGGACAGGTGAGCAGAAGGCATATATGTGTCTATTGTTGGTATAGTTTTATGTGTGTTAAAATCATGTTAATTGAGAACCCACTAATCTGGAATATCTGATGACTCATACAAGAACTGGCCTGAAATTTACCTTTGCAATATGAATAGTTTGCCATGCAAATTAATAGTGTAAATAAAATTTCTGGGAAAACATTTGAACTACTTAAGGAAATAAACTCTTCAAATCATCCAAAAGTACTTCAGAAGCACTCATTTACATGTAAACAATCGATATGCTAATTATAAATCATACAGTTCCCTCTACTAGGCCACACTTCATTAGCCTAATTCTAGTGGTGGGAGGTGAACAATGACCATTATAGGCCAAAATAGGATGGATCCCAGAATGGGCACTAGAAAGGAGAAAATGTGACTCTAAGCCAAGCAGGAAATGATTGTCTCTAATGGAAATTAACATAAGCACGGAAACCAGCTGGGTACTATGGGAATGACATAAACATTAGACTTTCTCAGAAGGAAAGGAGGAAGAAAAAGGTATGTTAAAACAACTAAGATATGGAAAATAAAAGATGCCTAGGTCCTCGTTAAATCTAATAATAATTGCTCTCATTTGCGTAGCATTTTAATCTAGTAAATTAGAACCTGCAAGTAATTCTTATGCCAGTTTTAGGGATAGGGAAATTGAGGCTCACAGCACTTATATGGCTTGCTAGTAGTCATACAGCTCATAAATATCCATGCCCAAATTGAGATTCAGGTCTCCTGATTGATTATGCATCCAACAATCTTTAGACTATAGTAATACTTAAAAAATAGGGATGTAGAAAGAGAATTTTATCAGTCTGTCTCCAGCATAATATTGTACAAAAGATGCCCTAACAAGTTGACTGGTATAAATGTTTGATTCTAGTTAAGAGACAGAGGAAAAGGGAGGGGGGCAGACAAAGAGATAGAGAAGGGGAGGGAGAGAAGAGGGGAAGGAGGGGTCATCAGATAAGGAGAGGGTCAAATTATCCTTTAAGATTGTCCAATTTCCTTAACTTTCATGCAGTAGATTCACCAAGTAATCTTGCCTTATTTTGTTTAGTGAGATAGCTCCCTTCCTGGGAAGAGAAGACATTGACATAACTTTTCCAATACAACTTGTAGTTATATTTCTCCTTTAAATAAATGTGTGAATTGGCTTTCTTGTACAAATTGGATAGCAGGAGACCAATGGTCCTCAATAAACAAAAACTCTGTGAGGCTGAGAAATCAGACTTTAGACTAATAAGGCAACTGTTTAGGCCCAGGTACCATCCTAGTGCCATTTTATTTTATGTAGGTTACTGCACTGTCTGAAAGTGATAAAACCTGCATGTATTTTGTAAATCAATCAGTATCTACTCTGTCAGACACTGTTGTAAATATTGGAGATATGAAGACAAAAGAAGCACAGTTCCTGCTCTCTGAGAGTTGACATTTGAGCAGAGAGATGACAGGCGCAAATATAATTGTATATAGAATATCTAAACAAGGATCATCAGGTAGTTTTGGGAAGGAGAGCATGAACAGCTTGGGGAGAGAGGCAGAGATTGTGGCAAACTACATGTGGTGTTTAAACTAAGTCTCATTAGCAATTATGGATTTTAAGACATAGAGATGAGGAGGAAGAGCTTACTACAAACATGTCCACGTCTCCTCCATCTTGAAAAAGCCTTTCACATGATTTTGCCATCTCTATTAACTATTGTCCTTTATCTCTCCTGCCGTCTGTAGCTAAACCCCTCAAAAAAGCGATCTTCTGTAGGTACCTCAAATTTCACTCCTCTCACATGTTCTTCTTAACCACTTACATTCTGACTTCCAACCTCATCATTCCACCAAAACTGCTGTCTCCAAATTTATTAATGATCCCTTAGTTGCCAAATCCAATGTTCTTTTCTCAGTCCTCATTCTCCTTGACCTCTCTGTAGTCTTTGACGCTGTTGATCACTTCTCTCCTTGATACTCTCTTCTCTCTCAAATTTTCGACACCACTCCTCTGGTTTTCCTTCTACCTAGCTATTCTCCATCTCCTTTTCTGGATATTCCTCCAGGTCATGCCCTCTAAATGTAGGTGTTCCTCAAGGTTCTGTCCTGGGCCGTCTATACTACTTCACTTGGCGATCTCCTCAACTCCCTTGGCTTTAGTTCCATCTCTATGCTGATGATTCTCAAATGTACTTTTCCTGCCCCAGTCTTTCTGTTGACCTCCAGTGTTGCATCTCCAACTGCCTTTCAGATATCTAGTACTGGAAGTCCATAGACATCATAACCTTAATATGTCCAAAATATAATTTATTATCTTTCTGCCTAAACCCTCCACCCTCCCACCTTCCCTGTTACTTTGGATGGCGGTATGATCCTCCCAGTTCCTTGGGCTCATCCTGGACTCCTCACTATCTCTCATCCCCCATATCCAAGCTGTTGCCAAATCCTCCTGATTTCACATTTGCAACAATACACCCCCTTTCTTCTTCTGACACTACTTCCATTCTGGTACAGATACCCCCTGATTCCTGGACTGTTGCAATAGATTCTGGGGGTTCTGCTGGCTTTAAGTCTCTCTCCACTCCAGTGCATCCTCCATTCAGCTAATAAAGTCATTTTCCTAAAGCATGAGTCTGACCATGTCACCCCCACTACTCAGTATACTTCAGTGGCTTCCTATTGTCTCCAGGAACAAATACAAAAAGCACTGGCATTCAAAGCCCATCATAACCTATTCCCCTCCAGCCTTTCCAGTCTTCTTACACCCTACCTCCCACATGTAATCTTGATCCAGTGACACTGGCCTTCTGGCTCTTCCACAAACAAGACACTCCTTATCTCTGCTCTTGGGCTTTGCTCTAGCTGTCTGCCAGGACTGGAATGCTCTCCCTCTTCTGCTCTGCCTACTGGCCTCCCTGGCTTCCTTTAAGTCCCAACTAAAATCCCTTCTACAGGAAGTCTCCCCCATCTCCTCTTAATTCCAGTGATTTACCTTTTTAAAATATTTCCTATTTATCCTGTACACAGCTTACTTTGTAAATATCTGTTTGCATTTTGTCTCCACTATTAAATTTTAAGCTCCTTGATGGTAGGGGCTGTCTTTTGATATTCTTGTATCCTCAGTGCTTAGCACAGTGCCTGGTACATAGTAGGCAATTAAAAATGTTTATTGATCCATTGGTTGATTGAAATAGTACAAAGTTATAGAAATGGGAGATGTAGCATGCTATATACAGAATAGTGAATAGGCCCGTGTGAGGAGAAGAGAAAGAAGTCTGGAAAGGTAGGAAGGCAGGCACCAGGTTGTGACAAACTTTAAATACAAGAGAAATTAATATTTGAATCTAAAGGTAATAGGGAGTCAGTGGAGTTTTGAGTAGGGAGTTGGGGGAGGACATTGCTTTTGACAGTCAGATCTGTGTTTTAGGAAAATTACTTCAGCAGCTGTGTGGAGGTTGTATTGGTGTGGAAAGAGATAAGTTAAGGAGACCAAGGAGGAAAACTATTACAGTAGTACAGGAGAAAGGTGATAAGACCCTGAACTACTGTAGAGGTTGAGTGAAAAGAATGGGACATGTGGGAAAGATGTCATGGTGATAGAAATGACAAGACTTGGAAATGGATTAGATATGTAGGGCAAGTAAGAGTAAAGAGTTAAGGATGACATTGAGGTTTAAACCTGAGTGATTGGAAGAATAGTGATGCCTTCAACAGTATATGTATGTAGGTGTGTATGTGCGTGTATATATATATATACATGTACATATACACATATAGTATATACATGTATATACACAATATACATGTGTGATTACATATAGGTGTGCATGTATACATACAAATACACATATACATATTATGTGTATGCATGTCTGCATATACATATATACATATATGTGTATAAACATATAAATTAGTTTGAAGGAAAGGATAAGGAGTTATGTTTTGGACTTAATGAGTTTGTGATACCTATGGCACCATAATTCAGAATTTTCAAGCTGAACCTTCCATTGTTTATTTGAAATAATGATGTTTCACAACCCTTAAATTTAAGTCTAAGCTCAGTAACTGTGTACAAGCTTATTATAACTGTTGTTGTTGTTTTCCTGTGTTTTTGCTTTAGGTCCCGAAGGACTTGGCTTCACTGTGGTTACCAGGGATTCCTCAATACATGGTCCTGGTCCGATTTTTGTGAAAAATATTTTACCAAAAGGAGCAGCAGTGAAAGATGGTCGCCTGCAATCAGGGGACAGAATTTTGGAGGTTAGAACCTAGAATAGTCTCTCAGTGAAATGAAATCATTGTCCTTTGGCTTTGAAAATATTTTCCAGTAGTATAAATCCAAAAATAAAATTTGAAAAAAAAGAATTTGAAAAATTTAATAAGAAGCTACTCGTCAGTCTAGTTTTAAAAGGTGGTAAATAGTATGATACAAATAGTCCTAGAACATTTTTCCCTCTCCGATGTTCTTCTGTCCCATTAATGACTACTTAAAACAAGGATGATTCAAACAGAGGCCATCCAGGGGTTTGGGTTCACTCTGGTTTGCATCCAGTCATATTACAAACTTCAAGCCATATGATTCAAATCCCTAGCACAAGAATCATCTGGCTTCTCTCAAGTAGGAATAAGCTAAAACTGAGTCATGTTCCTTTAGTCTGATCTGTGCTGGAAGTGATACCCTTAAGTATAAACCACATCACCTGGGTTAGATTGGAAATGGACAAAACCGCTGGATGCTACCAAATTTGCTTGTAATGTGTTTGGTCATTGTGCCTCTTAAGAAAGAAAATCTCCCTTTGTTGAAAACTAGCCAGCTTTGGTAAATGAAAGATGTTCTGTGATGTTCTCTGTAACGGCAAAGCAGAAGAGAAGATACATAGCAAGCATCAGGTAGGAGCCAGATTAGTTTCTCCATTAACAAATAGTGGTCCACTGACTCTAAACCTGAAAAAACCTTAATAATGTCTGTTCAATGAAATTTATTAGTTCAGTTAAGCAAACATTTGTTAAGCCTTTTCCATTGTGCTAGGTGCTAAGGGTACATACAAAGGTAAAAAAAATTACCCAATCTGTGCCCTCGAGTAACTCACAGCCTGGTAATTAGTATGTAAGTAACTATAATGCCCATAATCATGATAAAAGTGAATAGAAGATATCAAAAGAATGAAAAATTAGAGAAGTAAAGAAGATCTCCACCTAAGAGAAGTAATTTAGATTTTATGGAAACAATAGCACCTGAGTAGGGTACCCATTGACCACCATATAGAGCAAATCCATTCTAGAGATGGGTGACTATTGATTTTTAGTATTATAGTAACTCATGGCTGCTCATTGCCATAATTGCATAAGAAAATGCCAGAGAGGCATTTGAAATCTGCTTCCTACCTGTTGGAGGATCATACTTTGGTACTATGATAGTTTGATTTGTTTTCCATAATGACATATCCCATAACAACGCATGGTAATCATGTGAGTATTTTGTGAAATGTTTCCAGCTGATTCCTTTTTTATTTGTCTTTCTTTGCAATCCCAATATGTCTCAGTATTTTGCTGCTTTTTCTCAGAGTATCTAGAAGTAGAAGAGGGTGGAGGAGGGTACTTTTTGGAAAGGGTTTCTTTGCCTGGGTCTGTGAACATTTTTTTTAATTTAACAATTGTATTTCAATGTAATTGATTTCCTTTGTAAATGATTTTCTTTTATTTTATGCATTTAAACACATTATTCTGAGAAGGGGTCCCCAGGCTTCATCACACTTCCAGAGAGGGCCATAACACAGACAAAAGGTTAAGTACCCCTAATCTAGGAGGTGGCACATATTTTAATAGCTGCTCTTCATCCAACTGCATTCATTCATTAGGTGAATGGCAGAGACATCACTGGTCGGACTCAGGAAGAACTTGTAGCCATGCTGAGGAGCACTAAACAAGGAGAGACTGCATCTCTAGTCATTGCTCGTCAAGAAGAAAGCTTCCTTCCCCGAGAACTGGTAATATTCATACTCTAGTCTACTGACACATGAAAAGATCTGAAAGGCTGCATTGAATTCCCACTGATTGAGAAATAAAGAAAAGATCATGAGGTTTTCTATCATGACAATTTTGAGAGGAAGTTAATAGTGAAGAGCCCTAGTCACAGGGCTTTCTCTCTGAGCTTATTGATGAAATTTATCAGAGACTTAAAAAGATAAAAGAGGCCTGTTTCCCAAATTTTCAGATGATACAACTATGGGAGAATTAGATAATAATACACTGGATGACACCAAAAGACTTCACTAGACTAGATCAATGGGCAAAAACCAACAACCCAAAATTTAACAGGGCTAAGGATAGAATCCCACCCCACAGTTCAAATAACCAATGAATAAGCAGAGGAGTAGCCTTGAAAGTAGTTTATGGAAAGACCTAAAGGTTTTAGCTGACCACAAACTTATTTTGCGCCTATAGTATGAGAGGCAAGTGTTAAGAACAAACACAGACCTCAGTTGCATAAACAAAAGTATGGTGTATATATCAAGGGACAAAGAGAATGATTTCTTCCAACTCTGCATTGGCCAGCAACTCACTGAACTTTATGAGGATTCCTGGTAAACTAGAGAATGTCTAGATGAACACTGGCATGATAACGAGGTAGATTTCTGGAATCTGCCATATGATATCGAAGATATCTAGCCCATAAAAAAGAAGAATGGGAGACTTGATAATTGACTTTTAATATCTGAAAATGTATCATGGGTAGGAGGAAAGAGATAGTAAAATTGTCATTGTTCCAAACTCCAGAACCAGGACCGATGGGTAAAATTTAGAGGTAGCCAGATTTTCACTCATTCTTAGAAAACTTTCTGACTAACAGACCTTTTAACAATCTCATACTACCCACACCTGAAAATGTTCAAACCGGGACTGCATAGCCATTGAACTAATGTGTTGTAGAAGGGATGAGAGGGAGAGATTACCTGGAAGATTCCTTCTAACATCATGATCCTATGATTGATACATATATGTGTATCATAGGTATGTATGTAAACATATATATGACACACATGTATATAATTTTACCCATTATTTCAATTTTGATGGAATTTTATTTCTCATAAGTAACATCATAGGCATAGCTCACCAAGGAATATATAAAATTAATTATGCAAATATGAGACTTTGAGTAAAAAAGACATTTTCCATCCATTTTTGTGGTTTCCCATAAAATATTGAGGATGTACAGTGACTATTCTTTATAATTTTACTCTAAAGTAAATAGATTTGATTCCTAACCATTCAGAAAAGCAGTAACTATCTAACCATATTTTGTGATGAAGATTCTTTGTAACCATAACAAAGTCAAGGACTTTGATTTTTGCAAACATTTTATAGTATGAAGCCAGAACCCTTGTTTGTGGAAATATGGAGTTGTGTTATTGTTCCTAGCTAGAATCTCTTTTCTAAGTGCTAATATATGAGAACCATAATAACACTTTAAATAGAGGTCATGTCTGGCATGCCTCTGAGTGGAAAATACACTTTGTTGTGGTAGACGTACGCAGTTTTATTTGAAAGAATGTAATAATGAATAGGGTGCTATGTGATACATCTTTGTGCTTCCTTTAAAAAGAAGAAAAAAGATATCACTTTGGTCTCTTCTCCCTTATCATGATTGATGTGCACACTTGACTTTCCAATGAGAGTCTGGCAGGATGAAGGAAAGACAGCACTTCCTCCTTTTGTCTTGTCCCATCTCTTTTGAAGAAAACAAATTGTGTTTATTGTTTTCCTGCTCTGGGGTACTGCCCTCTGCCTTTTGTAAAGCAATTTTGTTTTGAGTTTTGGTTGTTGTTGTTGTCAGTTTGCTCTTAGTGGCATATTCTCATCTGCCACCCATGTGTTGCATATTTTCTGACATTTAAATAGCCTTTACTTCCTTGTTATTGCTAACTTCTTGTAAAATCTTAACTTTCGTGACCAACTGCTGTCAGCAGTCATACAGGAAGTTCCAGTGTAAGTCTGTCTCTCTGATGTGACCTTCCATCATTCCCCAGCTGTTAGCCTCCATTTCCTGGACATTTTCCTGAGTCAGGACCTAACTGAAGTATGCTGAGCTCGTACATTTCCTGCTTTAATATTCCCCCTCTTATTTTCTCAACCAATCAGTTGAGGACCACACAATATATTTAACTAGCCCTGTTTCCATTAGAGGAAGATTGCTTGGCAAAACACCTAAGAGAAATTAAAAGGTTAGCTGCTTCCAAGTAAGCCTTTAGCCAAAGTGACTTGCCCCGAGTCTAAAGACCCTTGCATTGTCATATACTCTGGCTGGCTGATTTATGGTGACTCGTGCTCAGAGAGAGCATTTGGGTAGTAGTTTATGGAAGAAGTTTGTCAGTAATAGAATTGTAAGGTGGAACTGATGTTTCTGGTTTCTCCACTTGAAGGGAAAACCTCTCTACTACTTCATCAGTGGTCTGGTGTAGTCTAGTCTGAGAAGAATATGTCTAGTTCTTCCTTTCTTTGATACCTGTATTTTTTTCACCCCTTTATGATGGTATAAATCAATCTCTCTCCTCCTTTTATCTCTACCCTCTTTTATAGTTCCTTAATTTCTTCCCTAGCTTTATTTTTATTTTTAAAAAGAATTTTTCTCTTTAAATTTAAGGGCTTAAATGCATGAGATTTTTGAACTACTTAAGAAGAAAAACAAATGATTTCTCATATTATTAAAGTGTGTGTACATATGCACACATTCGTGCATGAATATGTTTCTATGTGGCTGTTGCTTCCTCTTAGTGGATAGAAAGGAATCCTCTGTCATCCCTTTGTTAACCCCTCTTTGCTAATGTTTCATTTTCTAACCTGCTGTCTCATTTAAAATTATCCTAAAAAACATAGCAACCCCTGGTGGGTAAAACGAGCCGTAAAAATTTCAAATGTATTTATAATTTCTCCCTGCCATGCTTGCCTGCTATTAAATTCTGGCCTCTGCAAGACGGATTAACTATATTTCAAGTGAGCAAGTTGCTCCCGCCTGGCGTGATAGAGATCCAAGAGGTGCCATATTTGTCATGCTGATTTGACCTTCACTTAGGAAGATTGCTTTTGCTTTGAAAGAAAGATGCACAGGTGGTGGCTTCCTTAACAAGGAGAATGCTTTGTGAATTCAGATGCAGCTGCCATGCTTTCTTGGGCCAGTGGACTGCCCTCACAAATCTTAGGTAGCTCAAGAGCCTTCATGTTTTTACCCAGTCTGTTTGTGGTTAACAGACAGAAGAGTCCTAGCAGACATCATGGATGCCAAAATCTTTTAAAGACATAAAATCATGGAAGAATTAAGCATGAGAATTTAGATGAACCTTCTTTATCTAATACATTATTTTATTCCTCCTGGTTATTTAAATGCAACTAGTCATTGACATCTGACTCATGGTTACCCGAGGATGCTCAAGATGTATATATGGAATATTTCCTGCTTGGTGGTGAATAAGAGAAATTAAAGCAAGGTTTCAGAAGTATTTTCTCTAGTTAGAAGAAAAGACCAGGATTACATGTTAAAATAAAAATAATAAATTTTATATGAGCAAATGAACTGTCAATATGTTCACCACCTTTTCTTAGTCCTTTAAGGTTTTCTCAAACATGATAGACATTGATAGACAAGAACTTGTAGGCCTCCAGGAAGAGTTACGTACATTCTATTTATTGTTAAATACATTAAGTCTGTGTCAGGAGCAGTATTTCTCTTGCTCTTTGGCCCCAAAGCAAGCAAAAAACTTACATAAACAGAAGTATTCATAGGTCACTCTGGACAAGTCACTCATCTTCCACGTTGAGTTAGGCAGCTCTCCAAGTCATGGACAAATTGCAGTGTGCATCGGTGTAGCAATTTTTCAAGATGAAGAAATCACAGATTTTTCAGCTACCTTACATTCTTGCTTTCCAGCTCTACTTCCGTGTCTGTTAAAATAGAACTCCTGCTAAACTAGTGCCTAACACAGGACATTGCATATAGTAGGGCATTTGGTAATTTGCTTTCCCCAATCCCTTGAGCCTCCTAGTTTCCATTGGAATGGCCAAGCATGGAGAGCCTCTAACATTGTCCTTTCCCTTCCTCTGACCCTGATTGTGTAGCTCTCTTGATAGTAAGAGCTATATGGTGGCTACCACAACTTGAATGAGTGAGTATGTCCAATTACATTACATCCAATGAGGTAGAAGACTACCACGCTTTATTATATCCCCTGCCACTGTATCCTAAGGGCCTTACCATCTTCCCTGTGAATGCACCCTCTAGATTCCAGGATACTGCTGCCTGACCCTCTAGTATGCACTGCAGACCCCTGGATCCCAGTGGCCCTACTGCCATTTCAAGACTTTCAGCCATCTAGTTGAGTTGTCTTCTATGGTCGTCTCCCTCAATTAGAGTGTGACTTCTTAGAGAGCCACAACCCTTTTTCTTAATTTGCCTCCTCATCTTTCAGCATGGTGCAATGAGGCCAATGCACATACACTTAGAAAGGCATGTGTGTGTGTGTGTGTGTGTGTGTGTGTGTGTGTGTGTGTGTGTGTGTGTGTGTGAAGTGGGATGGGAGAGTTCTTGTAAAAGAAACTTAGACTATAATAGTGAAGAGGAAGAACTGGAGATGCAGCTTTGCTGCTCTGGCATCCCCATGCCCAACATGGACCCTTAGAAGATCCTACAGAATGTGGCACAGATTGCCCTGGGTACAGAAACAAGGGCACTTATTTGGAGTCACCTCAGTATTAGCATGGCAACGGCAGGGAGAAACATGCACTGGGTTGAATTTAGTGCCTTGCAAAAAGCCTGGCTTTTTGTACCTCAGCATATTGTTGAGATATTGTTGCACATGGATCTGACCATGTCTTATCTCCCTCCCTACCACCACCATCCCACTCAATAAACTACAGTGACTCCCTTGTGCCTCCACGAAATTTAGAGTCCGTAGACCTGGGTTGGAATCCCTGTTTGCTATTTAAAAGCTTTATGGTGTTGGATAAGAACTTTTACTCCTCTGGGCCTCGGATTCCTCATAGGGAAATATGAAGCGACTGGACCAGCTGCTCTCCAAAGCCCTTTGGAGCACTGTGATTTTGATACTTGACTCAGCATGGAGATGTAGCTCTCCGATAACAATTACTCCTGACCACAGAAGTTCAAGATGGCAGTGATATGTGTATAATGTATTGACTTAAAACTTGTTAAGGTAATCACTGTGAAAACATTTAGACAGGCAAGTCAAATAGTGTCCATATACTAATAATAACAATAACATATTTAAAAATTGCAAATCACTTCCCACGTTTAACTCTCTACCAGATGGGCAGCCTGAAGATGAGAGACCTTAAACAAGGTCCCTGGTCGCACAGCTAGTAAGTTGTATAGCCAAGATTTGAACTTAGGTCTCTAATTCCAAGTCTCTCTCATTCTCCTAAATCTCCTGGCCTCTTGTAAGACAATGCAAAGTTGATGGCAAATGGCCACATGCTATCTGCATCTAAATATTTTAGATTTGAAGACATTGAAAAATTTCAAGTTATGGCATCAGTCACTTGGTAAAGTAGAAATGATGCTGTAAACAATGTCGGGTTTATTAGACAAGACATACATAGGCATGCTGTGTGGGATGGAATAGCTATTCCAACTCCAGTTGAATTCAGTCAAAGTTTAGGACTAAATTTTTGAATGACTGCTTTGTTTTCCTGTGCACATTTCAACTATGATGTGGAAAATATTCTGTGAAAATTTCAGGCACAATTGAGTTGTGCCTCTTTTGGCCAGTTGCCCCCTTTTTTGGCAAGGGGCCAGCACTGAGCACAATCGAGTTACACAACTCAATTACACCTGATTTATTTAGGCAAACTCAATTGTACTTGACTTTTTGAAGGCACAACTCAATTGTGCTTTGAAATTTCCACACTCAATTTGATTGTGCTCAAAATTTGCCATATGCAGGCCTGTAGCTTGTAGATTCACACACATGCCAAAGGGAGGCTTAGTGGAAAGGCTCTAAAGATTTGGCTGGAGGTATTTTTCCTGTAGTCCTCCTCTTTTGCTTCCTTAAATACTCCTTGGCTTTTCCCTTTCCCACTTCCATAAGATAAGTATTTCTTGCATAATATCCTTGAATGAATGAATATAAGGTGACCTCCTTAAAATAATTATCCTTAAATGGGCCATGTTTGCAATCATCCCCACCTCCAAGGGGAAATTGACTAGGTCAAGAATGTTAAAGCACATAGGGAACATCTCATTCGTATGTATCAAAAACACCTGTAGGTGCTAATGTTTAACTATTTATTTTTGAAAAGTTGGGAAAAAACAAGGCAAAAATAAAATAATTTACTAAGTATGACATTTTTTAATTTGCCAAATGGAAACATTGAGAAACAACCTTTTAGCTCATTGTCCTAATCAACAAAGACATTTATTTGAGTTTATTTGTTCATTCAAAGCATTTATGAGGTTCTACTTCCCTACCATGCCTCCATGATGGTACCTTATTCACCTGTTCCCCTTTCATGCATTTTCTCCTTCCATTGGAATGGAAATTCCTTTATAATAGGTACCATAATTCTTTTTGCTTGTGTTTGCATTCTCCATGTTTAGTAAAGTGCCTAGGTCTTATAAATGTTTAATAATTGCTTGTTGACTTGGCTTGATGTATAGACACTGTTCTGGACATTGAGGAGAGTCCCTCCCTGCCCTGAAGGAGCTTAAATTTTACTGAAGAGAAACACGTATATAGAAAATTGAATTTTTAATGCATACAAGGTATTTTCTGAGGAGGAGGGCAATAGCAGTGAGGGTAGTCTGGATCAGCTTCCAATAGAAGGAGGCATTTGAGCACTGCTTTGAAGAAAACAGGAGGGAATATCTTCCAAGCATGGAAATCTGTCCAATGGCATAGAGACAGGAGTGAGGAACAGCAATATTATTTACTGATGGAATTATTCTGTATTCTAATCTGAGCTTTTGCCCTTGCTAGATTTCTGACCTTTTGATCTTTGGTAAAGCCATAAGAAACTCTCTGAGCTTAAGTTTTTTTTCACTGTAGAATGAAAATGCTAACATTTGCAATACCTGCCTAGCAGATCAAATGAAGTAATGCATACAAAGTGCTTCGTGACTGCTGCAACCACTGAAGAAGAGCTGCCTACTTGTATCTATGAAGTTCTTTGTAGTAATGAAGAGCCTAGTGACTGTGTGCTATTGTTTTTTTAATAGCCAAGTAATAGAAAATAAGTCCATGATGTTAACTTACTTTATTCTCCTGAAAATACTTAAGCTTGGAAGGATATAGTTGCTGCATTCAACACAGCTTTTTTTTTTAATATAAATGAAACATGTTCTGTTATAGCATTGTTGAAAGAGGTAGAAGTTCTTGCTATCTTATACTTAAGGGCATAGTCTAAGTACAGCTGTTTTACTGGAATCATCTCTGTAGTGTGGTAGTGACCTCAGGTTCTTAAAAGACCTTGCACAGAATTCAAGCTCTCTCCAATTCTACCAAAATGCCCGGTATATGATAGTATAATAGACTGTCCATAGGCCAAGGTCTGGTCTCACATAGATTAGAGCTGGTGTGTGTGTGTGTGTGTGTGTGTGTGTGTGTGTGTGTGTGTGTGTGTGTGTGTTGGTCCTCTCTGGCAATCTGGTGAAGCCTATGGACATCTTCTGAGAATAATGTTTTTCAATACATTGAATAGAATACATAGGATGACAAAGGCAACCAATTATATTACAATATAGTTATAAAACCTTTTTTTAAAAATAAGTTTATGGACTCCCCAAAGTTTATAATAGGTTCCATATTAAGGACCCCTGGGATTGTAGAGAGATTTACCATTAGAAGTGATGGCGTTTCTTGTCTCTTTAAAATAGCTTCAAGATCCTATGGACTCTTGGTGGGGTGAGTGCCTACACTGGCAAAAGCATGGCCTCCTCAAGCATTGATATTGTTATAAATGCTCCTGATGGCCAGAGGACTAGTTCTGGTGGCAATGACTGGAGATTTTAAGGGGAAGTAGATGCTATTGTAATATTTCAGGGAATTTGAGTATAATTATATTATCTTTTTTAAGATGATACCTCAAATTCATAAGATTAGATCCACTTTTGTACCATGAGACACAAGTTTTGTTCATGGTCACCATGGTCACTGATGCCATTATTTGTGCTCCTAGAGTGCTAAGAAACAAAAGACTTTGTGAATTTATGTGTTTAAACAGATCATAAAAGTAGCATCATGACCAACCACAGACTATATCCTCCTTATTATCCAGTTAGCCAAATGTTACCAGTAATTCGTGCCAGCTGTTGACATGGAGCAGCTGGATAAGGAGTTGGTTACAAAACTCAAGGGATGACCTTGATTTGCTTAATTACCTCTAGACTAAAGGCTGGCCTGTGATCAGTGCATTTGTAAAGGTGCATTTGTTGTAAGATAAGGAAATGTGTTCATTTTCTAAAGGATGTTTAAAGATTAGGAAAAATAACTGGCTTAACTGATTGTGGCTGGCTTTTCCAGCTGTTATCAAAGTAAATACAGCACATGGGAAGCTGCCACTATGGCCCATTTCATTTTGAAAATCTACTTAGAGGCTTGATCATGTTTCATCTGCCTGTTTTGCGGGGAAAAAAAATGTGTGATCTTTATCATTAAAAGAAATCAGCTTGAAGATCATTTCTTTTTTCCTTCAAGTTGATGAAATAAGGATAGCCACTTAAATAGCAATCTGTTGCCACTTAACTCCTCCCATGCCGTGTCCCCATAGATTCTCTGGGCAATGGCTTTTAAATATGTTCTCGTTATTTTTAATGAGTGCATAGAGCATAGGATGCATAATGCAGAGTTAGATGAGCACCCTTTCACTGAACTTGTCACAAATAATAAAATGCAAATGGCTTAAGAGGCGTTTTTCTCTAAGATTTGGCATTTAACATAAGATGCTAAAGTGCTACCACCACGGAATTCATTTTTAAATGGCCAGCCCTCAGTTATCAATTCTTGCTCCGTCTTCGTTTGTCTGGATCCCTTGTGCAGTCTCAGATCTCTCTCCCTCATGTTCTTCTTGTAAAAGAGGATCTTAACACACAAACACTAAAAAGAACTGAGATCATTTAATGTAGTGGTGTTTTGATTTCCTTTAAATCTGTACATGATGTCAGATTCTTCTATGATATACATGTTCAATTATGTTTTCAATGTGACTTATTGAGTTATATGAAAGACTTTTATCACTTAGTCATTCCTTCATTAATTCTGTGTATTTCTTAGCAGCATCACAACTGGAAGAGGGCTGTTAACCCATTGGAAATTTGACTCTAAGCTTCTTTTTTCCTCCCTGCCTTCCTCCAAGTGTAGGTATCACCATGTACAAAATAAATTTGCTCCTGAGGAGTGTATACAAAATAGCTTCCATATACCAAACTTCTCAGTCGTCATTCATCTTAAAATTAGAGATATGCTTTTATGTGAGAAAAGTGCTTTGTCCCCAAGAATAGCCAACCAACAAAGAATTACCAACTGAGTCAAATAATTAGAAACTGAGGTGATGCCCATCAATTGGGGAGTGGCTGAACAAGTATATGAATATGGTATATAAATGCGATGGAATACTGTGCTGTAGGAAATTATAAAGGGGCTGGTTTCAGAGAAACCTGAGGAAGACTTGTATAGAGTGATGATACAAGTGCAGTGGCCAGGATCAGAATTTATACAGTAACAACAATACGGTAAAGATACTTGAAAGACCTAATAACTCCAATCCACACAATGATCAAACATAATTCCAAAGGACCATAATGAAGCATGGCATCCACCTCCAGAGAGAGAACTGATAGACTCAAAGGAGAGGCTGGAGCATATTTTTTTTCTCCTTTCTTTTCTTGGACATGATTAAAGTGGAAATTTGTTTTGCATGAGTATAAATATTTTAATGGTTTTTTTTCTTGCTTTCTCAATGGATGGAAGACAGGGAAGAGAAAGAAAGAGAACTCAACAAAAAATTAAGTAAAATTTAATTTAAAGAAAAAGAATATTCAACTACCTTAGCCTTATTTATTCATTCAAGGAATATTTAATTTCTGCATGGCTATGGGGTCTAGTACTTTCTAGGTAAGCTTACAAACTAAACAAGAATTTAATTTACCCTGACTTATTACATTTTGGTGGAAGCCCCAGTTCTTAGAAATGTTTTCCTTGTATTAAGCCTAAATTTTGGACAACTCCGGACCCTGACACCAAGAACCCTAGGAGAGAGGGCCCCTAAAAGCACCTCTTTCAACAGCCTTGATCTATTTCTTGCCACTAAAGGTCTTGGCATTGCCAAATGATTCAAATAACATTAAAGAAAATGATCACCATCTGTTTTGCCACTGTACCCTATAACATAGGGTCTTCCTATGTGATTTGGAACTGAAACCTTCTACATATGTTGTTACCTCCAATTAGAATGCGGATTCTTTGAGAGCAGGGGCTATCTTGCTTTTCATCTTGTATCTCTTGCACTTAGTATGATGCTTTACATATAACAAGTTCTTAGTAGATGTTATTTAATTCATTCATTCATTTAAAAAAATGTTAAATAGCAAAAAGCCAATCTTTGAGGCCCCCGTCAGGAGATTTTCTGCCTAGCTGATGTTGAACCAGAAACAACTGTTATTTGAATCTAGCTATTCAATCAGTTCTAAGTCCACCAAATTGTATTATCTACTCCTCATTTCTGAACCTTGAGGTACTTACATTCTATTGGCAGAAACAACATGTGAACAGGGGGAAGAGAGCTGATTCTGGAGTCAGGATCTGGGTTCAAATTCTCCCTTATACTAACCACCTTTGGCAAGTCACATAACCTCAGTTTCTCTAAGTGTAAAATAAATAGGTTGTACTATATATCGATGGCCTCTGATACCCCTTCCAGCTCTATTATCCTATGAGATAATCTATCAAAAGCTTTGCTAAAATCTGTATCACTACAACAGTCCCCTATAACTTTTTAATAACCTTGTCCCAAAAGGGAAAGAAAGTTAGTCTGGGACTGATATGTACTTGATGGAGCCATGTTATAACCACTACTTCCTTTTCTAGCTGTTCACTAATATCTTTAATGATCCATTCCTGAATTTCCCAAGGAATAAAGTCAAACACAATATTTAGTTTGTAGACTCTCTTCTCTTGCATTTTTTGAAAATAAAAGCATTTGCTCTTCTCCAGTTCTGTGGACCCCACCTATTTTTTCAGTCTTTAAGACATCACTGACAGTGGCCAAAGAATCTTATTTTCCATTTCTTTCAGTATCTAAGAATGTAGTTCACCTGGATCAGATGAATTGTATTTTTCAAGGACTATTATGTGAATAATTACTATCTCCTTACCTATGTTGAGTATCAGTTCCCCGCTGGCCTTTTTTATTTTGTCATTTCTAACATAAAAACTATTCTCCTTGGCAGAGAAAACAGAAGCAATGTAATATTTGAGCAATTCTGCCTTCTCTTTTTAACAATTATCCCAACTGTTCCCCAAACAACAGTCCTATCCCTTCTTTTATTCTCTACTTTCCCTAAGTATTACAAAAATAAAACAAAGCAAAAACTCATTTCTGTCTTTATTTTCCTTAAAAACCTTAGTTTATTCTGAATGTTAGCACTGCTAACACTTTTTACAGAACCTGGCCATAATTATATTTATCCTCTGTCACCTACACTTGCTTCTATCCTCTCCGTTATTGCTATTGAGTCATTTTTAGTCATGGCCAACCCTCCATGACTCTATCTGGGGTTTTCTTGGCAAAGATACTGGAGTGGTTTACCATTTCTTTCTCTAGCTTATTTTACAGATGAGGAAACTGAGGCAAATAGGATTGAGTGACTTGTCCAGGGTTACGTAGCTAGTGTCAGGGTTACGTAGGCCAGACTTGAATTCACAAAGATGAGTCTTTCTGACTCCTGACCTGGTGCTCTAGCCACTACACTACCTAGCTGTTCCATCGTCTCGACATATCTTTTAAAAATCTAAGTTGGTTATTGAGTTCTATATGCATCTACATTTGTTACTTAGACAATTCCTGATTTTCTTCCTCTCTAGAATTTTTTACCTTTGTATCTTGAGAATTTAATCCTTGGGAGTTTTCTATCCTTCTTTAGCTAATTTAAACTGTAGAATCTTATTCCACTGAATCTTATTCTTCCACTGAATCGCTTGAGGTTATTTTTTCCAAAATCTAAGGTACATGTCAGAGTATACCCTGCTTTTGCCTTCTGCTGTATCAAAGATTTTATACAGAAATCACTATTTCTCCTCATTTCCCCTTCATTTCTGCCCCAGCAACTTGTACATCCCTGCTAATAAAATCAGATCTACTATAGAATTTCCCTTTATTTCCTCTACCTTTTTGTTTTTTTTTATTTTAGTTGTCTTTTGCTTTTGTGTCATATTCGTTTCTGAATATATTCCCTTTCTATCTCTTCTTCAGTGAGCCTCTCATCATAACAAAGATTAAAAAAAAACAATACAGCAAAATTAGCTGACACATTGATTGCCTAATGAAATATTCTGTGCTGACGTTGTACCTTTTCTTATCTTTTTGGTGACCAAGTGTGGTTGTTATACTTATTTGTCCTTTAGTTTCATTTTATTGTTTTTTCTATTTACATTATTATACTCATTGTGTATATTGTTTACCTGGTTCTGTTTATTTCAGTCTATGTCAGTTCATGTAAGTCTTCCCATATTTTCTGAATTCTTCAAATTCATCATTTCTTATGGTGTAATAAAATTCTGTTATATTGATGTCAATTTACTTAGCTGTTCTCTGATCAAGGAGTTCCTATTTTGTTACCATTTCTTGGCTACGACAAAAAGTGCTACTATGAATGTTTTGTTATAAATAGCACTTTCCTTTACCTTTTAAGGTTTGAAATGATCACTAATACAGGCCAAAAGGTTATCAACCGCTCTGCATTTGCCAGAGATCTTTCCAGAGGATATCTGGGTAATTGAAGTCTTCCAACACTAGTATATCATGACTTTTTGCCAGACTTATGATCTGTTTCCCAAATTCCATGTTTTTTTTTCTTTCTGCCTAGCTGGTCTGTAATGTATTCAGATGACAAAATTGCTTCATTGATCTCTATTTTTTGTGCTTTTTCCCAGCGATTCCTAAATTTCCTCATATACCTTCTTAATATAGAGTGTTTTTCCTACTTTGTGCTAGCTAGACACTATTGGAGCTAGGGATACAATTACAAAGAATGAATCAAAATCCCTACTTTCAATGAGATTACATTCTATTGGTAGATACTAGAGAAACAAAGTAAATATAAGCATAACAAATACAAGATAGAGAGAAGCAAAGAAAAAAATTGATAATCAAGAAATGTTTCATGCAGAAGGCAGTATTGCAAGTTGTGTCATGCAGAAAGTGTCATAAGAGTTGCTCCATGTAGAACAGAGATGTCAAATTCTCTGCCCATTAGATGACAGCCTAAAGAAGATTAAAATGTAATTGGGAAATTTTAACAAAATAAGTTAAAATACTATACAAAGATAATGTTAATTTGTGATTTTCTAAGTCAGTAGGAAGCCTGCAAGGATATGATTCTATTTGGGTCTGACACCACTGATGTAGAAGATAAGACTATGGGTTATATCTTGAAGGAGGTAAGGAGGAAGAAGTGGAAGTAAGAAGTGGGAGACAGGCAATGGAGATTTATGGAGATAGAATGCTGTTTGTGAAGATCAGGAAAAAGACTAGGATGTCAGGATCACAGTGGGGCAAGAGTCATAATCTATCAGTCATTCAGCAAATACTTATTACGGGCCTACTATGTGCCTGGTAATATGTTGAGTGCTGGGATCACAAATACAAAGAATGAATTGATCTCCACTCACACAACATAATGAGTCTGGAAAGATGGGTTGGGGCCAGTTTGTAATGGAGTTCAAAAGGGCTTTTAAAATAGAAGCCTTAGCAAATGATCTCTCCTCCACAAAACTTTTAGGCATCTAGATTCTGTAGCCTTCTGTAAAAACAATTAATCACATCAACATCTTCAAAATAGATGTTAGACCCTTGGCATGTGCTTGCAGTATAATTATTAACTTGATAATTTCATGTGCAATGTAGGCACAAAAGGAAATCAAACGCAAACAAAAGCTGTTGAGCATATCAAGTTGGTAGATCTACATGACAGTGACTTTTATTTCCCATAATATAATGATGAACATTACAACATGGAGCTGGAATGAGCCTGGCCTTCCATTGCATTATTGAGTGTGATGGAACAAACTGTATAATTTGTCATAGTAGCTAACTTAATAACATGAAATCAGTATTTGCATGTCTCCCAAATCCCCCAAACAAAGACATCTAAGGTCTAGCTAGAAGGAAAGTGGTGGCAAAAAGTATAAACAACCAAGTAGCTTACTTTCACACTGAGAGCCTTTCTGTGAGATAGCCATTCAGATTTTGATCTTTAACCTGTAGGGTTTCTTGCAGAAAAGAATAGCGACAGCATGTAAATGTCTTACTTCCTTCACAGGCCTTTGAAAATAGAATGCTCCCGAGCCCAATGCCTCTTGCTTTCAGCTTTCAATAGCACTCAAGGGAGTTGGCATCTCTTATCAGAAGTGAGCAGCCAGGCAAGGGGCAGCCATCACATTGAGAGGCCATGATAGTGTACTGGTCAAGGGCACCAGGCAGGTAGTGAAAGGCCTCTTGCTAGGTTAAACAAATACTATTTCCTTCCTGGTTTCAGCAGGAGCTAATTTTTTTTAAGCTTCTCTTTTGGCACAAGAACAATAGCAATGCATAAGGCCGTTCTTCCAGTGAGGGAGATGTGCATTAGATTATCATAAATCCACGGATTAAAAAGTGCAGTGGTCAATGAGAACAGGCGTTTTTAGATGAAATAAAAGGTTTAATTGAAAGTACTGTCCCCAGGGAGGCAGAAGATTGAGCACTGTATTGAGTAGACATTAATTACCATAGGCCAGACAGTGGAAGAAATTAAAAGGAAGATCATACCATCTTTTGATACTGTCCAAATCTGGTTTTCTTATGGTGGTTGGGAGTTTTGTCCTTTTTGAGAAAAAGATCAAAATGAGTTTTCCACATACACAGTATTCTTGGAAGGCTATGAAGACAGCTAGCCAGGTGGGGAATTTGCTGTGGTATTTCCTGCTAATACAGAGTCCATCTTTTTCCTAGGAAGCCACAGATATGTAACTAGATGTAATATTAAAATAAGCATCATCTAGTCATTAAAATGTTTATTTTTACCATATAATAGATTGCCCAAGCACCTGATTGGCTGGGTTCAAAGATGTTTGTTGCCTAGTTGGTTGGCTGAAGGGTGATAAAGTTTTGGCTTCATCAGCTCAAAAAGACGAGATATTAAGACATGAGGAATCCCAACAATGAGAAGAGTGTCCAAGGTGACCAAATCACAGATCCCTGAAGTATGGTGTTCTTGAAGAATAAAATCATGTTTAAATGAGATCATATATGTAAAACACTTTGCAGACCCTAAAACATTATGGCTTTCATCATCATCATTATATTACTACACAAAATAATTTTTTATTGCAAATCCTAGATTTTCCTACTCAAGTAATCAGTCAGCTTGGTTGGTATGTTTTCTTCTTCAGATAAGAGAAGTAAGCAACTCTTGCACTGGAATCAGGGCATAAGGACCTCATTAAATAACTAGACCAGTGTGTTTTGTCTTATTAAAATATCATGCATATCTCTTTAGTCAATGTCTCGCCTTGGGGGGTGGCCAAAATAATGGGACAAAATTTCCATAGTGACAAAGGTTGAAATAAAAGACTGCCTTGACAAGAACAAATTTATTCAAACCCCTGACTTCTTCATTCATGTCAAATAAAGTACAAAAAAAGGGCATAGACCTTCATTAATTTGATGTCTAAACTGTTGGAAAAGACTGATAAAACTCAGTTGAGACTGAACGTGCCAAATTGTTTTAAGCTATAGATATACAAGACCAACAGCAACAAACATTCATTTAAACAGAATCCTATTTAGATCACAATGCTAGGTCCATGGTGAGATATAAAGTTTAGACATGTTAAATAGACCAGGTGATTTACTTGGTGGACTCTTTCAGCTAGTTTTTGTAGGTGTTAGATAAGATGCGTTCTGGGTTTCAAACTTGGAGAATTACTATGTCAAGGTTATTTCAAATACTGTAGCTGCCAAATACTATCAGCTGTCATAATAAAGTAGGCACAGATGACAGTATGACTCCACCCCATATTAAGATTTCACAACCAATGGGGTGCCCAAGCCTGCCAAAACAAATGTAAGATCTTAGAAACATTTGCAAACTATTTCCTTCCACAGCTCAGTCATTCATAACTTGGGCATCACAGAGCAAACATGTTATGATTTTAAAGAATTAGATGCCATATCAAATTACACTGTTCATATGCATAATAGAAATAAAGGGGAGCAATAGCCCTTTATTGCTTTCAGACTTTGGAAAAGTATAGCTTAATATGTAAATGCTTTTTGATGAGGATACTTTTAATGAATTGCCTTTTCTCTAAGATACATTATAAGATATCCTGTATTGTATAGGAACTTAACTAATAGTCCTTCAAGATATTTTTATATTAGTAAAGGTTAATTTATTGTTTCATCTACTGAAATATTAGACTCACATCTTTAACACAGAGATGAACAGCCAGAAGAGCAGAAGGAATGGCACAGTTGTGCCTGTGAAATATAAAAAAGATCTTAAGGTGTGTGTGAGGGGTGGATCTTCTGTGGGCAAACATATGCAAGACTTACTCCATGTGAGAAAGCCCAGATAGGATGTGGTCTGTACTGCTAGAGGGAACTTCTGATTTGATGAGATCACAATTTCATTAAAGGATAAATTTCAGTTTTATGTTAAATGAGACACAGTAGCTGCAGTAACTGAATCAAGAAGTGATATTTTTATCTTCTATAGTTGATTATTTATACTTTGGATCAGTTTATAAATGATGGTCCACTGAAATTGCTTATATCAGTTTTCTTGTAGCAAGCAACTACTTTTTAGATAGTTAAAAGTAGCATAAAAATTTCCGAAAACTGTGATTACTGTATTAAGGTGGAGTTAATGTAAGTGCTTTGAAGTAATTATTATTTCAAGTGTTGCTTACTGTTATTATGGTACAAAACTGCCGATATGGTTGAAGCAATAGAGCCTTAATAGTTCCTTATAACATCAGCATGGATGGAAATTATTTCTTGCCTTTTAAGTTTGTGTATGGAGGCAATGATGTGGTTCAATGGAGAAAGCGCTGGGCCTGGAGTCAGAAAGACCTGAGCCTTAACCTACTAGAGAAGGAAATGGCAAACCTTTCCATTATCTTTGCCAAGAAAACCCCATTTAGGGTCATGAAGAGTCAGATAGAACTGAATAACTAAACAACAAGTGTGTGTGTGTGTGTGTGTGTGTGCACGCGCACATGTGTGTGAGAGAGACACAGACAGACAGATGAAGATGTAAGGAAGAAAGCTGTAATTAAATACTGTAAAATTCCTTTCTCCCATGCCATCATGCAAATGTCTAAGAAAATATAAGTCTTATTCCATAATATAAGGTCAAATGGAATTTGAGCTGCCATGAACAGACACACACAGTAGATTCTTTTAGCCATGAATTGAACTGTGAATGTTCTCTTGGTGATTCTCTGAAGCACATTTAACTTTGGTGGAAAATCATGAGAAACCCATTTAGTTCAGGGGGGGAGAAAAAGCCTCACTGAAACTACATCTAGCAAAATATTGATTATAAATGTGGTGAACTTTTAAACTTCTTATAATTACATTCTGTAAAAATCACTGATTTTTACAGGAATTAAGGCTATATAAATTGCTTCTTTGCTTCCTGGTCATGACTCCAGCACATAGAGCAGTAAGAGAGGACAGCATTTAAAAGAGAGAGGAAGAAGAGAAATGTAATGTGCATTGGATCACTCAGCAGCTTAAGTTCTTGAAACCCTCTTACTCTTTACCTGGGTTCCTTGATTTTTTTTTAAATAACAGTATAATTGGTTTCCCCCATAATACTCTGTATTTTATTTTGTGCATCTAAAAACATTTTTTCTGAGAAAGGATCCTCAGACTTTACTTGCAAAGGGGTATATAACTCAAAAAGGTCAAGAATCCCTGCTCTCTAAACTCTTTCAGAGCATCTCAGAACCTAAAGCGAGGAGACAGGAAGACCCCCTTGAGATTCTTCATTGGCTCCAGAATGGTGCTAACTTTTGAGTAGTGTGGAATAAAATGTGCCAGAATGAAACTTTGTCTCACTTGTCTTCTAGTCAGAAAAAGAAAACTGACATGTAGTCAGGTGTGCTCACATTTTCACATCATTAACACATTTCTTGAATAGATATTGATACCCCAAAGCTCATCTCTATGTCACTTATGAACTTTTTCCCATATGCACTGGCACTGCATGGATTTGTTTTGTGTCTTATTGTGGAGCTGGCACGGTAAGAAGGCTAAACAGTGGGGTTTCGATGAGTGTTCATGCTCTTATAGACCCCAAATGACTTCATAGCCATATTTATCAATAATTTTAATAACCTAATTGATTTGGTTATGTAGCAAAAGGGAGAGTTTTTATCTCACAAATGTCTTATAACATATATGCTAGGAAGGTTTTTAATAATGAGACATAGAAAAAAACATTCACTATGAATTTTAAATGCTAACCACAGTATTTGGGATTTAGAATTCTTTCTCTTTGATAACGTGTAAGTGACTTACTCATCAGTTAGACTCACAGTAAATGTAGCCTGGACCTCATTCAAATGGAGAGAGGTGAAAGCATTCATCAGTCAGCAACATTTATTAAAGACCTACTATATGCCAGGCACTGTGCTAAGCAAGGGGGATAGAAAATGAGGCAAAAGACAAGTCCTTGTCCTCCAGGACACAGTCTAATGGGAGAAGACAACTTTCTGGTGGATGTATACAAACAAGCTATATTCAGGATAAATAAGAAATAATTAACATAATAAAGTTACTAGAATTAAAAGGGATTGGGAGAGGTTTAGTATAAAAGATGGGACTTTTTCAGGAATGTAAAGGAAGCCTGGCCAGTCGGGAGAATTGAGGAGGGAGAGTATTCCTGAGATGGGTGACAGAGTAAGTGCCTGGAGCCAAAAGATGGAGTGTCTTATACTGGGAACAACTTGGAGGCGAGCAGTCACAGGATCAAATGAACCATGTATGGTGGGGAATAAGGTGTAAGAATACTGGAAAGGTAGGAGGAGGCATTACAATTTTATTATTTCTTTCAAAAAATTCTTCAGGACATTGACCAACAACAATAAAACACTAAATTGTATATAGAATGTCTTCCTTTAAGTCCCTAGGGTACCATTTGTTACCTGAGAATCATAGTTTAGTAGGTAGTAACCTAGTGGTAGTACACCTCAGACTTGCTAGCATAGTAAAGGAGAAGCTTGTTAATTTGTGAAATCACTCTTAGAACCTGGTACCTTTATAGATTCCTCCTAGGAGAAGTAACTCAGTTACATTTGTCCTGTGATTAAAATTTCACCAATGTTCATCTCTTATGCTTCATAAGTAACTATCAATTCGTTATTTTTAAAAATGGAGGAAAAAAAGATTCCCAGCCCATCTCAAGAGAGTTAAATTCGTTACAAAGGAACTAAGAACCAGATGTTTCTCTTTGTTGTATGATGTGAATAACTGCTACAAATTACAAAAATGACCTATTCTATATCATTTTAGGTATTACAGCCAGTTAACCTGTAACCTATTCACTTGATCCCATTCCTTTCTGCCCCTTCCAGATCCTTGCTCCCCTCAATCATTCCTTCTCTGTATATCATTTGTCCCTACCTGTCAACCAGCTTCTTCTACAGTTTAAAACATATATAGATCTTTCATGTTCTTCATAAATCTTGCCTTGCTCTAATTTCCTCTCAATTTAGCATCCCATTTCTAAAATGTGTAGTCTATACCCACTTTTCCCTATTTCCTCAACCACCATTGATTTCTTAATTCCCTATAATCTGACTTGCATCCTCATCATTCTGCTGAAACTATACTCTCGAAGGTCATCAGTGACTTTCTAATTATCTCTTGCAATTGCTGTTAAGTTATTCCTCATCTTCCTTAACCTCTCTGAAGCATTAAACACTGTTGACCTTTCCCTTCTTCCATCTCCCACTCCTCTTGGTCTCCACAAGACTGCACTGTCTTGGGTTTGTTTTTTTTTTCTTACCTTTCTCACTTAGTCCACTGTATGTTTTTTTCTGGGTGGCTGCCCTTGCTCCTCCTTCTGATCGTGGCTTTCTTTATGGTCCATTCCTCAATTTTCTGTTCTGTCTTTGTACTGAATTCCTCAGAACCCTCATCAGCTCTCATAGGGTGGCGATCATCTCTGTGAGAGTGGGTCCTAAATCAGAATTTCTAGCACCAGCAGCCCTCCCAAAGTGTAATTGATGCTTCTCTCTAACCACTTCCCCCACTTAATACATTTTTTATTAGATGGCTTGGTATATCACTGTTGTCCAAAACTCAGTGTTATCTAAAATCATTACCGCTCCTCCTATGCCTCCTCTTGAGTTCCTTATTCCAGTGCATAATGTTTTCAGAATCCCAAGTTCAAGCTCCCGGCACCATGTTTTTTGTTCGTTGTTCCTCCCCCCTTGCCTTCCATATGTAGCTCCAATGCAATGTTCACAGCACCCACAGTGACTACGAATATGCTGCGTAGTTCTGAAGAGCAAAATATCACAGACTTCTCCACATGGAAAACAGAACCAAAACATTTATTCAAACAGCAGAAAGCCGAATCCATCATGGCGGCAAAAAAATCTATACACATTAGCAATGTAGGGGGCACGGCCATCCCCAAGCCTTCCCCCCTGTTAGGACCTTCCCACAAACCAACACTCTCAAGCAGAATCACACGCTCGCTCACCCATGCTGGTTCCTCTCCCCGCTGTCTCCTTCCCAGGTCTGATTGCTCTGACCAACTTCCTGTCAGCTCTGCTCCACCCCTTCCTGTTCCAGCCATTCAGCAAGCTCCTCCCACCACAGGCTTCATGTGACTCACACTCATGTGACTTAAACTTCCATGTGACCTAAGCAGATCACATGGGCCTGTTAACGGATGGGAAAGATCTTCAAATTGTCTTAACAATACATTAACAATATGGGGTATTTGAAGGAGGGCTGGACTTGGAGTCAGAGAGCATGAGTTGTAAGTCTTGACTTTCTCATTGATAAAGTGTGCGCCATTTGAATAAGTCATCCAATCTTTCAGAGACTCAGTTTCCTTCTCTGTAAATTGGATATAATCATTGTAAAAATCAAATAAGAAATACATATGAAAAGGTTAAAGTGCTTTAGAAATGATGAAGTGCTAATATTAACAGAAATGGAAAAGTCAGGAGACAAAGTTAATTTGGGACTAGGGGAGTGGGTAAAGATGTTGAGTTGGATCTGGGGAACAGATTGTGGACTCCTATAGCGTTTATTGTCTGTATAATCATTTAGGGACTGAGCATTTGCATCTTTTGTATTTTGTTGCACTCTTATATTGTAGTTTCAGTCTTTTACGTGAATGCCACATCTCCCTAAGGCACTTGAGAGTAGGGACTGTATTGTCTACCTTATAGTACTTAATGCGGTACTGCGCCCACAGTAAACATTAAATAATCCTGTGTCAGATAAGTCAGATAGAAGATAGGCAAATGCAGCAATCATTGATACAAGGCAATCTAGAGACAGTGAATAATAGAGTATTCCATGTAGGAAATTGTCAAATAAACTGGTGATTTTTCACATGGAATGTTATGATCTATGACTGTGTTTAGGCATCACTTCCATCCTGTGGGGTCTGAAATCAACTTTCACCTCATTTCCACTGACAGAATTCCCAGGTTTCCAATAACAAAGGTAGTAAATGTACTACCTTACATGGTTACAAGGAGGAAACACAATGTATAAACCTTAAAGTAGCATATATTTATTATTATTTATTACTATTATTATTAAAAATGTGAGCAAATAGTAACAGTATTTTCCCTCTGTGTTTATTCTGCTTATCCAAAGTCTTCAAAGAAAATTATCCCTTTTTCCTTTTTTTTTTCCTTTTGAGAATCCTTGAAAGCATGGAGATGTTGCAGTCAATAGTCTTAAGTACCAGATTAAAAGCCTCTGGTTAGTAAAGTCTCTTTTTTCTAAAAATACATATTTAGAATATGAACCAATTACACAAGTACCATGTCTTGCACTGAATAGGCTCACAATAAATATTTTCTGAATGGACAAGAATTATCAATGTAAATAAAAACAGAGCACTCATATAATAGCAGAGGCTTGCTTACTTAAGCTATTTCAGTACAAAAAGAGAACTTAATTTATTAGAAAATCAATTAATCAGAATACCCTATTACCTGTCTATAACCATTATTTATTACAAATTCATATGTCTTTCACCAAGATCCTACTCAGAAACTGCATTGAAGTGTGGCAATAACATTGAACAGTCAAAAGCTATATACCTGAAGAGGAAAAGCCCTGGCAGGCCCTCCAGAATGAAAAAGATTCTACCTACAGACTCAGTGATGGACTATATGTCTATGTGAAAATTAAGCTAATTAAGCTCAGATGAGCTCGTCACCAACAGGACACTAGGATGGGCTTTTATTTTAAGCCACAGCAAAACCTAAACAAAATCCATCTGCTAAGGTGTAGTTAGGTTGCCATCTTTGTAAAAGGATAACACGCCTATGAAAACAGAGATTCTTGAAGTATAGAATTAGAAGTATTTCATATTTAATTTTACCTGTTATAATTATATTTTTCAGCTGTCATCCCAGATAGTCATCTTTCCAACAATGATAATTCTCAAGGAATCTGAAAGAGTTAATTTTCTAGTTGCAGTATGGTGTAGTGGGAAATAGTATTGGTCTTAGAGTTTGAGGTTTAGAATTTTAATTCTAGCCCTGAGACATAGTAGGATTATAAACCCTAGACTGCAATGGATACGTGAGCTATAAATGTCAATAAGCATAAAAACAATGATAATAAAGTATAAGATAAACAGTTAGCCTTCTAAGAGTGGTTTAATCATTCTAAAATTTTATTGTCTCTGCTAAAATGTTATTAATACAACATGAATATAATTAAATTTATTTAATGTATATATAGAAGTATTGTGTTCTTAGAACCAAACATTTGAGAAATTTTTAATTAGGTGTTTCTCAAGTTGCTTTTATTGAAGGTACAAGCAAGTTATGGTTTTTTGTGAAATGCATGGTAGAAATGTAAAAAATGTAATCAGTTTCATTATTATTCTAAATTATAGTGTAATAATGTATTACATGTATAATAACATATATAAGTAATATATTATCATATGAGACAATTCATCATGTATTTATTGTCTGCTTTGTGCAAGGTACACTCTGCAGGAAGGGTGCTAGGAATATGAAGACAAAAATTAAAAGCTTGCATTTTACTAGGAGAGGATACAACATGTCAGCAGTTAAATAAATTTGAGATAATTTGAGGCAAGAGAAAACACTAACAATTAAGTGGATTAGGAAACAGCACCCAAACTGAGCCTTGACAGAGCTATGGCTTGAAAGAGGTAAGAAAGGAGGACAATCCAGGGGTGGGGATGGAGGGTGGGGCTGCCTCTGCAATGATGTAGATGGGGAGATGGAATGACAAAATATGAGAATGGAAAGTTGGCCAATTTTGCTGCACTGGAGACTGAGTGAAGGGGATAATATAAAATAAGCCCGGAATGGTAGGTGGAACTCAGACTCCATATGGTTTTAAATACCAGGCTGGAGAGTTTCTCCTTGATTCTTAGAAGCAATAGAAAGCCACTAAAAATTTTTAAGCAAGAGATTAAGATGGTCGGATTTTCTTGTACTTTAGCAATAACATTTGACAAGCTATGTGGAGGTTCACTTACAGAGGAAAGAGACTGGCAACTGGAAGTCCAGTTAGAAGGTTATTGAAGTATTTGAGGCCAGTAGTGATGAAGTCCTAAATCAAGATGGTGGCCACATAGGTGCAAATAAGGGGGCAAATGCAAGAGATATGGTACAGAGGAACAACCTACAAGACTAAACAAATTATTGGATATGAGGCTTGAGGGAGAAGGAAGAGTAGAGCAGAATGTTGAAGCTAGGAACCTAAGTAACTAATAATGATGATACCTTCAACAGAAATAAGGAACTTTAGAGAAAGTTATGGTTAGGAGGGAAAGTAATCAGTTCTGTTTTGTACACATTGAATTTGAGATGTTAATGGGACATCAGGTTAAGGATGTCTACAAGGTAGTCATAGTTTAGAAGAGAGATTAAGGCTGTGTTTATGTATATTTGGGAGTCATCTGTATACAAATGAAGACATAACCCATGAGATCTGATAACAATAACCAGAAGGATTAGAGAGAGAGGAGTGGAACTTAGGTATGATAGTTAAGGGGCTAGAAAAGTATGGTTAAAAGAGATCACACAAGTGGGAAAAGGACCCACATGTACAAAAATATTTATAGTGGCCGTTTTTGTAGTAGCAAAGAATTGGAAATCAGGGGGATGCCCATCAATTGGGAAATGGCTGAACAAGTTGCGGTATATGAATGTAATGGAATACTATTGTGCAATAAGAAATGGGGAAGATACGAACTTCATAATAATCTAGAAGAACCTACACGATGTAATTCTGAGTGAGCGGAGCAGAACTAGGAGAACATTATACACAACCACAGATACATGGATTCTGTGATGACTAACTTTGATAAGCTTAGCTCTTCTCAGCAATACAAGGTTCAAAGGCAACTCCAAAGGACTCATGAGGGAGAGAGATATCTACATCCAGAGAAAGAACCATGGAGACTGAATGCACATTGAGGCAAACTGTTTGCTCTCCTTTTTTTTCCCTTTGTTTTTTTTCCTCTCTTTTGTTTTTTTTTGTTTTGTTTCTTCTTTCTCTTGATTAATTCCATTGGTTATAATTCTTCTTTACAACTTATTGTGTAAATAAGTTCAATGTGAAGTTATACGTAGAAGATAAATCGGATTCCATGCCATCTTGGGGAGGGAGGTGGGGAGAAGAGGGAGGAAAATCTGGAACTCAGGTTCATGTGGAACTGAGTGCTGTAAACTAACAATAAAAAATCTTAATAAAAAATGTTACCTTAAAAAAAGAAAGAAATGGATGGTTAGACAAGAGTATAAGAAAGAGAAAGCAGTGTTACAAAAAAAAGGGTAGGAAAAGGTCATTAGCAATATCGAAAGATGCAGAGAGATGAAGAAGAGAATGGACTGAGCAGAGGCCATTGGATTAAGAAATTAAGAGATTGTGGCATAGTGGACTGCTAGACTTGAAATCAGGAAAATTTGTGCCTCTGATTCTTAGGAACTGTTTTACCAATCTTTATACATTGCTTTAAGATTTGCACAGTGTGATATGTGTACTATCTCATTTGGTCACTGCCATGGCACTTAACTGCTCTGAGCTTCAGGTTCCTTATCTTTAAGGTGGGAGTAATTATACCTTTAGTACTTATATGTTGTTATGAGCCACAATGAGAAAATAACATGCAAAGTACCATGCAAACTTTACAGCACTTGAAAAAACGTTGATTTTATCATTAGTAATCCCACTGGTAACCTTGGAGAGAGCATTTTCAGTCATGTGGCAGGGTCAGAGGTCAGATTTCAAAGGGTTGAGAATTGAATGGGAGGTTAAGAAGAAGGTACATTGGGTATAGGGGACTTTTTCTAAGAGTTTGGCTAGGAAAGAGAGAGATGTGATGGCACCTTGAAAGAATGGGGGAGAAGGTTCAAGTGATGGTATTTTTTAAAGATGAGGGAGACTTGCTTATGTTGTAGACAGCAGATATGTATGGAGCCAATAGATAAGGAATGATTACAGGTAGTAATTGTCAGGGTGGGAATGATTGAAGGAGCATGCTCCTTGTTGGTGTTTGGGGAAACGCAAGGAGAGGGATAGAAAAGGATGGAATTACAAAGATAAAAGGGCATCTCTATCATTGCTGTAAGTGCCACCTGAGTACACTTTACAAGATTCTCCAGTGCCACTAAATTTACAAATTCATTTGTCTTTAGTGCATTTATCCCTACTGTAAATGAAAAGAAAGGATTCTAAAAGAATTTTAACTCAGAATAGCTTCACTTTCAGTGGTTTAACCTCAGACTTACTATTACATTAATGGTTTTTTGTATTGGCTAGGTAATAAAGAATGGCCATTTTTTGACATTTGTTTCCTGGTATTAGATTAATTCTTTACTTAAAGAAAATTGTTTTTTGATAAGTTCAGAGAGCAGCTCTCTTTTTGTTTTCTGTTTCAAAACAGAGTCTTTTTGAGAGGAGGTGGGCAGTTGCTACATCTTAAAATGAAAATAGATAATTTTTTTTCAATAGTAAGCATTATATCATGTGGGTTTCTTTTTCATGTACTTTGGTTATATTTCATAAAAGTAAAGTATAAAAATCTGTGAATATACTTCACATAAACCATTGTAAAATGTCTTTAAAATATTGATAGTAGTCATTTACTTAGAAGGCCCTGAAAGCTCTGATTTTTTTATACTTGTTACATCATTAATTTTCATTTTTCCACTTCAAAGTGATAGATGATAGTGAGCATCATGTTAAGCCTTAACAAACTGCAGTCTAATTTATAAGAATAATTCTTAAAAGTACCAGGAAGATTATCTCTGATTCTTTTCAGAGATTTGTCTTTATTGACACTAAGGCAGGAGACTTAAAAATAATCCCCTTACTGGCAGTCACCAAGAGTTTTGCTGATTTTCTTTATATTAAAGAGCTAAAAAAGATCATTTACCATTTATTAAAATGATCGTTTCTCAGTGATAATTTCCTTTGACATCTGCCCCATCTTTCTCTTTCCTTATACTCTTGAAAATTCTATCTAAAATGAAATATTTCTCAGATAGAAGAATTGAGCTCCTGTTTCCTTGGTGAAGTTGGTATTCACGTTCTGAATTGAATATCAGGTAGAGAGGCAGCTAGGTGTGGAGTCTGTCAACCAAGGTTTGAATCCCAGCTCTGCCACGTAATACCTTTGGAATCTCAGGCAAGACACTTGACCTCTTGGAATTTCCATGCCCTCATTTTAAAATGAAGAGGTTGAGCTCAATGACTTCTTTTCCAGCTCTGTGTCTAGTATTCTACCATCCAGTTGACCACATAGCCTTACACTATAGTTCCCTTATCTGTAGAACAGGGAAACCTCTTACAGGGTTGTGGGAATCAAATGATATATTATATATAAAATCTTTTTCAAAACTTAAGTATCTATAGAAATTTTCTCTAGTGCATGATTATTACAGAATATACATTTTTATGTTATATATATATCATAAAATCACATTGTTTGAAAACTCCCTAGTCTATTCTTTGCAATACATATTTATTTAGGTGAAATAGAATTTTTATCACCTTAAAATCTTAGAACAAACTTAGCCAAAAGTTAACAATTCGAAGCTTATTTTATACTATCTTGGCAAAATTGCCAGGAATGGGATTTGCTTGGCAAAAATTCTGAATCTTTTTTTTAAATAAAAGGAGAGGGAGGTGGCCCTTTTGTTTGAGTTTGGTAATTGACAAAATGATTGCAAGTGAAAAATAATTCACATATAAAGTAAGCTGCTCATACAGGCTAATTACACATTTGGGAGGAAAGGCAAAAGACATCCAGAGTTTGCTCTCAGTGAGCCAAGAGTATAACATTTAATGAAATGAGAGCCATAAAAGGTTCAGCATGAATGTTTTCAACCCTAACCTAGGTTTGGGGGAAATTGAACATTGGCTCAATGGACTGTTGGATTCCCTTGGGTTGTAAAGGTTGTATTTTAAATATTTGTCTATATGTGACTGGTCCTCTTTGTCAATATAAGACCATTCTTGATTCTAGTGACTACTCTCTTTAGAAGGAAGCAAGTTAGTAATTTTCATGCCTTCTTTTTCACCCATCACCATCCCCTACTGCCTAAACCTCTGCCAAAAAAAATCCCTTTTGAGTCAAGAGAAGTAGGACACTGGGCTACAATCTGCTATGGCCTCTTATCGCCGATTCTTCCTCTAATGCTTGTTTTGTATACTCTCCAACCTCTCCAAATATACTGAGGCTAAAACAGAAAGCTCATTAAATAGAATAGTATCTGTTAGCTTTTCCATTGCTATGCTGTTCCAGCTTTTTTCACAAAAATCTGAATAGTGAGACCACTGTCATAGAAAGAACCAGAAATTTTCTGGATTTGGGGGTGTATCTTGTGAGGAGAAAAAAATAGTGGAGGAAGAGAAAAAAAGAACCAAATCAGGAAAGAGAATAAAAAAAAATAGTTTGAGACATCAAAAGGAACAACAGAAATAGGAACATAAAGAAAGAGGTTGTGGAAAAATATTTGCAAGGAAATAGATAATCTACAGAGGGTAAGAAATAGAAAAGGAAAATAACTGTCTACATAAAATAAGCGAAGCAAATATACTTCAATATAATTCCATCTTTCAATGTTATACAGATGATTTTTGCTCATTTGATAAAATTTCATGCCAGATTGTTACATTTTGATCTACCAAGCTGTGATGGTTTATTTAGGAATGCTGGTCCTGATGTGTATAAAATATTTGCTATTGTTTAATATATGTGGTACAGCTCCAGTCTGTGCATTGGCTGATGTCTATCATGAGTCAGTCACTATGTTGATAACTCTGTCCTGAGCTGAAGCCTTGTTTATTTGCTATCTTCACTGGGTGCTCCTAGGAATTCTTTTTTTTTTTTCAAGTTAGCCTTAGGAATAAAAGAGTAAGTACTAGTAACAGACTCAACAGACATCATTTTGATATTACTTTATATATTTTCCACCCAATTCCTCAAGAAATCAAGCAAAAACCGCATATTTGCTTTTTTCTTTCATTGACATGCCTCACCAGAGGCTGGATAGGGGAAGCTTTGGAGGGAAGGGCACATAGTCATAGGTTGATAAATATTAGAAGTCAACATATGTGTTTTGAAGTACAGCAACTATTTTTAAAGTGCGATGCAAAGCACTGTTTTCCCTAATTGTTGTTTTTTTGATAGGGGCAGCTAAGTGACACAGTGGGTAGAGCATTGCACCTGAAAGCAGCAAGCCCTGAGTGCAAAGCCAGCACATTTAGGGTGACCTTGAGCCCGTCGCTTCACCTCTGCCTCCCTCAGTTTCTTCACCTATAAAATGAGGATAATAATAGCACCCATCTCTGACAAAAATGAAATATTATTTGTAAAGTGCTTTGCAGACCTAAAAGTACTATATAAATGCTAGCTATTGTCATTGTGGTTATTATTAGTCTTACTTATGACCGTTGGTGTGAGGATGGATTTATTGGGTTAGTGGGGGGAGGGGGGATACACTGGAAAACTATAGGATTTAAAAACAAGAGGAACCAATAAAGCTTTTTATTTTAAACTAGAATTTCATAGCTCGAAATTTTGACTAAGCAAGACTGATTACTTCCCCAATTAGTCTTGCTGACAGTTTCCCCTTACCAGCTTCCATCTCTCTGAGCTGGCAGTCCTACATGGGGTCATGTGGGAATGGGAAAGGTGAATGGGACTTTCTACATGCAGCCAGAGGGGGGGTTCCTCCATTTTGGACCCTAATTAAAGGTATTGCCTAGGCAAGGAAGGAAAGCCTATTGGTCAGCTTTAGTGTTCATAGTGTCTCCTCTGTTTACCCACCCTCAAAATTTACATTTCTGAATGCTGATAATGGGTAGGAATGATGGGCTTTTAGCTTCCACATAGCCAGGAATACAATTCACTTGATCCATCATCATATAATGAATTTTAAATCTTGGCTTGGTTAGTTGCAGGAATGCCCTCTTGTTTTCCTGCACCTCCTCCCTCACTTTATTTTCAGAAGGAGAAGTACTGGCTAAGAGTCCTCTTCCTGCAGATTGCAGGGAACTTCTTACTGCCCCCCCCACTTAGTGGCAGCAGAATTAATGTCCCCTCCTTCCAATGGCTTGCACTGGCAAAACTTCTTTTGTTTTATTTTTTTGGATGGGGAAGGCAAGGCAAGTGGGGGTAAGTGAGTTGCCCAAGGTCACACAGCTAGTAAGTGTGTTATGTGTCTGAGGCTGAATTTGAACTCAGGTCCTCCTGACTCCAGGGCCAGTGCTTTATTCACTATGTCACCTAGCTGCCCCCATGCAAGACTTTTAAGAATATTCCTCTTTGAAGAAAAAAAGAATATTCCTCTTTGGCAAATGTTAGAGAAAGGCCAAAAAAAATGGGAATCTTCCCTCTCTTTCAGAGGCCATGTTTCCACCATTCCCAGGGAAGCACAAGATGCTATGATTGAGGAAAGAAGAACTCAAGAGCATCTAACTTTGTTCTATCAATAGAACAGGACTTCCCAAGTTTCAGAGAAGCTAACACTTCATTTCAAAGGATTTGAAATTTAGTGAGATTATATTTTTATCTCATTTCCTCCTTCTGGATCATATCATCACTGGTTGTATGGCTCCAAGTTCAAAGTACTAAGTGCTTTAGGGATTTTCAGGTGTTGAGAAAAATTGGTCTTTATCCTCAGGGATTTTTAAAATGCATAACCTAAAGAAAAAATAGCAACAGAATTAAAGATATGTCCCTTGTCACACCTCCTTCATAGCTCCCTTCATTTGTCCCTCTGGGTGATTTTAGGTGGAAAGTATATGTACAAATAAATGAGTATAGAGAGCTCCTGAAAAGGAGCTTCCTCCGCTGGAACAGATGGGCTTCTTTAAAGAATTCTAATCTTAGACAGTTGTCTGGGGCACTGAAAGGCTGAATGACTTGCCAGTGTCAGAGGTGGGCTTTGAACTCAGGCCTTCCTGATGCCAGTTCAGTTTTGAAATCATTGTCCACTTCTAAAAATGATCACGTTGATCTTTCACACACGTGCTGAGAGAAGGGTGGCACAGGAAGACTCGAGATAGTGGTTGGCTTCACCTCGAGAAAATATCCTGTTGTTCTAGCTTCTTCTAAAGAGTGGGTACCACTTGTTTTCTGAATCTAGTGCCCTTTAGGAAAACTGAAAAGTTACTGGAGTCAGCCCCTTAGAATGAAGTGATATAACGTGATATTGCATCACTTGCAGAGGAAAATGCCTTGGCTCACTCCATTCTTATTACTAGGTAAAAATCTTCCACAGTCAGCAAGCCCATAGTCTGCTTTCAGATAGCAGGGACTCAAGTCAGGAACGGCAAAGTATATTTTAGATGAAGAGGTAAATAGAGTGCCACCTTGATGTCATGCTGTTCTGTCTTTCCTCCATTACCTGTAACTGTGCACTGAATTAGGAGGAATAACAGTTATCAGACTGGCCTAGGAATAGACTCCATTTCTGAAGGAAGCCTGATTCGATTATAGGGTGAGATGGACTGAATACATTCTTCAAGAAGGGACAGTTCTTATGTCAATTTGCCTCTCTCAGATAAGGGGCCATTTTGAGAGTAGCCACTTTAAAAGGTTTGTATTGTGGATTTTTTTTTTAGTGTGTTGAATCCTTAAATTTTCAGTACAACCAGATGTTCTTCAATTTACCTTTTAATTTACTGGAATCTTATTAGACCAAAACTAATTGAATCCTAGAGCTCTCTGAAATGTAAATTATTATGAAATGGTCTAGCTTCCAGTTTGGGTACTTTGGAAGGCATAGATGAAGGCTAACATTGTAAATTTGGTATTTCACCTGGACATTTCCATAACGAAGCCACAAGACCTAGGTTCTTAGAGGATAACTTGATGAGCTAGATAAGGAATTATGCAATCATTTTATTCACTTAACCAAGGAAATTTAATTTATGTGAAACTTTTATGTTTTCATTTGCTTAACATTTCACTTAGACTCTTTTGGAAGCAATCTAGAGAAGCCCATGGACCCCAATTCGGAATTGTGTTTTTAATTGCATAACATAAAATACACTAAATGACTGAGTAAATGTATTATATTGAAATAGTTGTATCAAAATATTTTTAAAAACCCAGGTCATAGACCCTAGGGTAGGAGCCCCTGACTTAAAGTGAATTATGAAAAAGGAGTTGCTTCTTTAAAACTCTGTGTACTTAGATCTTCTTTTCTCTACTGGTGGGAAAGGTTATAATTAGATAGTTACAGTCTGACTCTCATGACATCCACCAAGTACTTAGAGGTCTTTGGTTCTTAAATTTTTATAGTTGTTATTTCTGGGACTGTAGTTCAGGCAGCCTCAGGAGTTTTAAGAAATATGTAATTTTAATCCAAGTAAGTTCCCAAAGGCAACAGGACCAAGGAACGGTTTGAGAGAGAAACCAACTCTTTGTCTAAAAACAATACTGATCAGTTAGTGGTATCTCATTTTCATATTTTTAGACTAGATTTATTGGCATGATTCTAGATTTACAAACATGAAAAGTGGGGATGAAAGGACATTGTGAGAAAGTTCATGGAAGTTCATGAGGGACTAGGATTGCCTCCTTGATGTGATGGACCAGGAATGAGAACCTTTGGGTTGGACTAGAAATGAGTCATTCATATAGATGTCCATCTGTTGTGAACCTTGAGGAACTGCTCCTCCTTTTGGTGTTATCATCTACCTGATTCTCCCCCCACCAAAAAATGCAATCTGTCTTTACAGGCTTCTCACTAGTATGAGAAATCCCATTACTAATTCTTTACTTTCCTGGGCACTGTCCATAAAAAAGGGAGTCTGTTAAATGTTGATATCCGTGGGAAGGTCAACACATTTAGGCCCCACTTGTCATTTGCATCTTAGAATTAATTAGTTTGTTAACTCCTTTCCTAGGTCGACATCTTGATTATAAGTCAGGACCTAAGGACTGAGATATGTTCATCCCTAATTTGAGGTGAGGAGAACAAGTTAGAAAGTAGACCAGACAGGGTGCTTCCTAAATAAGACAAGCATGGTTGGGGGCAGTCATACCTCAGTAAGAGGAGCCTGAAGAGGCAACCCAAAGCGTATTGGTTGTAGGGTAGTAGAAAGGGCCCTGAAACCATAGACCTGGATTCTAGCCTGAGCCTAGTCCTGACTACCTATGTGACCTTGGGTGAGTGACAGCCTCCCTGGAGCTCTGTTTCCTAATCATGTAAGACAAAAGTTAGAAGAGATGGTTTCTAATATCCCTTTCAGCTCAATTATAATTATATGATGCGAATCATCTCTCACCCTCTCTTACCTCTCCACCACCATTGAAGGCATTGGATATCAACTGAATAAAAGGAGACACTTGTTTTAGCCTCTACATCATGGGGTCTTAACCTGGGATCAATGAACATGTTTGTTTGTTTTTAATAACTATATTTCAGTATAAGCCATTTCCTTTTAAATCTTTTTGTGTTTTATTTTATACATCTAAAAACATTATTCTGATTAGAGGTCCATAAGTTTCGTGTTTTATTTTTACATGATACAAAAAAAGTTTCAGAAACTACGTTTGATGTTTTAATGCAGGCATAGACAAAGCCATTTCTAGATCCTGTATCATTGTACTACTGACTTCATTACCTCTCAAGAACACTGTTCTGGGTAACTATTTCTTCTTCCCTGAGGATCTCCACTTTAAATAAATCCCCCTCAACCTATCCCACCTCATGTCATGAGAATATTGAGAATGGTGGCTGCATTTATGAACTGAGAAAGCTATATTTATCTATACAGATATACATGCATATATATATGTGTATGTATGCAGGTATGTGTATGTGTGTGTGTACATTTGTCATTTGTTCAATTGTTTTCAGTCAAGGCCAACTTTGTGACTCCATTTGGGGTTTTCTTGACAAAGATACTGGAGTAGTCTGACCCATTTTACAGATAAGACAACTGAGGCAAATAGAGGTTAAGTAACTTGCCTACTGTTATATAGCTAGTAAGTATCTGAGGCCAGATTCGAATAAAGATCTTCCTGATTCCTGTCTCAGCATTAAATGTACTGAGCCACCTGACTGCCCCATATATATGTATATGTATATGTGTATATCTATTGTATATGTATGTACACATATGTATATGCACATGTATATGTGTATTGTACATACATGTCTTTTATTTAAAAATTTCCTTCTATTTAGAAAAGAATTTCAATTTTATTTCAGCACCTTAAGTCAGGGTAGGTGGTACAATGGATAGAGTGCCAGCTGTGGAATCAAAAGGACCTGAGTTCAAATTTAACCTTAGACATTTACTAGCTGTGTGACCCTGGGCAAGTCACGTACCCATTTGCCTCAGTTTCCTCATCTGTAAAAAGGAAATGGCAAATTGTTCTAGTTTGCCAAGAAAACCCCAAATTGGCTTGAGAAGAGTCAGATATGACTAATCAACTAAAAAAAACCACCCTGGGTCAAATCATTTAACATTTATTAAGTTCCTAATATGTGTCAAGCACTGTGCTAAGTGGTATTGATACTAAGAAAGTTAAAAACATCTTCTGCCCTCAAGGAGTTTCTAATCTGAAGGAAGATAACATTCAAATAATTATGTGCAAGCAGGACATATATTAAGAGGACCTTGCAGAAGGGGAGATTGTTTAGCAGAGCTCAGTAATATGATGATATATATATATATTAAATTCATATGAGCCAGATACTTTCCTGAAATTTTAACACATTAGCCTCTCTGGGTCTCAGTGTCCTCATCTGTAAAATGAGCGGCAGGATTAGCCCCGGTCTCCAAGGTCCCTTCCAGCTCTAAAGATTCTCTTAGTCTCATTTTCCATTCCTTTAATTATTCAGTATACTCTGCAGAATTTTCTAATGCCTCTGGGTTGTTTCAGCTATTAGACCTCTGTCTTAGCCAAAGAGTTGTTGCTGGCCACCATTGCACACTCCTTATGGAGAGCCCATAAGCACACACTTCTTAGTACATTCATCACTTTACAGAAAGAAAAGAAACAGCCCTTACCCTCTGGGAACAATAGTGCAAAACAGTATTAGGCCCAATCATCCTGTCTTTGCCAATTGGATTGTGTTTGACAATTCCTGTGTATGAGACATTTAATCTACTTTCTGTCCTTCACTGTTTTCATCTGCATTTTTCCTAACAGAAAGGAGAGCCTGACCGCTGCTATGTGCTTTCCCTGGAGACTCCTGAGCAGCTGACCTTCGAGATCCCTCTCAATGACTCAGGGTCTGCTGGGCTCGGAGTGAGCTTAAAAGGGAACAAATCCCGAGAGACAGGAGCTGACTTGGGAATTTTTATCAAGTCTATAATCCATGGAGGTGCTGCTTTTAAGGTAGGTAAGGATGATGCTGACCCTGAAGTGCATGAGTTTGTAGCGGTTTAATCTGCTGAGTTTGAGAACTGGACTTTGGACACCTCTAAGGGTATTGGGCTGGTATATCATTTTGTGCTCAAGAAAATTACCCCTTTTCCCTGTCTCCTCACGCCCCCAGACCCCAACACCCCACACTCACAGCAGATGACAACTTCCCACTTCACAGAAAGATTAAGGCCAACTGATACTTCCTGTCTTATTGTTCTCAAAATTCCTTAGTAGTACTACCCACTCTCCCTTCTATCCCTCTTTTCTCAAAGGAAGAGGCATCCATGCTCCTTGCTGTCTTCCCTCACCCTATGCTTGACCTCTGTCCTCTCCTATCTTCTTCAGATCCTTTCCCTAACAATAAGTATGCATCTGAATTCTACCCCATCTCCATTGGCTACTTCCTGCCACTTAGAAACATCATCCCCATTTCTAAATAATACTTCCCTGTACCCATCTACTTCATCTTCCTTCTGCCCTCTTTCTTCTCCCTCACTGCCAAATTTCTAAAACCGTTGTCTACAGCTGATGCATCCACTTCAACGTGACCATCCTGCAATCTGTCTCTAGTATTCCGCCACTGTCCAGAAATTGTTGTCTCAGATATCACTGATGACCTTCTAGTCATCAGATACATTGGCCATGTTCCCAGGCCTACTCTTTGACCTCTTTGTAGCATTTGATTCTACTGAACACTCTTTTCTACTCCAGGATTCTTTGGAATTTTGGTTTCCCAAACATCACACTTTGGCTGCCCCTCGTCCTGCCTGCCTTACTGGCCATTCTTTGTTGATTTTGCTAGTTCTTCGTCCTCTCCTCATCCTGTTAAGGCAGGAACATTTTGTGTCAGGTGATAGCAGCCTGGAGAAGCCTATGGACCCTTTCTCTGAATGTTTTTAAAAGAAAAAAATTAAATACAAAAGATTACACTGAAATGTTTTTTTGAAAATATTTTTAAAATTTTAAATGTAAATTTTTTAAGTGCAAGGAAGGATACCAAAACCCCTGCCTTAAAATAAGCATTAGTAAAGATTCTATCCTTGGTTCTTTTCTTTTCTTTTTGTAAAATAGGGGAGTTGGACTAGATAACCCACAAACTCAGTAACTATATAAGCAAAATTATTAAAAACTTTTCATACAAATATAAAATCTGTTTTAAATAATTGGAGAAATATTAATTGTTCATGGGTAGGCAGGGCCAATATAATAAAAAGTGATCATTCTTTTCCTTCACTTTCTTGACAGTTTCATGTATTCCTAGAACTTTCTCCTTTATACATAACTTTGAACTTTAAAATGACAGTTCTTTCTCCATACTTTCTTGAAAATCTCATACATTCCTAGAGCTTTCTTCTCTATACATATCTTTGAAATTTTATTCTTCAGTTGTAATCTGTAGTAACTTCCCTTGATATGCATCTTCCTAGATGCCCTTTTTACACCCTCAAAGCCTGACTTACCTTTCCTACTAAACCTGATCCACTTCACTTCCCTGTTTCTATCAGCAATACTGCCATGCATTAGCATTTCCAAGCCAGAAACTGTGATATTTTCTTGGATTCTTCTTTCTCCTTAAACTCACCATAGTATCTTCAAAAGAACCCTGAACATGAAATCTGGAGACTTGAATCAATTCCTGGCCCTGACTAATAGTAACTCTGTGACTATGGGCATATCTTTGGACAAAATTTTCCTGATCTCTAAAATAATGGAGTTAGACTAAATAACCTACAAATTTAAATATATCCAAGTTACTTGACCTTTCCAAGACTCAGTTTGCCCAGCTGTATAATGGATATAATATACCTACTATCTACACATGGGATTGTTATAAGGAAAGCACTTTGCAAATCTAAAAAGTGTTAGGTAACTATGTGTTATTCTTGTTATTATTTTTTTATTTATTTAATATATTTAATTTTCAGCATTGATTTTCACAAGTTTGAAATATGAATTTTTTTCCTATTTCTACCATCCCACCCACTCCAAGATGGCATATATTCTGGTTGCCCCGTTCCCCAGTCAGCCCTCCCTTCTGTCACCCCACTCCCCTCCCATCCCCCTTTCCCTTCTTCTCTTGTAGGGCAAGATAAATTTCTATGCCCAATTGCCTGTGTATCTTATTTCCTATTTGCATGAAAAAACTTTTTTGTTTGTTTGTTTTTGTATGTCTGTTTTTAAAACTTTGAGTTCCAAATTCTCTTGCCTCTTTCCTCCCCACCCACCCTCCCTAAGAAAGCAAGCAATTCAACACAGGCCACATGCGTATCATTATGTAAAACCCTTCCACAATACTCATATTGTGAAAGACTAACTATGTTTTGCTCCTTCCTAACCTATCCCCCTTTATTGAATTTTCTCCCTTGACCCTGTCCCTTTTT
>CM053626.1:63430362-63458068 GCA_028646595.1 Phalanger gymnotis | reverse complement strand
ATTAAGTCAACATATACTTTTAACATTGGCAATTCCGAAGCAAATATGAGAATAGATGATAATAGCAAGAAATATACTTAAAAATATGGATCAGGATTAAGAGATTAAAAAAGACATAGACATACACAGAAACTCCATCAGTATATAACCCAAATATTTTCTTTTGAGAAAAAACAAGTCTAAATGTTCTGAACATGGGATGTACTTAACAACATCCAAAAATAATGAAATGCTTCTATCTTAACCTGAGAGTTATTCCTTAATAAGCTGTCTGTGTACCCAACTCCTTAAAGCAAAGATCAAAAATAAGGAGAAAGAATAAAAAATTGTAAATGGTGTGTAATTTTTTAAAAACTCAATCCAGACATATTTAAATAAATTATTAATGATAAAAATGGTACATGGGTGGAAGAAAGGACATGGATCCAGACTACAATAAATTCATTAAAAATTTAATCATCATGAGTCATTACCATCACAAAGAAACCAAAAGCTCCCCCAAAAGCCCTTTGTCAACAAGCACATGAATTATTTGCCAAGCAGACAAATATATCAGCAAAGGGTAAAAGACTGAAATGTAAACTCATTTGTAAAATATTGCAGAGGAAGATGATACAATATTTTAAGCATCATTACCTCATAAAACAAAGAAAAGAAGTGGAAGTTAGAACTAATCTATAGAAATATTGGTCAGAGACCTAACTGAGCAAAGTCATCCAAGGACATTAAAGTATAAAAATGGAAGAATTAAGCATAGAAGGAAAAAAAAGGAAAAGATCTGCAAAAAAATTTTTATAATAAACATTATTCACAATCTATTAATAGACTCATCACATTAGGATTCCAAGACCGCAGTCCCAAATATGCTTATAGAGGAGAAAGAAATGGAAATTTAAAAAAAGGTGAAGGAATCAGACCAAATGTAAATAGAAAAGATCTGTGCTGGAGGTGATGAACTTTGAGAGGGCATTGAAAGATCAATTCACAACATATCTGGAGGAAAAGATACCAAAAGCGTAAAAAATATTGGATTTCAATAATAAAAAAGACATCCAAGAGAAGCCAGTCAACAACTACTACTAGTCTATGCCTATTTTTCCATCTCTATAAAATTTTTTTATAGATCTATAAAATCTATATAGATCTATAAAATCTATAGATTTTATAGAATTTTTTATGATCACCTATTTTTGTATCTAGGGTATCCTTAATGAGGGCGACTGTGTGGCATAGTGGATAGAGCACCAGTCCTAAATTCAGGAAGACCTGAGTTCAAATATGGCCTCTGATACTTACTAGCTGTGTGACCCTGAGCAAGTCCCTTAACCCTGTTTGCCTTAGTTTCCTCATCTGTAAAATGAGATGGAGAAGGAAATGGCAAAGCACTCCAGTATCTTTGCCAAGAAAATTCCAAATGGGGTCACACAAGGAGTCAGACACAACTGAAATGACTGAATAACAACAGATCCTTGATGAAGATATTAGTAAAGAATAAGGAGGCTTTCACAAACAATATTCTACTAAAATATAGTCTATTGTATTAAAGCATACCATATAATCTCTGTATTAGAGGATACAGTATTATACTGCTTATTGCATATTGATTTTTTTAAGCATTTGATAGGGTAGAATATCACCTTAAAGACTGTCTTCCAAAGGGGTCTGTCCTCTGTATATTGAAATTCTTCAAGATTCTTTTAAAAACTATAACAAGAAATGTTGTTTGTCCTTCATTTTCAAAGAGGATCATTGATGTCATGGGATGATGTCTTGACTCATGTATGAATTGGATTTAAGTGAGGCAGAGTTGCATAAAGTTGTCTTCAGCCTTACTGTCTCTTCCAGAGTCACTGAAGGCAGTGACAGAACAAAAGTCCAGATGATTGGCAATAGTCCAGGATGCAGTGGATGACCTTGCCATCTTTGATGTTTGACCCAGCTGTAAGCAGTCAACGGCACTTCCTTCAGCCACCTTCATAGCCACTGGAACAAATTGTTCTCATCCACCTATTCCACCAGGAGAAGTCTTAACATGACTGCAGTACACACCTCCCAAACTCACTGGCTACCCTCAACCTGGTTTAGTACACAGAGATGGTTTACTGGAGTGTGGCCACTCTGTATGCTACCATTTCTTGGTGCCACAGGTGAGAGTTGAGTGCCAGATGGACACCAAAGGTGAATGAACAGCCCTGAAAAGGACTCGGCAAGCCCTCATACCTACGGTGCCAGTCCTACTTGAACACCCATATACCCCAAGAAATATAGTCTTATTCAACAACCTTCTGATCTTTAAAGTGAGGCATCAACCAGGAAGGTATGCTCAACAAAGATTTTTGCCACTTTCAAACAGGAAAAAGTTGTCCAGCAGAAGTCCAAGTTGACGATGAATTCTTTGTAAGAATGGGAAAGTTCTCTAGATGCTTTTGTTTGTGGAAACTATTGTGTTGATTACATCAAGCCCCAAAACATTGTAGATTCTCCTGGAAGAAAACTATAACCAAAAAAAGAATTTGCTTCCACCATGCACAAAGGAAAAAAACGAGCGGATTCTGTTTTCCAGAATCTCATGAACTAGACCTGCATAGAGTTTGTCCTTCTCCAAGAAAGGTGGTACAGCTGAACCCAGAAATAAATGAGGAAAGAGCAGGTTGTTTTTTCTTTTAGAAAGTTTCAAGGCTTCTTTAATGACCCCTAGTTTCTTCCAAAGATAAAGTCCCAAAGTTTGACCATGAGTAGCCCTTGGACTTCTAGTCTTGGCAACATAGGGAAATGCAGTCTTTTTAAAGAAGTAAAAAGGTCCCTGTTTTAAATTCCAATAGTCTTTCGATATTATTGTTTGACTGTAAGTCATGGAACTCTGTGGTCTCTGAAAAAAATTTTAAATAGTCATCACTTAGGCACACATGGTGGGTGTTAAGTAGGCTGCAACATAAAACAATTCCAGAACTCTAAAAAGCAAGAGTAAAGGATGGCATCATGGAAATGTTTCATCAAAACATGTCAAGAGCAAGGCATTATTGGGACACAGCCCATTTGGTTCATTGGTATCTTGGAACTATGAGAAGAAAGTGAAGAGGGACCTTATCATGCCCCGTAGACCCTCTTTGGTGAACTTAGGGGATAAACATGTACAAGAGTTACACGAAATGGACAAGCAAGGATTAGTTTGATCTTCCATATTTGATGGAATATCCACATTGATGCTATCAGATCCATTGGAGCATTTAGCAGGGTGTGTGTGTGTGTGTGTGTGTGTGTGTGTGTGTGTTTGCACACAAGAGGTAAAGAGAGAGGAAATGAGGAAGAGAAGAGGGAAGGGAATGGAAGAGATGGGGAGACAGAGAAGAGAAGAATGAAGGGAAGGGGAAGAAGGAGGAGGAGAGACAGAGAGGGAGGTAAGGAGGGAGGGAGGGACAGACAGCAAGGGAGGGAAGGAGAGAGAGACAGGGAGAAAGTAAAGGGGAAAAGAAGGGTTGGAGAAGAGAGAAAATACATCACTGCTTTACCTCAGCAGTTTTTCACAGTTTTGTTTCCTGCAGAAAGATTTCACATTCCTTTTATGTAAATTTCTTTCCTGACACTGGTCTGCTGAGTCAGACAATTCACTCCATTAAAAACTACTGGGCAGCATATTCATAGCAAATCTTCAATGGTGCGTGGCATCAATCATGAACTCAGCCTTGTTGTGGATGTTTAGCATCTACTTGTCCTATTTGCCTTCTTTCGTATATTTTGGTGGCAGAATGCACTTTTTCATACAATGCAATCTGATTAACCAGAAAAAAAAATCCCCGCCCTACCCCCGCCTTCTTCTGTTGTTCCAATCATCTGCTACTCCCCATAAAATTGCCACCTGCTTTATGATTCAGAATTATGTGCTACAAAAATTGTTTTGAGACTTTGTTCCTATTGTTGTTTGCAAGATACAAATGTAACAGACTGCAGCCTCCCTCAGGGCCAGGGGAAGTTAAGCAGCAGGAACATCAGCCTTAAGTTTTTATCAGAAATCAACAAGATGATCTTTTGGTGCCAGCACTGTCTTTTTCTCGTGGCCCTTCCTATCGGTAATTAGTTCTCAAGGTGCTTTCTCCTTTAGGGAAGGTGGATTTTGAAGACTAAACCACTCTGAGAAAGTATGACCAAATTCTTCCTGTATTATTCCCCTCCCCCCCTTGGGCTTCAATTCTTGTAAACACAAATAGGCTGCTCCTTGCCAGGTGTAAAACTCCTGGATAATAGCTGCTGTAATTGAGAGCCCCTTTCCCCCTCCCTTAACCTCTTCAGCCACTGTCTATGTATATAGAATCTCTTCGGGGTACATCTATTTGCTCTTATTCTGACTTCATCGCCAGATCAAAATTAGATTATACTACTGCTCAGGATACTGTGCTACTTAGCGCTGATCTACCATGCATCAGGACACAGTGTTCAGCTACACTCTTCCCTTGGTGATCTCATCCATTCCCATGGTTTTAATTATCACCTCTTTGTACAGGACTCCCAAATCTGTACATGTAGTCCGTATTGCTCCCCAGGGCTCCGTTCCTGTATTTCTGTCTCAGACTCAACAACTGAATTCATTCGTCATCTCCCTCTTCAAAACATGCCTCATCATTTCCCCCTTGCTGTTGATGGTACCACCATGCTCTTGGTTAACTGGACTCATCACCTCAGAAAAACCTAGTCCCCTCTGTTACCTTTAAAGTTACTGTTGTGAATCCACCTCTGAAATATTCTCATGCAACTTCCCTTTCTCACTATAAACACCCTCATTGAGACACCACCATTTTTTTCCAAAACAAATGCAATAGTCTCCTAACAAGAATCCCTGCCTCCAGCCTCCTTACCTCTCCAAGCCATCACCCCACTGCACTGTCTGAATAATAACTACTTCTCCTTCAGTATCTTCCCATTTCCTGTTGAATAAAGTAAAAACTATTTTTTTCCCATTCAAGCCCTATCCTCCCTATCTTGACCAGCCTGGCTTCACACCATTCTCCATGATCTGCATGCCTTTCAAGCTATTCTTCTCTTCATCCTCTATTCTTAGACTCCCCTCCCCCATACACAGTTCCTTCATTTTCATTACTCTCCTCTCTGTACTCTGTACCACAGTGGATACTGGCAGCTCTCTCCCCCAAGTATAAGCCTGTTCCTTTGCTCAAACTCTTCTCTGGGCCTGAAATGCCCTCCTTCCTTATCTTCCTATGTAGGCCTCCTACCCATCCTTTGAAGACTAACCAAAATGCCACCCCTTCTAGGGGCCCTTCTCTGATGACCCCCATTGCTTGGCATCTTTCCCCCAGAGACCTTGACTTACAACTCTTGAACGGATCCACCATGTAATGTTGCGTATTATGGCTGTTGATCACCAATACTAAACTGTCAGCTTATTAAAGGCAGGAAATGTGTCTTATCTAAATTTTTTTTTAAATTATCTCCCATAGGGCCTAATGCTATTCTCTTCACATGATAAGCACCTAATAAAATGTTTGTTAATTGATGCAGCATGGCACAATGGAAAGTATGCTCAATTTGGGGTCAGGAAATCTGGGTTTGAAACTTTTCCATCACTTATTAGCTGTATCACTGTGACTAAATCATGTAACCTCAGTCATTACCCTCGCTCAAAGATAGATGAGGAAACCTCAATTTCTTCATCTGTAAAATGGGATGGTTGTATTAGATGCCCTCAAAGGGCCCTTTCAGCTCTATATTCATCATTTTAGGATCCTATGATTGATTGATTGATTGATGTTGTTCTCCAAGTATGGAGTGGGCTTTACCCTCATTTCACTTCTACCTGTTAAAGTATGTTCTTTACTTCAAGGACCCCTTAAGTTGCCATCCCATGAATCCTTTCCTAAGTCCCCACTTGAATGTAATTGCTCCTTCCTCAAATTTCTCATAAAACTCTGGATTTTTCTTGTATCTTATGTCTTTTAACATTCATTATGGGTATTTGTATATACTTTATCCTTCTCCACCCTCCCCATCATATTGTAAACTTATTTAAAGCAGGCATTGTTTTCTCTTTCTCTACCTATTTTCTTGTGAAATGCGTTTCTGAACTTTTTTAAATTTTAATTTAATCTTTTCAAGGCCATCTAAACAATCGTGATTTGCCTTTTATTGTATCATTTAAATGCTTAAAAATTATCTTAATATTCAGATATTTTGGCCAGGAAACAAGGCCCAGATTACGTTCCTTTCTAGTGACAGGCAATATAGCATAAAAAAAGAGCAATAGACATGGAGTCAGGAGGTCTGGGTTCAGTCTTTACTCAAACACTTAGCTCTGTGACCCAAAGCAATACTCTTAACCTCTCTCAGTCTATCTCAATATCTATAAAATGGGAATAAAAGTATTTGCACCACTTACCTCACAGCATTGGTTTAAGGAAGAAGGTTTTATAAACCTTCTATTGTAAGAACCATGAAAATTAGGTAAACAGGGGTCTAGATATTAAGAAAAAAAATTAGTTACTGACTGCTATTGGTGTTATTATTACAGGTCTACAAATCATCCAGGCTGTTTTGAGATTTGGATCTCCATATTATTAACTATCTTTCAAAACATCATTTTCAGCTTTGTCTCCCAGAGTACAGTCAGCATGTGATTAATGACCCTAACATTTTCCTGTGGAGTGATTTGGTTTTTATTCATGCTTGCAACATTGGTACTAATATCCTTGAACACTAGCTAGCTTTGTCACTTTACAGCTGTAGTTTTTATTTTTTGTTGTACTCACTGGTTCTGGGCATTTGAGTGTATCATAGATGTTTCCAGAACCAAAATGTTATGGATTTAAGCATCTGTATTGCTTTTTGGTGAATTGGGCATATTTTGTACAACTGTGACTAGAATGAAATTGTGAGGTTCGTAACCCTTTGGGCATGAGGATGATTTCACAATATTTCACTTTTGTGATTGGAATTGAAAACGAATATGGTTTTTCTTGCTGTTTTCAGAAAACATCTGCCTTTCCCCAAAGTCCACATAATCACATATTGTTTTCAAAGAAACCCAATTGTAAGACTTGATGACCAGCTTGAAGCTGGTCTTCTGTTATTTATTTTCAGATCACATTCTGAATCCTGAGGTTGCACTGACTTAAATGCAGTCCTAGGTATTAAGTATTTAATTATGAATTATATTTTCCAAATGCATACAATGTATAGCAAAATGTTGAAGATTTCTGTTTCTAAAGTATATATGTAGCATGGATTTCAGTAGGCAATATGCACCCTTTTGATTTAATTAACATTCTTTAAAAATGTGTCTTAGTAGAAGTTGTCCACATAGACCAAAAATTTTTAATTATTGTGCAATGAAATTTGAATATAATGACTTTAAGAATGAAGATATCTTGTTGAAAATCTAGGAAATTAAGACAAAATTCCAGTGGAAATGTATTGCTTTCTAAGAACAAAGTGGGCATCTATCATAGAGGTTCCTTTAATGGATTGTGAAATGGAGATTGAGCTCAGAAATAACTGTTTATTGCAGCTAAAAGATGGTCAGAGTAGCACGGCCAGATGGCCTCTCAGTCTGGGCCTCAGAGGGTAGTGGTACCATGATGGGGTCACTTCAGGTCAAGGGTCTGGTCTTTAGCTCTGTAGGCTGAAGAACTAGGTTTTATCAGTTCATCCAGAGGTGAACTGGCTCTTGAGAACTGATTCAAGCAAACAAAAAATCGAAAACCACTGATATAGAAACCAGAATGTCAGTTTATTAATTCATGAAGGCTGATCTATCTAGAAGAATATCTGATACCAGTAATTCACAAACTTCTGGTGGAAACGCACACTGGAGAAGCCAGATTACAAATTTAGAATGAGAAATATCCCTTCACCAGCCACAGAATAATGGCTAGTCAGCGCTTTCTTTTCTCAGTGGGAATGTCTACTTGGGAAACAAAATTAGTAATAATTTTTGGTGAAAAAGATAGTGAATAAAACAAATTGAATTATCTTTTAAAAAATAATTTTATCGATGCCTTTTATTTTTACATCATAATAATTTCTCTCTGTATCTTTCTACCCCTTATACCATTAGAGAGCCATCACATATAAAAATATTTAAAAAGAAAAAGAAAAAATAGCAAGATTGATCAATGGATCCAAAAAGTCTAATAATAATGTGCAATGTTCATCACTCATGGACCTAAAACCTTTGCAAAAGAATAGGAGGAGATAATAAGGAATATTGTGCTTAAGGTACAGCTAGCAAAGACATAGTGTCTCTTCTCACACTCACTCCGCATATCCATGTACCAAGATGTATGGAGAGGACAAGAATACAAAAAAGGGAGATGGAGAGGATTTCTCAGGCCGGTCCTTAAGGTTAATTAAAGGACGCAAATAAGCTCGTAGAATAGTAAACAGTGGGAGCATAAAGCTGTTATAGGTTGACCAAGTTGTTTGACTTCCCTGGGCCTTGATTTCCTCATCTGTAAAATGATACACATTTTGTTTTGTTTTGGTGGGGGGAGGCAATCAGAGTTAAGTGACTTGCCCAAGGTCACACAGCTAGTGTCTGTGGTTGCATTTGAATCCAGGTCCTCATATCTCCATGATCAGCGCTCCATCCACTGCACCATTTAGCTGTACCCCACCTCCTTTTCTTCTAGCTGTAGTTCTATGATCCTGAACTGGTTGATTCAAGAACTCTTCCTTCTATAATATAGGGAGACAGAATCCCTTATCCATTCATGTGAGTCAGTATTGTCCTTGTGGAATGCAGACCACAATAGGTTTGGGTTTCAGGGAAGGTCTGAGCTTAGCATTCCCCTAAAGAGCAGAGTTCTTAGACTCTGTAGACTGTTTTTCTGTGTCTTCTTTTAAAGGGAACTTGCATATTGGCCTCAGTTCATTTAGACAGTTTTAACAAACATTTTTAGTACCTGATTCATGCAAGGCCTGAAGCTGGGAATCCAGGACAAAACCAAAATTGCTCTGATCTCACGTGGAACTTATGCTGTACCGAAGTTAATTGCCTCAAGAACTGGAGTGCCATTGATGAGACTGACAGCAGACTTGGCAGCATTTGACCCTTGGTCTGAGATAACAACTCTGGAATACCTCCTATAGCACATTACCAGGAACATACTTTGGAAAATGTCCTCAAATATAATAACAACTTTTGTACTTTACTTACTTAGTCAAGCAAGTAGAACACTATTGTTAGCTGGTCAGAGTGTACTCTTCTGGACAGTAATAGAGACACACTGACAATTTAACACTTTGCCTTTTTTCTCATTTATTGAGCATTTTTTTTCTTCTTCCCACTTTCCCTACTAAGAAGGAAGGAAGAAAGAAGAAGGAAGATTGTATCATATAAGCACAGTCTAGCAAAGCAAATTCCTACATTGGTCAAGTCTAAAAATGTGTTTCCTGTTCAGCAGATTAGTCCATCATCTCTATGTCGCAAGAAAGGCAGTGAGTTCATCTTTATCACTCCTCTTGAATTGTGGTTGCTTACTTGATTGTAATTCTTAAGTCTTTCAGAATTGTTTGATATTTGCAATATTGATGTTTGGGGGTTTTTTGCACATTGGACCTTTTTTTAATTTGATCTTTCTGGGGTATAGGCCTAGTAGCAGTGTTGTTGGGTCATTACCTCAGTGAATTTTGAGGCATAATTCCAAATTGCTTTCTAGAATGGTTGAACCAATGCACAACTCCATCAATTTGTCATTTTCTTTGGTCAGCTTTACCAGTTTGATGGGTGTGCATTTCTCTCATTCTTAGTGATTTGGAACATTTGGGTTTCTTCCCTTGAGAATTCCCTGTGAATATCTTTAGACCATTTATCAATTGGGGAATGGAATGGCTCTTATTCTTATAAATCTGAATCACTTCTTTATATATCTCAAAAATAAGACTTTAATCAGAGAAATTTGCTACAAATTTTTTTTCAGTTTTATTGTTCCTCTTCTAATTTTAACTTCAGTGAATTTGTGCAAATTTTTTTTTTAATTTTGCAATCAAAACCATCCAGTTTGTCTTCTATGAATACAAATACAAAACAATTTACAGAACTATGGACATAAAGATAGACCAGATTGGAGAAACATTAATTGCTTATGGCAAGATGAAGTTAATATAATAAAAATTAAATACTGCCTAAATTAATTTATTTATTTAGTGCCATGCCAATCAAGCTACCAAAGGATCAATTTCTAGATTTAGAAAAAATATTAACAAAAATCATATAGAGGTTTTCAAAAAGGTCAACAATCTCAAGTGAAATACTGGGAAAAAGTGGGAAGGGCGCTTAGCTGACCTCAAACTATACTACAAAAGGGTAATTCTCAAAACAATCCTGTACTGGTTTAAAAAAAAATAGAACTATCAGTGGAACAAAGTATGTATACAACATCAGAAGTAGATGAACCCAGTAGCCTAGTATTCAAGAAACCCAAAGTGGATTTACTTTTTAATAAAAATTGCTGGGAAAACTGGACAACAGTATGGAAGAGATTAGATTTAGACTACTGTCTCATACTTTATATTAAAATAAATTCCATATAGATACATGGCCTAGGTATAAAACACCCTAAACAAATTAGAAGAACAAGGAAGAAAATACCTTTAACATCTATGGATGGGAAAAGATTTAATGACCAAACGAGAGATGATTTCTTACCTAGACTTAATCACTGAAGGGGTGCTGCCTCAGTCACACTGAGACCTGTTAAAGGTCTTAGCTTAAAAAGGCCAAGGTCTCCCACTGCGTCCAGGACCATCTCCTGTCCTCCTGATCAGTATCTGGCTACTAGACCCAGATGGCTCCAGAAGAGAAAGCTTCATGGTGACTTTGCCCAGCTCTCCCTTATTTAAATCCAGTTCACTGGCATGTCATGACATCACTTCCCTGGTGTCATGGTCCTCTTTGAGAATGAACAGCAGATTGCAGCAGATTAAATGGCCTTTCTTTTTTTTCCTAGACTCTATACAAGCTACCACCCATGTCCTAAGAAAACATTATCCCAGACATGTTAAAATACAATTGACTAGTTTATGTCTTTCCTTAAAGGCAATTATATTCAAGGCACGCTTTTCTAAAGATATCCTAGGAGACTCTCTGGACTTAGTATTTGAGTTTTAGGAAGTGGTCCTCTTAACTCGTAGGTAAAAGATTATTACATCCCAAAGTCAGCCAGTCCATAAGCATTTATCTTTGGCCAGACACTGTGCTAAGAGCTGGGGATATGAGGAAAAGCAAAACAGAACAAAGCAAAAAGGTAGTCTCTGAACTCAAAGAGCTCACATTCTAAGGGGGGAGGTAACATGTAAACATATATATGTTTACAAGATAGATACACCATAAATGGGAGATGATTTCAGAGCAACAAAGTAACATTCCTTCTTGTCATAATATGTTTATTTGACAACAGACTTTTTATCCCTTAGTTATACCTTAGATAGGTGTAATCCCTCTGAGGAGTTTGCAAGAGACATTCTAATTGCATCAACAACCCTTTAATACCTATGGTACAGTGGGGAAAAAAAGTTAGAACTTGCGTCTGTGTACTTGTATTCTAGCACTGCTCTACTGTGTGACCTTGGGCAAATCAATTCTGTCTGGGGCCTCTATATATTCATCTATTAAAATAAGGGGGTAGTAGTACCCTTTTGTTCTGTATCTGTGATCCTGTGATCATGTCTGAGTGCTGCTTACTTCTTCATCTGGCCATTCTAATTCATTTAATAAATAACATCCGTTTCAGAGGGTGATGAATATTTTGCCTTCCTACTCTGGGTTGGTGCCCAATGTATTAAAGAGACAATTCTCCAAAAATAAATAAATAAACAACCAGCCGCTTCTGTGATTTATAAGCACTCTTTAATGGTCGTAGAATTAACTGAAAAGATTTTAAATTCCATCCCAATCCTTGCATATATACAGAATTTGAAATACACATGAATGATATGACTTGATTCCTAAGTTAAGTACAAGTTTGTGGTAAGCGACCTGAAAGATGCAGAATGTCACTGTCTACAATATTTAGGAACATGCTGACAAAAGAACATTAACCTTTATCAAGCAGTGCTAATGTTAAACTGATGTTACCAAAATTTATATTCTTGGCATGTCCAATTTGAAACAATTCTGTGTATCCCTAGAAAGGCAGGGAGCAAGGGAGCTGCTCCATGATCCTGATCCATCAGTATGCAGCTCATTTAACTGCATGCAAATTGTTTAACCGTAGTACAGGCAGAGTTCCCAGAGTAAGCCATTTCCATTTCTTTCACTGCCGGTATCTATAAATCATCTGACAGAGCTATAGTAAATGAATGTAAAGAAAGACAAAAAGAGCATTTTTAAGCAATATTTAAGTATAATGTATTTCCTCCATCAATTTCCTCCTTTAGAGTTGATATTTTATTCTCTATTGTATCATTTCCCTAAATAATTTGGCCTTGGGGGCTCGAAATTTATTGATAAAATCTGGAAATGTTGATCCACTGGGACGTGGTGGGATAGACTACACCCCGGTAAAATGGATGTTAAGGAAACTTTGGGGCTGAACCAAAAATAAGCTTTTTTAATGCCTTTGCCAAATTGCTTTGTATAGATTAGTATTTCGCTTTTGTCCAGATCTGTGATTATAACTGTGCAGGACACTTTCAGTTGTAGAAAAATTCTTGGCTGAATTAGATCAGAAATTCATAGTCTGAGAGAGCTGCCCAAGGCACTGTGAGAATAAGTGACATGGTTTGGATCATACAGGCAGTATGAAGTAGAGATAGAATTTGAATCCAGGCTTTATTTGTTTCTTTCTTTGTTTCTTTGACTTACATCAGCTTTCCCTTCACAACGTTTTGTCTGCATTTTGGTTTTGGTTGTATTCATCATTTTCATTGTTGCTGTTTTAGGCAGAAAACTTTTACTAGCATTGAAATTTTCTCATGGAGTCCCTTCCATATCATGTGGAAGTAGTGCCAGAACTCCGTAGAACAGAGTTCAAATCATGCTTCCTTATGCAGTACAAAACCTACAATAAGAAACTAACCTGGTCTCTTTTCAGACTCAAACTGTGACAACTATTATCTTGCAACATGGTCCTTAAACTATCTTTTTTCTAAATCTTCCCTTGCCATCCTGCCAGAACAAAAACAAATCCACCTCTGAGGAGTCCTGCTCCACTTTACCAAGAGGTACAACATTAGATGCATTTTGTGAACAATGAAAAATAAGACCTTCGCCTATATTTTATAGCTGTGCACAATAAGAATCCTACTATTTAAAATAAGTTATTAATCAAATGCAAAAATGTATGTAAAGTGATTTTCAAGTTGCTTATATAAGTGTGAATTATAATTATTAACTGAAATATGTGAAAAGTATTCAGCAGTTGTTGTAGTTCATAGTTACCAACTGGCTTGCCACACACACACACACACACACACAAGAATATTTTTCATCTGTGTTCATTCATGTAATTAAGTTAATTATCTATATAACCTGAGATCAGTCCATTAGAAGGCATTTATTAAGCACCTGACGTGTGCTAGGTACTGTGTTAGAGCTATGGATACCAAGACAAGCATGAAATAGCCCTTGCCTTCAAGGTACTTATATTGTATCAGGAGACACAACATACATGCTATAAATTTATATAAAGTTTTTAAGCAAAATAAATCTGAAATAAGTTGGGGGTATGGGAAGAAGAGGCACTCCAGTACCTGCTATGGGTTTATGAAAAGATTCCTCATGTAGAAGGTAGCATTTGAGCTGAGCTTTGAAGGAAATTAGGAGATCTAAGAGGGCAGCTAGGTGGCACCATAGTGCACAGCGTGCTGTGCCTAGAATCGGGAAACCTCCTCTTCATGAGTTCAAATCCAGCCATGTGACTCTGGGCAAGTCCCTTAATCCTGTTTGCCTCCGTTTCCTCATCCATAAAATGAACTGGGGAAGGAAATGGCAAGCCACTCCCATATTCTTGCCAAGAAAATCCCAAACGGGGTCACAGTAAGTTGGATACAACTGAAAAATGACTCAATGAAGGAGATCCAAGAGGCCGAGGTGGGAAGAATGTTCATTCCAGAAAGGGAAGAAAGCATGTGAAAAAGCATGTATAGATAGGATTTGGAATAGCATGTATGAGCAACAACAAATAGGCCCATTTGCCTGGACCAAATTGTGCAATAATGTATAAGCCAGGAAATGTAGGTTGGAGTCAACTTGTGAAGGGCTTTAATTGACAAAGGAGTTTATATTTGGTCCTAAAAGGTAATAAGGATGCAGTGTAGTTTATTGAGAAGTTGTATGCCTTGGTCAGATCTGTACTTTGGAAGTATCACTTTGACAATTGTATGGAGGATGGGTTGGAGAGGTAGAGAAGATTCAGTTAGGGAGATCAATTAGGAGGTTTTTGTTACAGACCTGATAAGAAGCAATGAAGTCCTAAACTAAGGTGCTGACTGTGTTAGTGAAGAGTCAAATCATCATTAAGCCTTTATTAAGCCAAGGCCAACACAGGCCAAGCACTGTGTTAAGTGCTGGGGTTACAAAGAAAACCAGAAACAGGCCCCACTGTCAAGAAGTTCCAGTCTAATAGGAAGGATATCGTGCATACAATTATGTATAAGCAAGATACATACAGGAAAATTCGGAGATAATCTCAGGGAAAAGGCCTTAGCATAAGGGGGGAAGGATTCTTTCAGGAGGTAGGATTTTAGCTTAGATGTGAAGGAAGCCGGGAGACAAAGATGAGGAGAGAGAGAGTTCTGGGCATAGGAGTCAGCCAGGGAAAATGCCTAGAAATGGGAGATGGTGCATCCGCTGCAAAGAACAGCAAGGAAGCCAATGTCTATATATCGAAGGGTATGTGATGTGGGGACATTGGGAGTGCCCAGAATTGTAAGAAGACTAGAAAGGTAAAGATAGACCAGATTATGAGAAAATTTATTTTTTGGGAGGGGGAGGCAAGTATTTATTGGGTACCTACTATGTTCCAGGAGCTATGTTAAGCATTTTACAATTATTATTTCATTTGATCACAAACTGGGACTCAAAAGACACATATAAGTATATGCAAAATGAATACCATGTAATTTCAGGGACCCAGCCTGACAGTAGGGGGGTGGTGGTGCTCACGATCCTGTAGGGTGAGCTACCAAAAGATGTGCTTTTGGGAAACAGAGATGGATTGGTCAAACTCATAGCTTTCCATTTCCTATGCTGTAACTTTCTACAGGTCATCTCCCATGACTTCCCCCTCATCTCTATCTCATAGAGTTTCTAGCATCCTTTTTTAAAAAATATTTATTTGTTTGTTTAGTTTTAGTTTTCAACATTCACTTTTATAAGATTTTGAGTTTTAAATTTTTCTCCCTCCCCAGGATAGCATGCAATCTAATATAGGCCATACATGTACACAATCATATTAAACATATTTCCACATTAATAATGTCGTAAAGAAGAATTAGAACCAAAGGGGAAAACCTCAAGAAAAAAGAAACAACAAAAACAAAAAGAGAGAAAATGGTGTGCTTCAATCTGCGTTCAGACTCCGTAGTTCTTTCTCTGGTTATGGATGGCATTTTCCATCACGAGTCTTTCGGAATTGTCTTAGATCCTTGCGTTGCTGAAAAGAGCCAAGTCTGTCAAAGTCAGTCATATGAGGAGATTTAAAAGCAAAGGATATTCTGTTTGATCTTAGAGATTACAAGGAGCCACTGGAATTTGTTGATGATGGAGTGACCTGGTCAACAGACCTGTGATTTAAGATGATCATTTGGGCAGCTGAGTAGAATATGGGAAGAGGCTTGAGTCAGAAAACCAACCAGAAGGCTATTGCAATAATCAAGGCGTGAGATAATGTGTGTCAGGATCAGTGCTGTGGCAATGTCAGGGGAGAGAAGGGGGCATATACCAGTGGTGCTAGAAAGATAGAATTGATAGGTGATATCGATGGATTGGATATAGGGGGGGGTGAGAGTGAAAAGATGAGGATGACCTCTGGATTTCCTAGAAGAAACCTAACTTGAAGGATGGCGGTATCTTTGACAGCACTAGGAAAATTCAGAACAGGGAAGAATTTGGGTGGTGGTGTGGGGGAGAGCAAAAATGGGTTCAATTTGGGACATATTGAATTTAAGATGTTACTGGGCACGTGTTTGAAAATGTCTGCTAGGGAGGTGGATATGCAAAACTAGAGGAAAGGGCTGGATAAATAGAGCTAAGAATTATGTGTAGGGAAATAATTGATTCCATGGGAGCTAATGAAATCACCAAGTTAAATAGTTCAGAGTGAGAAGAGAAAAAGCACCCAGGACAGACCCTTGAGGGACACCTACACTTAGCGGGTACCACCTCAATGAAAATTTAGAAGGCCATTACGTTTGGCTATTAAGAGATCATTGGTATCTTCAGAGAGAGCAGTTTTAGGTAAATAATGAGGCTGAAAGCCAGAGTACAGATGTTTGGAAGAGGAGAGGGAAGGAAGGAGAAGAACCAATTGTGGAGAGCTTTCTCTGGGAGCTTAGCCATGTCAGGGAAATCTAATGGCTAGTGGGGATGGATGGATCTGGTGAGGATTTTTTGAGGATGAGTAAGTCTTAGGGGTGTTTGTAAGCAGCAATAAAGCTGTCATAGACAGGGAAAAATTGAAAATTAATGAGAGAGGGGGCTTTATGGAGGGGGCAGTATGCTGGAAAAAAGTGAGATGGAACAGGATCACGCTTGCACATAGAAGAGTTTAAGAAGAAAGATAATGCATGTATAATATTACCTTTTTTAAGAGGACTGTGTCATACATTTTAGAAAGAAAGATTTCCACCAAAATTGTTAAAATAAAGTTTCTGCCATCAAAAAGGAAAAAAAAACTTCATTTTCCTGAACATTAAACTATGTATACTGCCTCATTTTCAGATGATGCCAAATAAATAAGGCTTTTCTGCATTTTACTAGTTTACTATACAGAAACTAAGGTCCTAAAAGGGTAATTAATTTGGCTGACATCCCGAAGGTGGGCAGTAGTAGAGCAAATGGGTAAGGTCAACACCAGAAAGAAATAGGCTTTGAATTAGTAGCATTGATTGATCTTCAAGAATCCAGCCAATGCTTTTGATAACTAAAAGTATGCACCCTGGGAATGAGTGACCCTGGCCAAGGCACTCTGGGGAGTACTTCTTCCTCATTGGTATGTGCTGAATTTGGAAGCAGAAGAGCTAATTTCATAATCTGTCTCTGAGCCAAGCTGTGTTCATCTGGACAAGTCGTTTAACCTCTATGGGCCCATATGCAAGATGGGAATAATAATATTTGTTCCATTTGCCTCATAGGGTTGTTGTTAGGAAAGTGCTTTGTAAACCTTAATGTGCTATATGAATGTGAAGTATTATTGTATGCAGCCTGATAATTTTAGTCATTTTTTCATTATAGCAAAAACCAACTTCCAAGCTCTGTTTACAGCATACCAAATTAGCTGGGTGGAAATTGGAACATTCTATCCACAGTTATACAGATAAACATCCAGCTGATTGATATAATTTTTTTCTCTTTTCTTGTAGACGTTTGGCTGGGTGTAGACAAGGTGCTGTGTTAACGGAGTCTATGAGATTGGGCCCTGAGGATACTAAGGCATTGTAAACATTATATAAATGTTTGGGGAGACCTTTTTTAAAGGCTCACAAATCTTTCTGCCTTCCTACAAAACCCCTGGAAAAGAATAGTCTCATTCATGTTAGTTGAAATTTGATTAGGATTGGAAAGAAGCTGATCTACATTTTGCTGAATAACATAAAGGCAATTATATCTCTCACTAACTTAGAGTAACAATGAGCAATTCATATAATAAATTTAGCAGCATGAGTATCCTTCATTCTGGTCTTTTAATTCCCCAAACCATCAGGTATTTCCTTAGCCTTATCTTTTTCTTCTCCTTGTTTTAGAAACTCTTCTTTTAAAATTTCCATTTTTTCTTTTGATAATACTTTCTCCCCTTCTCTCTCCCTCTTTCTCTGTTTCCCTCAATCATTCTACTTCCTCTCTCTCTCTCTCTCTCTCTCTCTCTCTCTCTCTCTCTCTCTCTCTCTCTCTGTCTTCCCCTTCTCCCTCTCTCCCTATCCCCACTCCCTCCTGCTCTCCCTGTGTCTCTCTTTCCCTTCCCTCCTTTGTTCCCTGTCCTGTTACCTTCATTTACCTCTTTCTAACCCACCCAGGACCACCTGCCTCTCTCTAGCTCTTGGATTATGGTAATTCTTAATCAAGGCCAGATTACTTTGCTAAGGTGTCTGTGAATTTTAAATACATTGACATAAATATATAGGTAACTGTATTTCAGTGTAATTGGTTTTTTATATTTATGCATCTAAAAATATTATTCTGAGAACAGATACATGTTTCACCAGACTGCCAAAGGGATCCATGATACAAACTTCAGCTCCAGTGGAACCCAGATCTAGTCATCTTTAACCATAAATAATTGGTCAGAGATTCTAGGATTCTGAAATTGATCACAAATACTGAAAGAGGAGGATGGGGGGTGGGGGCAAATCACCTTCCTGGGGATCAATAGAAGGAAAATGAAAAGACAGAAGTTGATATTAGTCTTGGTGACCTCAGTATTCAGCACCCTGATGTAGAATAGGTCTGCCTCCAGAAGTCCAACTCTGCTCTCCAATGTTTATGCTATCTTTTCCTCTTTGTTGTCCTATTGTTTCTTATTTACTTTTTCTCTGTTGTGCTTTTGTTGTGTTTGTCCTTTGTTTTTGAAGAGGACTATGACATCAGGGAAATGATGACATGACTTTGATTTGAATTAGGGAGGGTTGTGCAAGGTCACCAGCCTCACTTTCTCCTCCAGAGCCATCTGCATCCAGTGACCTGATATTCATCAGTATGACTGGAGATGACCCAGGATGCAATGGGAGACCCTGGCCCTTTTAGGCTCAGGCCTTTTCATGTACTCAGTTAGACTGAAGTACCGCCCATTTAGTGAATAAGCCTCTTTAAGAAGTGAGTTAAGGGATGGCCCCTTTAATTAGAAAAAAAGAAAAAAAATCAAGCTGGGAGGAAAGACCTTCAGGGTTGCTGTTCAAAGGAGAAACATTTACTATTGACGTTCACTCTAAACCAGGAGGGCCCAAAATACAGCCATTAAGTGGAGCTTGGGCAGGGACCTATTGTGGTCCAATCTGTGAGCTTCAGAGTGAACTAGGTTTAAAGTTGGAAGGAAGGAAGGAAGGGAGGGAGGGAAGGAGGGAAAGGATGGAAAGAGAAAGAAAGAAATCTAACTAGTAAACCCCAAGTTAAGTGGGCAGCTTCTGGCCATCAAAATTTACCTTCCTTTGGAGAGGAGATGGGGAGGGGGAGGGAGAGGGAGAGGGAGAGGGAGAGGGAGAGGGAGAGGGAGAGGATAAGCTGAGTTACTCAACTAGCTGGGTTCTCTTTCAGGCAGCTCAGTGCAATAACAACAACCACCTGTGCTATAATGGTATCTTGAATTGCCATCTGAATGTTCTGTGTAATGATGACCCAAGATCAGTATTACCTTAGATTAGGTGGGAGGCCATCTGGTTAAACTGAGAAAACCTAAGTCTCTCCCACTACTTTGGGTCAATTCTAAAGATTCCTAGGAAGAGTAATTTTCTTTTCCCTTTTTTTCTTCCTGATTTGTTCTACTCACTTGTTTTCCCTTGAAAAGGGGTGGGTGGTGGAGGTTAAAAGAAGGGAGCATGGCAGTAATGACTGGTAGCAGAGAAGGATGAGAATGGGGAGGGCTATTGAAACCAGGGGGTAGGGTGTATTGGGGTTCCTTCTCCAAACCATCTTAGTTCTTTTCATTATTGTTTTTGACCACTCCCAGCACTGCCCTAGATTTAAATTTTTTAAAAAAGTATTCTGGAATTACTAGATAATATCCCCAGATACTTGAGCTTACTTATGCAAAATCAATTAGTGAGGTTTGTTAGTCAAACTAAAGCAGTTTCTTGAACATGATGGCAATAGCAAAAAATAAAAACAGAACAGGCTACTTTTCATAGTCAAAATACATATATTTTTACATCATTCTAAAGCAAAGAGACTGTAAACAGTTTTGATGAGCACCTTATGAAGTATTTATAATGAACTCTTGATTGAATCAGATTCATTTTAAACTAGATTTCCCCCCCTCCCTTTTCTGCCTTATTCTATTCCCTAGTTGCTTTTCCTCTTCCTTCCTGCAATGCCATCATGCCTTTTTTTCTGTTTTCTATAGAATTTTTTTTCATAAGAGATATGATAATGCATTGTCTCTTCTAGGTAGTTGTCTGAACTTCCTAAACTTTCGCCACCAGTTTGCAACAAAAATAACCAATCCCACACTAAATTCAAAGTAGAAACATAGCTTGAATGTTAAAGATCATAGTATAAAGAAAAAGATATTATATTAAGCAGATCACATGCCTTTACCTCTATAGGTAGAAGATAAATTCTCAACTAAGGATAGAGATAATCACAAAAGATAAAATATCTAATTTTGATTATAAGAAATTATAAAAACGTTTTTACACAAACAAAATTAATGCATCTAGGATAAGAAGGAAAGTGGTAGAATGGGGGGAAAAGAAACTCTTTTATCAGATATCTCTGACAAGGGTTTGATATCTAAGATAGAGAGACAGCTACAAATTCCACACCCATATACACACATATATAGTCAGATTTTTTCCATATATTTCCCATATTTTATATACACACACACATATATGTGTATGTATATATACGTATATGTGTATGTGTGTTTAGTCAGATATTTTTCTATTGGTTTTGATGGTTTTTTCTCTTTTTTTCTTTAAAAGGTCACTTTACCTCCATATACCTCTTTCCTCATCTGTAAGTAGGACTAATAATGTCTCTCTGTTTTAAGGATCACAAACTACCACCTCAGTACCCCCTTTTTGTTATACAGAGTAGCTCTCAGGAAGGGAGAAGAGAAGGAATACAGTGAGAAATCTAGATGATGTAAAAACAAAAGATATCAATAAAACTATTTATTGAAATTTTATTTAATTAAAAAATTATACTATTCATTCATATCCTTATGCTCAGCAGCTACTAGTCCCATGCTCCAAGGAATTCAAAGACAGAAACAAAGTTCCAATATATACTCGAATATTTGTAGTAGCATTTTTTGTGGTTACAAAGAACTGAAAACAAAGTGGTTGCTTGTCATTTGGGGAACGGTTGAACCAACTGTGGTATATGAATATAATAAAATGTTATTCTTCAGTAAGAAATGACAGTGTGAGAAAATGAGGCGAGAAATAAGATAAATTTTTATAGGGATTGATGCAGAATAAACTAAACAGAACTGCAAGAACAACAAAAGCCTATAAAAGAAAAGAATTAAAAGGAAGTTGATCTCTGAGTCAAAGGCAACCAGCATTTATTAAGTGCCTTAGCACTGTGTGTGCAAATGAAGCTAAAAAATAATCCCTGTTCTCAAGGAGCTCATAGTCTAATGGGGAGACAATATTCAAACAATTATGTATAAAACAACTATGCACAAACTCTTGCAATAGATAGATACTCTGCATAGATGTATGCTAAATTGGATATAATCTCAGAAGAAAGGCACTAAGATTATGGAAGACTGGGAAAAACTTCTTGCAGAAAGTTGGAATGTTAGCTGAGACTTAAAGGAAGCACAGATGAGGAGGGAGAGTTCTGGGGATGGGGGGACAATCACTGAAAATGTTCAGAATAGTAATACCAAGGAAACTGCTGTCACTGAATTCTAGAGTATGTAGAAGGGTGTAAGGTGAAGGAAAACTGGAAAGGGGAAGTGTCCAGGTTATGAAGAGCTTTGAAAGCCAAACAGAGGATTTTATATTCAATCCTGGAGGTAATAGGGAGCTGCTGAAGTTTATTGAATAGGCCCAACTGAAAAACCAATTAGATGGGACCATACAAAAGTCAGGAAAACACATCTCATTTCTCTTGGTAGAAAGAGACAGAGTTTTGTGCATATGTTCTCAGATTCAGTTGTTTTTGCTTAACTTAACAGGTGAAAAGGGAGTCAGTTCCAGGAGGAAGATGAGAGATGAGGCTATATTAGAAATGAAAGTAAAAGTAGGACATTACAAACTTATAGTTAAAAATTCACCACTTTTTATAAAACTAATTGTTCTAATCCATATTGGAGAAAGACCACTGAACTGCAATCATGAGGCCTTGGTTCTGCTCATGGCTAATTAGGTTGTGACCTTGGACAAATCACTTAAATCCATTTGAACCTCCTTTCCTTCAGCAGTAAAATGCAGAGTTACAGGATCTCTAAGTCCCTTTCTGCTTTTCAGATTCTTTCATCATATCCTACAAATTCAGTTCCTGGTACCAATACATAAAAAAAACATCATTTACTTTTCAAAGGACAAAATAATTCTGCAACAATAGTAGTAGACCAGCCAAAATCAGAAAACAACAGCGGTTGGCTCTTCCTCATCTCCAAATTCTCTGGTGACCGTGGCAAAGAATGTGAATGCCTTTTTTAAAAGTTCCAGCTGCCCTGGGTGATCCATACTTTTTGTTCTAGACTGAACATGAACAGAGCCCATCCTGTGCTGTGATCTTGTGTATTCAGGCAGCAGCCTTAGATTCTATCTGCAAATGAAAATAACCTGTAGCTTTTGTGGAAAAAATCGTTTTATGATAAACAGTAATGAGTTTATAGTAAGGGATAACTTTTTGAGTGGTTTCTCATTTCATAAGGAGAATCTCATGACTAAAACCATGAGAATGACTGAGTTCCCCTTGCCCCTCCAGTCCTGGTACCCAAAAGATATTCCTTCACACACTTCATCCAAAATGAAACAAGGAAATGGACGGTTTGCTCTTAGTTTGGCTGTCCCTCAGAGTCTCTCATATCCAGTTCTTCTTTCTAGAGGGGCAGAAGGGGAAAGGAGGGAACATTAAGTTATATTAAAGTATTCCATTTAAAACAACACATGCCTTTGATGTGGTATGCTTCTGTGTTCGTGACATTACTTCAGTTTCTACGTAGAACAGATAACCCATTCCTTGGGATGGCTCCAGGGTCTGTCTGGCAATGACCAAATTGACCAATTGATGGTTCCTTCAGTATCCCAGCACTAGGGCATGAACATTGGCCCAGCTCTTTCTGTGGTGTGGCTCTCAGCTCATCCTCTTGGGGCTGCTGTCCATAGGGAAATTCCCTCCAGCCATCTGAGCCTGCTTCTGCATTTTTCACAGTTTATGAACATTACCACAGGTTTTCAAGGGTCCACACATAGACTGAGGTGGTAGCTGTGTTGAAGATTTCTATTGTTAGATTTAGATGTGTTTTCTCCTATCTGTGGAAGAATAATTTATTTCTAAAATTCAATGTTCAATCAATCATGGACTCTACAAACACTCCCTCTCTGCAACTGTCGAATATTTCCCTTCTGGGGTTTTTTAGTTGTGGTACATTTGTGTTTGCTAACTCAGACACTTGATGTCTAGCCCTGTTTTTGTCACTGGCTCACTGTATGAGCTTATCTAGGTCACTTTACCTCTATACACCTGTTTCCTCATCTATAAATAGGACTAATAATGTCTATCTGTTTTAAGGATCACAACCTACCTCCTCACCACCAATGCTACCACATACACAGTTTATTGTGACTTTTTAAATGCAGAGGCAGCAGAATGTAGTAGACAGGGTGCTGGGAAACATACCAGTCGGGAGTCATTAATACAGTGTGAAGAGTAGGAGTATATTTGTGTGCATGCATGCACACACACACACACTCACTCACTCACACACTTCTTAGGATCCTGAGGCAGAGGTATGGCAGCCATGATGATAACTATGGCTGCCCCCTCATTCCCACATACACTGAGAAAAATCAAAACCTATCAGGGTGAGGGCAAATTGACAATGAATGAGCCAGCACAGTGAAAGAGAAGAGAGGTGTGGATGACATTCCAGATGTCATACCTGAGGATTAGACTCAATAAACTCCAATGGCTACTACTTGCTTACAGGATCAAATACAAAATCCTTTGCTTGATGTTTAAAGGTCTTCGTAACTCAGCCCCTTCCTGATTTCCTCACCCCACATGCTATTCCAGGGATGAGATTCTCAGTCTCTCATCTTCAGGCATTCTCTCTGGCTTCCTCTGTGCCTGGAATGCTCTCCCTCCTCTGCTCTGACTGCTGACCTCCCTGGCTTCCTTTAAGTCCCAAATACTGCAGGAAACCTTCCCTAACCCCTCTTAATTCTGGTATCTTTCCTCTGTTAATTTAATCTAATATATCCTGCATATAGCTTGTCTGGGCATATTTATTTGCTTGTTGTCTCCCCCATTATACTGTGAGCTCCTCGAGGGCAGGAACTGTCTTTGACATTTTTGTATCCCCAGGGCTTAGCACAGGGGCAGATAGTAGGCACTTAAATGTTTATTGACTGACTGACAAACCTGCTCCAGAAAACCCATTGAAGAAATGTCTCCTCTTTACAAATATATCTATTATGGAGGAATGATTTTTGCCCAGATTACATTTAAACAGAGATTATATGGCATTTCTTCAATGGGTTTTCTGGAGCATTTGTTAAGTACCTTCTCATAAAATTATTTAGTGTCTCATGCTATTGATGTAGGGGGCAGGGTGCCCGGGAGCCATATTCTCTAGTGGAAGAAGTGTGGCATATTGGAGAAAGCTCTGGAATCAGAGGATGTGGGTTCAAGTTCTGTGGGACCTTGGTTTCTTACCTGGAAGGGAAGGGAATGAGCATTTATTATTTTTTTTAATTTGATTTTTTATTTTTAGTTTACATCACTTAGTTTTACATGTTCTTGAGTTTCAAATTATCTTCCCTTCCCTTCCCCTATGTCCCCCACAAGACTGCATGCAGTCTTATATAGATTCTACATAAACCTTCACATTAAACTTATTTACACAATAGTCAAGTTGCAAAAAAGAATTATGACCAATGGAATGAATCATGAGAGAGAAGAAACAAAGCTCCCCCCAAAAAAGAGAGAGCAAATAGTTTGCCTCAATCTGCATTCAGACTCCACAGTTCTTTCTCTGAATGTAGCTTGAGAGGCAAGTCTATCAAAGTTAGTCATCACAGAATCCATATATCTGTGGTTATGCTCACTCACTCAGCATCAGACCATGTAGGTCTTTCCAGGTTATTATGAAGTCTGTATCTTCCCCATTTCTGATAGCACAATAGTATTCCATGACATTCATATACCCCAACTTGTTCAGCCATTCCCCAACTGATGGGCACCCCCTTGATTTCCAATTCTTTGCCACAACAAAAAGAGCAGTTATAGATATTTTTGTACATACAGGTCTCTTTCCCACTTGTGTGATCTCCTTGGGATATAGCCCTAAGAGTGGTATTGCTGGGTCAAAAGGTATGCACATTTTTATAGCCCTTTGGGCATAGTTCCAAATTGCTCTCCAAAATGCCTGGATCTGTTCACAACTCCACCAACAATGTATTAATTTTCCAATTTTCCCACATCCTCTCCAGCATTTGTCATTTTCCTATCTTGTCATGTTAGCCAATCTGACAGGAGAGATGTGGTGCCTAAGAGTTGCTTTGATTTGCATTTCTCTAATCAATAGTGATATAGAGTGTTTTGTCATATGCCTATACATATCTTTAATTTCTTCCTCTGAAAACTGCCTGTTCATATCCTTTGACTATTTCTCAATTGGGGAATAACTTGTATTCCTATGACTTTGGCTCGGTTCCCTGTATATTTTAGATATGAGGCCTTTGTCAGAGACATTGGTTGTAAAGATTTTCTCCCAGTTTTCTGCTTCCCTCCTAATCTTTGTTGCATTGCCTTTGTTTATCCAAAAATTTTTCAGTTTAGCATAATCAACATTATCCATTTTGCATTTTATAATGCTCTCTATCTCTCTTTGTGTCATGAATTCCTTGCTTTTCCATAAATCTGACAGATAAACTATTCCTTGCACTCCCAAGTTGCTTATAGTAGCAGCCTTTATTCCTAAACCATGCGCCCATTTGACTTTATTTTGGTATATGGTATAAGATATGGTGCTATGCCCAGTTTTTGCTGTACTATTTTCCAATTTTCCTAGCAGTTTTTGTGAAATAGTGAATTCTTAGCCCAGAAGCTGGATTCTTTGGGTTTATCAAAGAGTAGACTGCTATAGTTGGTGACTTCTGTGTCTTGTGTACCTAACCTATTCCACTGATCTACCACTCTGTTTCTTAACTAGTACCAGGTAGTTTTGATGATTGCTGGTTTATAGTACATTTTGATATCTGGTATGGCTAGGCCACCTTCCCTAGCATTTCTTTTCATTAATTCACTTGATATTCTGGACTTTTTGTTTTTCCAGATGAATTTTGTTATTATTTTATCTAGCTCTGTAAAATAATTTTTTGTAGTTCGATTGGTATGGTGCTGAATAAATTAATTAATTTAGGTAAGATTGTTATTTTTATTATATTAGCTCGGCCTAACCATGAGCAACTGATGTTATTCCATTTAATTAGATCGGACTTTATTTGTGTGAGAAGTGTTTCATAATTGTGTTCATATAGGCCCAGGGTTTGTCTGGGCAGGTAGACTCCTAAATATTTTATAGTGTCTGCAGTAACTTTAAATGGATTTTCTTTTTCTATCTCTTGCTGTTGGGCTTTGTTAGTAATATATAGGAATGCCGAGGATTTATGTGGGTTTATTTTATATCCTGCAACGTTGCTAAAGTTGTTTATTATTGCAGGTAGTTTTTTTTTTACTTGAATCTCTAGGATTCTCTAAGTAAATCATCATATCATCTGCAAAAAGAGATAATTTAGTTTCTGCTTTGCCTATTCTAATTCCTTCAATTTCTTTTTCTTCTCTCAGTGCTACAGCTAACATTGCTAGTACCAAATTGAATAACAGGGGTGATAATGGACATCTTTGTTTCACCCCTGATCTTATTGGGAATGCATCTAGCTTATGCCCATTGCATATAAGGCTTGCTGATTGTTTTAGGGAGATGCTATTTATAATTTTAAGGATTTTGTCAAAAGCTTTTTCTGCATCTATCATCATATGGTTTCTATAATCATATAGCACCTACCTGCTAGGAACTGCGCTAAGCTCTTTACAAATATTACTTCATTTGATCTTCACAATAACCAGGAACATTAAGTGCTGTTATTATTCCTATGATATGTATATGGAAATACTCATTTTATTTGGTGTTTATTAAGTTCAGAAGATATATAGACATAGATATACAAACACATACACATATGTGTGTGTGTACATATATATATATATATATATATATATACGTAGGTGTATGTGTATTCAGAGTGCCTTCATATACTTCATTATTGTTAAAATATACAAGTTTGACTATGTCATTTCTCAGCTCAAATTCTTTAGTAACTCCCTTGTTGTTTAGAGGTAAAATACAAACTCCTTAACCTAGAATTTAAGACCTTCCACAATCTGGCTCCCACCTTCATTTCTAGCTTTACTTTATCCTATCAGGTGCTCATATTCTCCATTCTAGCCAAACATCTACTAGCTCCCCTCCAGAACTCATCCTGCTTGCTATCTCCTCATCCCTTAATGCCAAGATCACTTCTGCTTACTGAAATCCTCCTCTTCCAGGGGCAGGTGAGGGGGAATAAGTGAATCTTGCTCTCATTGGATTTGACCTGAGGAGGGAATAACATACACACTCAATTGGGTATCTTACCC
>CM053626.1:63414791-63429862 GCA_028646595.1 Phalanger gymnotis | reverse complement strand
AAAAAAAAAAGAAATCCTCTTCTTCCTTCACAACTCAGTACGGGAGCCACCCCCTCTATAAAACCTTTCCTGCCATCCTTAGATGGAAATGATCTCCCCCGTCTCAAATTTCCCTTGAGCATTTTGTACATATATGTCATTTGACCTGATCATCCTCTACCTTGTCTTCTAGCTTTCTGACTGCACATGGCATTCCTCCTCAGATAATTTCTTGAGAGTGAGGACTGTGTCATTATTTAACTTTATATCTCTAGTATCTGCCACAGTACCTTGCACATAAGGATAGGGACTAGACTAGACCTTGCTGTCATTGCATAGAGAGCTCTCAGGTGAGGAAAGTCCCTCTACCAATGTGGATGAGCTTCTTTTCAATTTTATAGTCTTAGAGAAGCTGCCTAGAACAAGTTGTCAATCATACTCGAGGCAGCATGTAGCCTACAACACTCTGAAGTATGGCCTGAACTAGATAAAGATGTAATTGAGAAATATGTAACAAAAATGAATAAAAATAAAATACATCATAGATAATGTTCATTTGTGCTTTTCTAAGTCAATATGCAGCCTGCAGGTATCTGTTTCTATTTGAGTTTGACACCTGTGGATTAGAGCACCACCCAGGATCCTATAACCATGATGAGTTATAAGTGGATTGCACTTGAAGCCAGCTCTTGCTGGCTTTCAGTTCAGTCTTCAAAATCCACTGTCATATGTCTCTGTTGTGCCTTGCACATAGTAAGCATTTAATAAATTCTTAATGGAATTAAATTGAACATTGGCCTATAGTAACCATATTGTTGTTTTGTTTTGTTTTAGGATGGGCGCTTGCGAATGAATGACCAGCTGATTGCGGTGAATGGTGAATCTCTTTTGGGCAAGTCCAATCATGAAGCTATGGAGACTCTTAGAAGATCCATGTCTATGGAAGGGAACATCCGAGGGATGATCCAGCTAGTGATTCTGAGACGGATGGACAAACAGACAGAGGTGATTAAAGACCACATCTCCTGGAAGAAATTTACCAAAAATGGAAAGGAAAATTATATTGAAATTTGTAAGGGATCATGTTAGAGTAGGGAAAAAAATGGATTTATAGTCACAAAATGTGATTTTGAACCCTGATTCTACCACTTACTAGCTCTGTGACTTTGGGCAAATGGCTAAACTTCTGTTTGCGCCATTTTCTTCATTCAGTAGTAGATTTAGAGAGCCATATAACCCTTTTCATCCCTAAAGTCTTGATTCCATCACAAGAACTGTAAGCAGAACTCTGTTTTGTCTAAACTTTATGAATATATTTGTGTGTATTATGTACATATACATGTATGTATATATGTATGCGTACACTCTCCTGATTTTATATTGCAATAGGGGAGGAGGAGAAATGAGTATGGCTGTGTACTTGCCATTAAAACTAGCAGGGTTAATCATTTACATAATAGAATAATAGAGTTCATCTAGTCAAACCTTCTCATTTTACAAATGAACGTACTAGAACTCAAGAAACTTATATAAGATCACATAGCTTGTTAGTTTCAAAGCCAGGCCTCCTGACTCACAAGTCTATGTGTTTTTCACTCACTTTTACCTTTCTGCCATTTAAATGGTGAAGTGTAAAATATGAAAGGATGTTTATATTTGTTTTCATTTTATAAATAATCCTTAAAGTTGAATACTAGTTAATAAACATTCTCATGTTTTATAATTGATTTACCAACATTCCCTTTACATGACAAACATATATATATGCATATATATATAAATCTATACCAAACATAATGTAAAAATGATATATCACATTATAAAAATCTATATACATCTGCAACAAATTTGCATAACCTCTACCCTTTAAATTCTTGTGAGGATTGAGTTGGGTTATGTGAACCTGAATTAGTAAGTTTAAATCTTGCTCCTCAGGGTGTGTGGCTTGGGACATAATTACACATGTTGTTACAGAAAAAAAAAACTTTTTTCCTGGAATATTTTATTGCTAAAGTTATCTGCTTTTGTAGCTTTCTTCTTAATATAAGGTACATTTTCACTCAAATATGGTTAGGCATAAAATATTCATAAACATTAGATGCAACTGAACTTGTAAAGAAAGGGGAAAACAAGGGGAAATTAGGTGTAAGAAGAGCTAAGGAAAAAAGCAGCATTTTAAAGTTTTTTCTTAGAATGAAATTCTCAAAGGGCAGGAGATGCTCCTGTAATACAATAGGTACATTTTGTAAACTAGGATCAAGGAAAACAAGAGATTTAATTGAAAAGAATTGAGTATTCTTCCTTGACATTCTCCACTTAAAAAAAAGTGAAAGTGTGAGACCCCGAGTTTCATTAAAGGAGTACTTCATCAAAGGAATAAGACAGGCAAAGAAAGTGGCACTAGGCTATAGAACTTGCTTCATTAAATTAGAATCTATTGAAAAGAAACTATACTTGCTCTGTGTTTCAGTATAATAATTATATAGCCTTTCTGGATTGCAAGAGTTGCAGTATTCAAGTTTAGTATTTCTCCTTGTTTTGGATTACAGTGTCTTTCTTTTCTGTGCAGGGTCAAAGTGCATAGGCTATGGCATGAAAGCACTTGCCCCTCTGTCCTCTCTAACCCACCTCTATATCTCTCTCTACCTTGTTCTCTGACAGTGGACAGTGGATCAGTATTAAGCATTTTGGTCCAAATTTGCTATTTGTCTTTTCCTTTTGTGGCAAATGTTTTCATTCCAGTTCTCACACTCTTGGGTGGGTTGAGAGTGAGCTCAGGGAAAGAAAATACTTAACACTTAGCTCATGACCCATATTGGGAAGTTGCATCTCAGAACAGATCACCAGGGGACCAATCAGAGAATGAGGAATGACAAGAGAAGGGAAAAGCAGATTTTTATGAATTATTTTTCCAAGATTTTTTTTAGACTTGCTAATATTTTTTTGTACTTTCCTTAGGGAATAAACAGACAGCTTGCTCTGTGCTTTTGGGAATCAGTGTGGCCTCAGTGCAGATTAAAGAGGATTTTTTTATATCAATATGCCAGCCTCATGTACATCTTGTGCTTATTAATTTTTTTAGTCTCCAACATTTTATCTCCCAATCTACAGTCTTCAGTGTTAAGGCAAGCTCAGAGCCTCAGTGGTCCTTTGTATTGTACTCTTCTCTTGTGCCAGCCATTATGCTTAGGTGTGATGTTTAAAAAAGTATTTACAACATCCAAAAGGGTCTCAATGTTCCTCACATGTTTAGGGAAATCAATTAGTTAGATTTGGCTTGAATACCAAAATGGTAATTGAACATTTTATTCATATAAAAATTGAAGAAGCTACTTATGAAAAGTCAAAATATAGAGTTGTTGGGACATTTCCTCCCACATTACCCAGATGTACAAGACATGTAAACAGTTCTGATGAGCGCCTCATGAAGAATACATAATCAACTCTTGATTGAATCAAAATCATTTTAAACAGAAATATTTTTTCCAAGGATGAGCTTGAGGTTCAATTGTAATTCCATTTGAGACTGGGGACGTGGTATGAAAAAAATGGGTTATGACCTGTTTTATTTTCCCCCTTCCCCAAAACACTTCCCTCCCTGTTGCGACAGCCCAGCTTGGTAGAAAGCAGAATATGTTTAAAAATCCATTATTTTTTTTATTGGCGAAGACACTAATGGAGGCCTCCATGACAGCTCTATTTTACAGGCTGAATACTTTAATTAGGCTGGTTACTGATCAGTTGTTGGGATATCGATTGTGTCATTTATCAAAGAGCTGGGAAAGCAGGGTTTTTTCCTCTTGTTGTTCTTCTTGCTGTTAATTCAAAGCACAGGGCTATGCACGGTAAATCTTGCCTCTCCCACTGGGGATCCAGCTTTAATTTAGGGGCAGCTTGTCTGCTGGTTTTGCCAACATACAGAGCTGGTCTTTCGATGACTGCAATATGTGGTCAATCTTGACAAAAACCTAAAAAAGATTCTCCTTCACTGAAAGCATCACTTAGTGTTATTTTTTTTCACTGCACACATGATTTCATTCATGTCAGGAGCTCCACATAAGACAACTCCCTACACTAATGCAAGGCAACATCAGCTCTGCAGAAATTTTCGTCCTAGAGAATTCCCTGGGTCAATGAAGGGTTAAATGACTTGCCCAGTGATTGCCAGTATGCATCAGAGATAGGTCTTGGACCCAGAATTTCCTCATTCTAAGACCAGCTCACTCTTCTCTATACCATAACTGCCTTGTATGCTTATTTTAATTAATGAGAGACAACATAGGAGAGTAGATAGAGGACTAGACACAAGGCAGGAAAACCTGGCTTCGTGAGTTGCCTCTGACAGTGGCACATAGTAGGTACTTAGCACAATGCCTGGCACACTTAATAAGTTTCAAGTGATGATTGGCACATATTAACAATGTGACCATGGTCAAGTGACGGGATCCTAAATTTTTAGCTGGGAGGAAGCATGGCTGGCCTCCAGTCTAACCCTGCCCCCCCCTTTTTTCAAAAAACTGAAACCCAAATAGGTAAGTTGCCCAAAGTGACATAGGTAATAAATAGCTGACTTAAGATCCAGTCTTTCAGCCAACAAGCTTTTATTAAGCTCCTGCTGCATGCTAGACATAATGATAAGCTCTGGGATGCAACTAACAGGGGAGACAATGACAAACTTCTGCATACATACAAGACATGTGAAGTATAAATAGGAGATAATCTCAGAGGTAAAGAGATTCTAACCTAACTCCTCCGAAGTGCTCCATATCCTAAATCACACCATCTTTCAATGCCTTCAGGTTACTAAGACTTTAAGTTGTAGGTGAGTTACCATCTACATCAGTGGAGGAGGTTTCTATACCAAGGAGCTCCCCACACTGATGAAACAACAAAGATCAAAAAAAAAAATAACTAGCAAAGAACTAACAGAGAAGGAAAAAAGAGTAAGTCAAGTGTATTGTTTGAGACCAAATACTATTTACAGAATCAAAGTGGCTCTGGGCTCTGATTTGTGTTTCTCTGGATGGCATCATTCTTCTCTCAGTAATGATCAAGGGATCAGTGGCAAGATGGCTTCTAAATTATTTTCTTCCTTGAAACGTATCAAGGAGACAAATAGCATAAGCAAGAAGAAAGCACAATTCTCAAAGCCTCGGTCCTAAAAAAAATGGACCAAAACACTTTATAGCCTGCAACATCCAATTACCAAGCACCTGTGGAATATAAACTACCAGCTTACCATTCAGTCTACTCTGAACCTGAGTAAAGCATGCATTTGTTTGCAGAGTGTCAGAATTAACTTAGGAGGTAAGATGTGGCAAGAAAAGATTTCCCAGAAGAGAAGCAAGACGCCTAGAGGCCTGGCATCGGATTGTTTTCACGCCCAGCCGGAAGACCAAGCTTTTGCAATGGGATGTACTTGGGGCTCTTGAGTCCCAAAGATATTCTAGTTTGAGCTTGTCCTAGAGCATATGCACTTGGTCTCTGAGCACGAGGGGTACCAGCTGGCTGGCAGAGAAACACCCTTGGCATTCACTGTGTCTTGTGTTGACACTGCCACGAGCTGTGCTCCCAGATGGAGTAAAATATGAAAAAAAAGCCAGTTGTGAGTGGAGGAGGGTGGGGGGAGGGGGAAGAAGGAATAATAAAGTTAATCTTCTTTCTGTGTTAGTCTCTCAATACCCTGTGCCTCATACCACCATCAGGGTCCTTTGTCACACAAGCAATGATGGGGTTGTTGGGAAGCCATAAAAAAAAAAAAAGATTTCCACAGCTGAGAAACAATAACGCAAAATAAACACTCCATAATCTTTTCCTTGCTTGAATATGATTTAATGGCGGTGATGACCCTGCTTGAGCTTTGCTGTGATTGATTAACTTGGTATATATCAAGGGAAATTGCAAGTTCTTCCTTCTCCTTTCCATAGGAGCGTACTGACTATGGGCTCTTTCCCAAGCCCTCTCTTGAGAACTGTCAACATTTTGTTACCACCTCCAGGCGCCGTGAACCCAGCCCACATCCATTCCTCACATACAGTCCACAGGAAAGACAAAAAGGTATGGTTCTTTTGTATTCTCCTTAGCACCAAAGGAAGAGAAGAAGAGTGAGAGGATTTTTTTTGGTTTTTTTTTTTTAGCTTAAAAAAAAAAAGAACAGTTAATTAGACTAAGTGCAGACTGTTACTCTGAGTCATGAACATTCAGAGATGGGTGGGAGAGCTGACTCAGAAGTTGTGAATTAGATTCCTGGCAACGATACCAGTTTAAGTAACAGTTTCTAGCTCGCTGCCCCAAACACGGGAGGTTAGATATTAAACAAACTATGACTTGAAAAATTAAAGCCATCAGTGTTGGTTTTCCAAAGACTTTTTTAATGTTGACAATTATCAAATATGATTAAGTATCAAACTTCAAAGATTTGTGGCCCAGATAGTAGTGAACCATAAAATGTTAGCAACATGTTTCAGAGATATCTGATAGACTGTAGGATAAGCATGTTAAATACAATCAGCTGAGGACATTTCATGGGGATGAAATGTGTTTGTTATTTCATTAATATGATAGTGCAGTAACTTTTGCTATTATGTATTATATGCATACATATATATGTGTTTACATATGTATATCACACATATATATGTTTATATATGTATATCATACTATATAATTTTCTAACCATGCAATTTATAGAAAGTGATGGAGGTCCAGACTTTTTTATCTTGTTCCTCAACACTGTCATCCCATAATATTAGCAAAAATCACTGCTTTTTACTAAATATAAACAGTGATTCTTAGTGATCCTGAAATAACTCCCATCAAAATGAACTTGAACTTATGGGACTCTTCTAGAACTGCTCTGTGGTGAGATCCTATTTACCCCAGCAGGAGTTCACAGATCTACCCTCCTTAGACCCGAAACTCCTTCTGAGATTGACTTCACTGCAGTAGAATATAAACATAATCAAATGTCTCAACAATGTAAAAAAATGGCTAAAGACGTCTCAACCTCTCTGTCACAGCATCATTCTAAGGATGAATGGATGTCACTTTAAACATTGTATTGTCACTGTCCTTGATCTCTGAATAGAATGCATTGAAATTATGCAATCATAATAATCAGGCTTCAGTCAGAAGAAGAATAGTGAAATATACTTCATTTCTTCTGGCATAAAGGTGGGGAACTATGGGAGAAGAATGTCGTATATGCTATCATCAAGTATCATTTTGCTCCTTGATTTTTCTTAACCGTTTTTCTTTTTTACAAGGGAGAGTTCGGGGATAGGGAAAACATTGAGAAATTCCTAGAGTATAAGAAAACAAAAGAAATCAATAACACTTTTTAAAAAGAAATTGTACAAATTAGTTGCACGTCATTCCAAGTACAGTTTACAGTTCTGTTTCTAATAAAATGAGATGTATGTAAAGCACTTTGCAAACCTTAAAGCACTATATAAATGCTATTTATTATCTTTATTACTATTATTATTATTATACTGTCAAAGAGTTTTAAGTGATTTGATACAACTTCCCGTTCATTAGCTGAAATTTGAACTCGTAATTGCTTTTCAGTATTTTTTCAAAGTGATTTCTGTCCTTGATTGGAATGTCACATTACTATACCGGGTATAACATAGGACAATCTGTTCTTATTTCCTTTTTCAAGAATGAAACAATTATGCTACTGCTAGGTCTGTATCTCAAAGACATCTGACAAAAAGAAAAGCATTTATCTGTACAAAAATATTCATAGCAGCTCTTTTTTGTGGTGGCTAAGAATTAGAAATCAAAAGGATGCCCATCTACTGAAGAATGGCTAAGCAAGCTGTTCTTTATGATTGTAATGAAATATTATTGTGCTACAAGAAATGATAAGCAGGATGATTTCAGAAAAACCTGGAAAGACTTACATGAACTGATGCATAGTGAAGTGAACAGATTCAGGAGAACGTTGTATACATTAACAGCAATATTGTACAATAATCAACTGTGAATGACTTAGCTGTTGGCAGCAATACAATGATACCAGACAGTCCCAAAGAACTAATGATGAGGCATGCTTTCTCCCTCCAGTGAAAGAACTGATATTGACCGAATACAGATGGAACTATGCTATTTTCATTTTCTTTCTTTCATTTTTTTTCTTTTATTCAAGTCTTCTCGTACAAAATAACTAATATGGAACTATTTTACATAATTGCTTATGTAAAAGCTATATTTGATTGCTTACCAAGAGGGAAGGGAGGGAAGAATAGAATTTGGAACTCAAAACTTTAAATAAAAATGTTTAAAAATTTTTAAAAAGAATGAAACAATTGCTTCTCAGCAACCGAGTCCAATATTCATTTTAAAATCATATTATAATTAATATTGTAGCATATGGGAATTTGTAGTCTTAGGATATGATGGACAAATAAATTACAGTTGTTAGATGTATTAGTTGAAATTTATTTGCTTTTTATATAGACTTTGCTAGCTTATTTTTAAAGTGATTATAAAACATTTTGCTAACAAAATATTGTAAAAATGCATAGAGATGAGAATGAGACTATCACTTTAATTCCTTTACTCTTGGAAACCAGTTATCTCGCCTAACTGCCAGACTACTATAGAGTCCCAACATCCCGTCACAAATGGCCCAGTGAAAGCAAGACAGGCAAATTTGACTCACCAGTGCTAAATTTTTTAAAAAGAATCTCCTTTAGGAAAATAACACTAGCTTAAGAAAATGTAATGTTTAAGGGTGGGGATTGGGGGGGAAGGGAGCTGTTACAGCCAAAACATTACATTTTTTTTTACTTTCCTGTGTATATTTTTAAAAATGGGATACATTCAAATTCAATGTTGATGTTGCTATGTTCCATCTATTTTTGCAATAATAGTACTTACCACCCACAGCTCTCCAGTTTTTTCCCCCTGTCAAGCTGTTACACAGGGGGAAAAAAAAAGCAAAAAAAAAAACATTTTTAGATTTACCATTTGTAGAAATAATAGTGCCAGAAAATTCATTTTTATGTTAGAGTGCTGGTAATGAGCATTATCCTCACTGGAGGAGCCTTTGTGTGTAGAGATGATGAAGGGGCACCCAAGGAGTGTGCTTTCATTTCATATTTTAAGTAGCAGAATGATCTTTGCCCTGCAGCCAGGCTACCTGAACCCTGGCTGCCAACGATTACCAGTGTTACTCCTCACCCATTTGTGTTCTTCCTGGGCACTGCCATTTCTCTAGCCCTATGTTTCTTTCTACCTCCTCTTTAAAAATATGCCAGTTCTAGTGCCTGTTCCACAGATCTCTGCTTCTCGCTTAGGAGAGAAAGTGTGGTGTACTAGGAAGAGCGTTGGAGGATTGAAGAGAAACATTTAGTAATAAGCCTCTGCATTCACGTTGTTATCTTGAATGAATCAGTATCCTCATCTGTGAAATGGAGATAATAAACCTATAGTATTTATCTGTTAGGCTTATTAACAGGGTCAAATGAGATTATAAATGTAAAATTTTTCAGTTATCATTACTAGCTATCATTATAGGAAAGACACTTATAAAAGAATTCATGCTAAAGAATTAATGGCTTAAAAATAGTTTGATGTGTTAACCCTCAGAGGGTATAAAGAAACACCTCCCTCCAATGGATTCCAAATTAATTGTATCATAATCCTTAGTTTTCTTGGAGGGAAAAAATGTCAATCATAAAAGAACTTCAGAGATGCTAAATAATAGCCTAGACATGGCAGGATATATGAACTGATGGAGTGCAGCAGAGATGGAATAGAAAGGAAACTGTTTAGTGCAAGTGGGATTAAAAGTTAATCACAAAAGAATCCTTAGAACAGAGGTCCAGGGAAGACGAGAAGTAACTTGTCCCAGGCTACACAGTCAATTAAATAACAGAAGTAGGAACTAAAGCCCATGTCTTTTGAGTTCTATATTGAAGGAACTATAGAGGAAGGCAGAAAGGACACTAGCTGACCAAAAGCAAGGAAAGGCCAGATGGCTTACTAGCCTGGAGGAGAACTAGACTTACTTGTTAAGCAGAGTTGAACTATAATCAATAAGAGTTATTAGTCTAATGCATCCTACTCAAAAGTAACTCACTGAGTTTATGAAGTGGACAACCTGAGATGGAGGAGATGTGTAGAGAAAAGCAAAGACTGTGGGCCCTAGGATATACTATTTATAGGGGGAAAATGCTTTGATCTGGAAGGATAACCCTCAGAGAGCTTTCTTTTTTGAGGTTCTCAGGACTAGTTCAGGAATGTAAGTATTTTATTAGACCATCCTAGCCGAAAGAAATAGATGTAAGAGGGAAATTCGAGATATCAGGACTGCCTAATAGGGCACAGATTTCTGGAGAATGGGGATTTCTAAGCAACCCTTAAGTCATCTGTTCATAAAACATGCCACATGATTCCTCCATGAAAACCTGCTACAAATACAACCACGTCCAAAGGGGAATGGAATGGGAGGTGGGGGGGTAGGGGTAGGGTGAAAAATAGGATAGGCAAGAGAACAGAAATTCCCTACTACTGTCTTCATAAAAGAAGACAGAGTAGTGGTTCTGGCCATCCTTGACTGACTGGCCACCACAAGCAGGGATTCTCGACAAACAAAAGTCATGAGATTGACCACCCTGCAACTAGGGTGAAGTCATTAGATTGTCTTTTCTTCCAGTATCCAGTGGAGGCAGCAGTTAGGCGGAGAAATAGGCTAGAGGGGAAGTAGGGAGATGCAGAGCTGGCAGAATAGAGAGAAGCTCCATTCCTAACAGACCATGATTCAGTGGATCCCAGTGGAGCTTAGGAACTATGGAATAAAAGTACAATAGCATTTCCTTGTACTTTAATACTGAATTAAAATAATGCATCGCATTATTTAGGGAGCTTATCTCCCCCTTCCCCCATGTAGGAAACTTTTACAATTCTGTAGGAATTACAGAATTCAAAGTTGCAAGGGGATTCAGCAGACAACAAAATCACTCTGCCATATATCCCACAAGTGATTATGCAGGCTTAGCTTGAAGAGTTCTAAGGAGAGGGAGCCCCCTCCATTTTGGATAGCTCTGTTAATACGGAAGAATGAACATTGGGTTTAAAGTCAAGGACCTGGGTTCAAATCCAGGTTCTGCCACTTAGCACCTCTGTGACCTTGGACAAGTCAGATGACCTCAGTGATCCCTTCATGCACTAAATCTGTTACTTGATAACACTAAATTTGCCTCATGCCAACCTCATAGAATCATAGATTCAGGAACCTCAAAAGCCATTTTATATTCCTGTCCCATTTACATATGAGAAAACTGAGGCCCAAGGAGTCTAAATGGTTTGCCCAAGGTCATATGGGCAGCATCTTGTTACTAGTCGTTCTGTCCTCTGAGGACAAACTGAGTTTACTGTCTACTCTCTCATCCCTATGAAATCTTTAGAACTCATATAGTATTCTTGGAGCTCTCACAGAGACTACCACATAGCAGCCCCATGCACCCTAAGATTATTTGCTGAATGAATGAAATAAATAAGGATGAATCTACCTATGCTATAGATTGGTAGGGATATAAAAGAGTTTCATCTTTCAAAGCTCCTCATCTAGTCACTGTTTCACTTAGAGCCCTGCTTTCAGAGGCTCAGATTCCCAGAATGCACAGCACCAGCTGTTTGAGAGAGAACTCCAGAGGCTTTATATATGTGTATGGGCCTGTAATTGGTTAGCAAAGATTTCTAGAGAGAAGAAATAAGATGGAGAAGAGGGAGGCACAGAGCTGGAACAGAGGGCAGATCGTTATGTTGAGAAGCAGACGTGGAGTACATCTGTAGCCCCAGCGACTTCATCCAAAGGAACCACGAGAACCAATGACTGCAGAGATGCTGCTGGTGATGCGGACCTGTTATCTAAGCCCGTATCCCTTTGGGTGTGATAGCCCCTGGCAAATACAGTCTTCCACCCGCCACCCTGATTGTCTTACCAAGGGGCAAATATGAATTGTCTGCCCTATCTGGTAACAGAGCAGGAGACATCACCTGCTGCCAACAGTCAGAAAGCCTCTGGCCCAAGCATTTCCAAGTCTATATATATATCAGCTTCCTTTGCCTCCCAGGAAGAATTGTTTCAGTTGCCCTTTCCCTCCTCCCCCTTCCAGTCTCCCCCCAAATCTCTCTCTCTCTCATTAGATACATAGATAGATAGAGATACACATATTAAATTGGTTTAACATGTTTTTTTAAAAGGCTTTTAAGGAGGCAGTTAATACTTGTCATCTTTTTACAAGTAGAAAAACTGAGTCAGGATACACCGACCTCATTTTCCTCAGGTCATCTAAACCAGTCATAGTCATTGCCATGAACAGAACGATCATCATTTCCCAACTCGCCAAGGCCATGTATACTATTCGGTCACCCTTATAAAAATACATTAGGGTATTTAGGTTTACATCTGCAAGTGTATGTCTACATTATCTGTTCTGTGAATCCTGGGGAAATGCATTTTTGATTAGAGGTAATCTTCATTTCAAGGCTGGTTTATGTTTCAGTTTAAATTAGGTCTGTGAGATGAATTGGGGCTTGCAAAGGAGTTGAAAGCGTTTCCCTGCAGTTTTCTAGAACTTCATCTATTCTTTGTTTCTAGAACTGCTCCTCGCCGATACCCAGTGGACTGAGGGTGACATCCCACCGCCTCTGCCGCCACATCCCAGTCTGGAATTGGATCTTGAAGATTATAACCACAGGTATGCCTAAAAGAGGGTTTTTTCCATGTGGTCCCACAGTTTCTCTAGAGAAAAAAATAAGCAACTTCATCTTAACTGCCCTTTTTATGGGTAGATAACATCATACCAACGTCTGTCTTGTCACTTTCATCCTCATGAAGGTTTCGTGTTGTCAGACAATTTGTGTTCAGATACCCTAATCATAACGACATGATGGTTAAGCATACAATTGCAAGTGTTCGGCTTGTATTTTCTAAAATATTCAAGAGCATGGCTACATTTGCATTTATGTTTTAAGTTTTAAAGATGTAGCAGAAGCTAACAGAAAAAAAGAGTTATGGAAGGGTTACTAGAAACAAAAGTTAATTTCTTTGGTTGTAATTCATTTTCTGAGTTGATGAAGACCATAGGGTATTTTAAAGGTAGAGAGCTATTCGAGGAGAGTTAATGGAAACTAAAAATTAAAGAAATGCTATATATAAAATCCAAAAATATTGAAAAGAGTACCCAATATTATATCCATTCTGTAATAGAAACTAAAAAAATCAATAATTTTTAGAATCACAGGAGCATAAAGGAGATTTACTAAGCATACACACCATTTGACTAGTCGAATTCATAGATTTTTTTTCCTTCTGATGAGTTTAAAAAAATCATTAAATTGTCCCATTGCTATTTTCTGTATTTATTGTAGCTATTAAAAAACTGCATATTTCATACCATACTATATCCCAAGATAACCCTATAAAGTATCTTCAATTTTCTAATCTCAGCAATGCTATTGTCATTTCTGTTATGGTTTTTTTTAATGTAAGAAACCAAAAAGACAGCAACTAAAGTTGCAGTATTGTACAAGTTAACCAGAGTAGATAGTGGTTTTCTAGATTTATTTCCTTAGCCTTCTTTGTAGCTTACCCTTTTCAAAATGTATTCATATTCCACAATCATAGTTGTATGGTCATTATTGCTTTTGTTAGGTTTTGCCATCATTTTAAGACTTCTTCCTTTCTCTGAAGGATACCACCATTCTGCCACTCACCCAAACCAAAAGATTTGCAACTTTTACTTATCCCTCTAAGAATGGGTCTTCGGTTGTGTCAGCCTGAGAAGGTACTTCCCCTAGATGTTGTACAGATAAAATACTATAGTGGGTGTCTCACCCTCTGTCTTCAAGAGGAACTACAGAGGGTCTTTGTAGACAATCTCTTCTCAAGCAGCAACCCCTCTTACTTTCTAATCCAACTGATGGCCTAGCTCTATCTGTGGCCATACAGATAAATATTTTCTCCAGAACCATTATGATATAAACCAAGGAGATAAAAACCAGTCCCCAAGGACTAAAACCTGAGGTAGAATTGAGCATTTGCCTCAGGGATGATGCTGAGTCACTCAGTTGAAAGAAAATGTTGCCTGATTAGGGTCCTTGTGACCCAAGGCCACTACTGCTCCCTTTCCTTACACACATGAATAAGCAGAGGAAGGTGTCAAATTCCAGCTATTGTCTTCTTTTCTATCAGAATAAACAACATAATATGGTACTGCTCCCCTCTGCCAAGAACACTACTTGGTTTTTTGAATCATAGATTTTTGGAGCTGAGAACAACCTGAGAACATAGCTAGTCCAACTTGCTTCATTTTACAGAAAAGGAAACTGAGGACACAGGAGATGTGACTTACCCCCTTGTGGGGAACACAGTTAATCACTGGCAAAACCAGATTTTTTAACTCCCATACCCTTGCACTTTGCATTACAGACCATCTAAATCCCTTGTTCCCTAGATTGACTCATTTTTGCTCTAGAAGCTGATTCCTTTGCCACCATCCTGGCTTGGAGCAAGTACTATATGCTTGCTGTGTGAAAGGAAGAGACATTGCTGAATGTCAGTGGAAAGGTATCTATCCCAGATGACTTTTCCTTGATAAATACCTTTACCATGCTATCCGAGGGCTTCACAGTTGATTTTTCCTTCAAAATGCTGCTATGTTCAGATCTATTTCTTTCTCTCAAATTTTGACTAGGCCTTTAAACCTAGATCAAGGAAGGATTAGTATTAATGAATGCAATGGATAGAGTGATGATAATTGGTGCCTGTATATAGAATTATTCAACTTCTAACTTTCATCTCCTTTACTTACCAATAGAAAAATCTTCAGACTGGGAAATGTAGGGGAAAATGATTAGCAAGGGTTTGAAACCTTGAATAAGTAAGACTCTTAAATGTAAGAAAGCATCAAGTTGGTCTTAACAAGTTCAAGTCACTGCCTACATTACTGCAGAGCCACCTGTTTGCTCTAGGAGACCGATGGGTACAGAAAATGGTATCAGAGCAAAGAGAGAAGGTGTAGTAGGAAGGCCGAATTTATGATCTCAAAAAGGATCATATAAATATCAGAATGGTT
>CM053626.1:63287993-63414291 GCA_028646595.1 Phalanger gymnotis | reverse complement strand
TGACAGAAGGGAGGGCTGACTGGGGAACAGGACAACCAGAATATATGCCATCTTGGAGTGGGGGGGAGGGTAGAAATGGGGAGAAAATGTATAATTCAAACTCCTATGAAAATCAACACTGAAAACTAAATATATTTAACAAAAAAAAAGATGAGGAAACTGAGTCTCAGGTTTATGGAGTTGCCCAGAAGCATGCAGCTGGTTAAGTAATTGGGGTCAGATTTGAAGGCAAGTCTTCCTGATTTTAAATCTAACGCTGCATCACCTCTCCTCATGATGTTTATAAGGATGCAGACCATGGAATGACATGATCTGAGGAGCATCAAAATGACAAATAAACCCAAGGCCGTGTTGCCTCACATAACAAGGGCAATCATGGTCATACGTTTTCAGCATATTACTAACAATGACTTTGCTCTCAAGAAGAGGCAAAGAAAAGACAGTCTCTAGGACACGTATGACTCAAAATGAAGGTGTCATGTAGTGATAATGAGAGATGATAAATGGCTCCAGTGACACATTGATAGCCCTAAGATTTGCCATGTGGTTTATGGGGATACATGAACAAGAAAGAACAGCTCAGGATGAGAAGGGTCTGGCTCTGCTTGGGGGAAGGTACTCATCGTGATGATGGATCAGGGATCCACCAAAAGGATACTCATTAGAACATGAGCTTTTTAAGGGCAGGGCCTTTGTTTTTGCCTTGCTTGTATACCCAGTACTTAGCACACTGCTGGGCACACAGTAAACATTTAACAAATGTCTGATGACTGACTGACCATTTTGCTTGATTCACATGTTTCAGATGACTTTAAACTCAAATCTTTATTTCTGCCTCACTTCTGAAATCCACCACAAGGATTTCGTGAAAATTACCCTTCTGGCCATCACGGAATAAAGTGGGAAAGTCTGAGTAACTCTAGCCCTTTCGTGATTAATTAACAGCTTCACATCAGCTGTTCAGAGCAGTTGGTAGAAAAAGCACCTCACAGCTGAAGTGTTTTTTTTCATTTTTAAAAAATGAAAATTTGTTTATTCTCCTGGACACCCTTCATGCCTTATAGACATAGAACCTCTGTTCAAGGACATTTTCTTGCCAACCCTTGTGACCCATTTTGACTGCCATGTTGACTTCATTTTCTACCTGGCTGCTCACCTGGACTTCACCATTATCTCTAGAAATATATCTTCCTGCAAGATCAGATGAACTCTAAAACTCACTCTTCCTCAGTAGCTCCTGTCTCTGGGGCTCCATCTTCTCTGTGATTGGAAAGGGTGGAGAGTAGACATTCTGGAGAGCTCCTCCCATATCTTGGCACATAGTAAGTGCTGAATAAATGTTTATTGCCTGATTGACTGACATTCCTGTTCTATTGAACTAGGCCTTCATGTTTTCATTCAAGGCTTACTTTTATTTTAAAATAGCCAAACCAGCAATACCAAAGTACAAGAAAATAGAACAACTCTTAAAAATTCTAGGTGAGTTTAAATTTCTGGGATGGAGGGACAAGTATTGGAAACCTTGGAAGGAGGTTAAGAAATATTAGGGCGTCATGATAGAGTAGAAAGAACGCTGGGTTTGAAGTCAAGACGCCTGAGTTCAAATTCCAGCACTTATCTATCAGACTTTGTATGTGTTATTCTTTCTTTCTGGGGGTCAGTTTTCCCATCTATAAATTGAGGGAGTTGAACTAGATTCCAAGAGCCTTTCCATAAATGACTTGTTCCTATGTTTCTGAGAAAAACCATAGCCCAGGATTTTTGCCTGAATTTAAGAACCAAGTGGATACCATCATAGCCTAAATTGTGAAGACAGGTAGCCAGTTGTAGCTAGAAGTTCAAGGACATGATATGCATCGACTGCTGGACTTGTTTTCCCCAGGAAATCCAGCAACAATCTTGTCTTTGAGGAAATAGAGGAAGATTAATGCAAATTCAAGGCCCATCCAAGATACTTTGATGACAAAACTTAAGACAGAGATAAGCAAATATTTAGAAGATACTAAAGAAGAGTCTGAAGAGAAACGTTCTAACCATGACTGCGGGAGAGGCTGGGGTGGGGGAGTTAATCATTTGATCTCAAAAATCTGTGCTTGATGCAGAGAAATCGACAGTGAAGAAATGATGCCAAAAATAAATATACTTGGGGCAGATTCTAAAAATAATAATAAATGTAGCTAGCTTTCTTGTAACACTAAGATATCACTTCACAGATATCTCATTTTGTTCTTAAAATAATCCTGGGAGATAGGTGTTCTGCGGAGAAAGGTTAAGTGTCTTACCTAGGTCATGCCATCAGTTTCTCAGATGCCCCTTCTGAATTCTATGAACTTGATGATGACCCTACTATTTTCTTTTTGGGTGGGGGGGAGGAGGCAAGGCAGTCAGGGTTAAGGACTTGCCCAAGGTCATACAGCTAGTAAGTGTCAAGAGTCTGAGGCCGGATTTGAATTCAGATCCTCCTGACACCAAGGCTGGTGCTCTCTCCACTGTGCCACCTAGCTGTCCCCTACTATTATTTTTTAAAATTCTTCTATCTTATTGGAATCTAAACTGCATGAGGCTGAAGACTATGTTTTTATATGTCTTCAAATTCAGCACCTTGTGCAGTAATGGACAAATAATACTTACTCCGTTAATATTTGTTCAGTAACTGAATAAAAGAATCTAAATGTTGGACAAGTTTAGAGTTTCATCATTGGCGTGTGGTACCTAGTTAGGCCCCAAAGTTGCAAAAACGTGTCATTATCAAGTCTGACACTGTCAGACCTATTCCCAATCCTAACCTTTGGTTTAGTTATTTAAGACGTAGCCAAGAACTTAGAGCAAGCCAAAATTAATTAATTAATTAATTAAATCCTCAGGAATAGATGTCACAAAGTCCATACACTAAAGCTCATGGATTTTGTTCACGGGCTAGCCTCTCAAATCCTTGCTCAAGACATAATTATTCTTACTTTACGTGTGATCCCAACAAGTTTAATTATCCCCTCTCCCACCCTGCAGTGAATGAAGCAGTAAATCAGCAGAGGAGAAGGAATAATACCAAAAGGATATTGACAATAAGAAGAGTTGACAGCTAACTGGTACATAACAAGAAAACCATTAAAAAGCAATAACTTATAAAGAAAAAAAGTCTGAGCTCCTTAATGACTGATGACATCATGGTTTATAGGCAATGACTGATGTTTATAATAATGACCTTGAATCATCATGGAAAAGTTAAATTGTGTTCAGAGCATTCTGATTAAGAAGTCCAAAGAGCTTGAATGTGCTTTAGGAAGTTTCCATTCAAAGCAGTTAAAATTGAAAAGGTAAAAAAAAATTAACACAAATTCATGGCTGCATAGTGCTTTAAGGTTTACAAAGTCCTTCTCCCCTCCACCGCTCCTCCCAAAAAAGCTTTAGTAGCTTCATCTTAAAGATGAGTAAGTTCACAAAGACTGTTACTTGCCTGAAGTTAAAAAGATAATTAAGTGATCACACCAGGACCCAAATCCACACCCTCTGACTCCTAGTCAAACTGCTTTTCCCACTATATGTAGTCCAGAAAAGTCAGAAGCACAGAATCACTCATTCCTTGAGAGTTTTCACCAGGGCAGCTGAGTGGTACAATGAGCAGAGCACTGGTCCTGGAGTCAGGAGGACCTGAATTCAAATCCAGTCTCAGACATTTACTAGCTGTGTGACCCTGGACAAGTCACTTAACCTAGATTACCTCCAAAGAAAAGAATCTTCACCATCCATGTTTTTTACTTGGATATCACCTGCTTGCTCCTAGTCTCTCTCTGCTCCATTCTATCCATGCCAAAGTGATATTCCCAAAGCACAGGTCTGATCATTTCAGGTCAGATCAAGAATCTCCAGTAGCTGCCTGTGGCCTCTAGGGTACAATACAAACTTTTCTCTTTAGTACTTCAAGCCTCCATCTGCTCCAGTTTATGCTTCCACACTTACTAAATAGCCTTCTTCATATACTCTGTAGTCTAGCCACACTGCCCAAAGTGTACTCCATCTCTCATCCCTCCACTTTGGCAAAGGCCTTCCTTGACTGGAATGTACTCCCTCCTCACTTTCACTTTCAAGAATCCTCATCCTTCCTCAGACTTGAGCTCCTACCACCTCATACATGAGACCATTCCTCCTCTGCATAGCTACTCATCCCCCACTCATTCACCCAAATTACCATTCTATGTTTACTTGGCATTTGTATCTATTTTATGTATATATGTTATTCCCCCTTCTCCCCCCCCCCAGTAGACTCTAAACTTTTTGAGGGAAGGGAGTGTTTTGTTTTCATCTTTATATCCCCAGTGCCTAGAACAGTTCTTGGTACACAGTTGGTACTTAATAAATGTTTTTCAAATTGATCAAAATTGAACGAAATGATTAGTTTTCAGAATACCTAGTGGTAGAATTTCTACAAATATCTTTTGTTCTATATAAGGTGGGAAGAATTTTTCTTCAATAATTTTCTTAAACTATCTTCCTCTCCCAAAAGGGAAGTAAGTGAAATATTCATCAGGAATAAAATGCTTTGAAATGTGCTGTAAGTTCTAGAAATTGTACAATGGGTATTTGATCTGTTTTGTGTCAGCATCTTCAGCTGGTTCTCTTTCTCTTTCCTCCCCCAACCTCCTTTAGAATAGTTGCTGAACTCTGCACAAACATGAGTGGTTGGGGCATGAGGGTGTGTGTGTGTGTGTATCTGAAATAGACTTAAATATGGTACTTTTGAGAGTAAAACCAAACCAAAACAAAAATCTCCTGCAGTCATCAGCCACATAGCAGATGACATTCTTTGAAAGGGATGGAATTTTTACTTGTGCACAATCTATCTGGGAGCCTCCTTTCATGTTGCAATGCTTAGCAGCACTGGGAGACCTTTGAGGCAGGGCCTTTGCCTGGGGATAAATTAGAGGAGTTGCTGTCTCCCCCTTTGATATTATATATAATACAGAAGAATTCTATTATACGTAAAGCAGTAAAGAGTAAAATAGATAATAGGAAAGTGATTATCTTTATTTAAATGTGTAGCGTTGATAGAAGGCATGCAAATGGCATAGAAGCTGCAGAATTAATGATTGGTTTTAAATGTGCAGTCCATGATGTGGGGATTTGTTCCCAATGGGAACTTTTCAACTTATTTTTGAAGTTTTTCACCAGTATCTAAATATTTTGTATGGATTCCTTCCACAGCTCAGTAGAGGATTCAGCAGTATATTGTGCTGGTCACCAAATCAACTTCAGATCCCTGACACCAGCCAAGCAGCCTGAATCAATTCATCTGAAAGCTTCAAAGAGCATGGACCTTGGTAAGAGAGGGTGGGGTCACACTTAGGTCAACTTTTAGCCTTAGCACATCTATCTTCTTGAATTCTCTACTTTTGTTTCTTAAACACATGCCTTAGAGAGCAAGACCTACAGAGGAAGGTGTGATGATCATCAACATTTTCTGCCCTCTATTCTACCATCTAACTGGAATGGCCCCTAAAATGGAGAGGAAGGGTAAATGATTAATCTTTATCAAGTAGATTACAGAGGCTCATCCTCTGTCTTTTTAGAGAGAGAATAAACTAGATTCTGAATGTTAGATTCTGAAAGGACTTTTAGATCATCTAGTCCCAACCCTTCATTTGACATGTCGTATAAAGAGACTAAATGCCAGAGTCGAAATGACTTTCCCAAGGTCACGCAGCTAGATGCCAGCAAATCCAGATTTCCTAATCACTAGGTCCATGTGCTCATTAAAGTACAGCACAGCTAATGCCTCAGCTTACAAGGTAACATGATTTCATTTGTGAGGGTCTATAGGTGTTGAAATTCATGAAGTCGGTTTTTTAAAATTCTTTAAATCTTGGCAGGGATGAACTCTTGAATCCAATGTGATACAAAGGAAAGAACCCTAGCACTGGACTCCAGTGATTTCGGTTCATATCCTACTTAGGCATGTAGTTACTCAACCTCCCTGGGCTTCTTCAGGTGCCTCATCTGAAAAATGGGGAGGTTAAACTACATGGCCTCTAGGGGTCCTTCTAGCTTCCTAAGCTATCATTCTATAATCCTTTCCAGTATCAGACTTTCAGAATTTTATTTTATTTTATTTTATCTGCTATTTTGTTCCCATCCCCTATTTAGTCATCTTGCCAGTCCAAGGAATATTACTATTTTTTTTCACTAGCGAACCTTAGGAGTTAGTTCACTGACCACTCCCCCTCCCACCCTACCCCACCCTATCCCCTTTGTTGCTACCACTTCTCTATTTACTGGGTTTCCTATGATCTAGCTGAGATTCCAAGAAAGGAAGCCACCATTTTTCCTGTATCTCTTGCCCCAGTTGCCAAAAATAACACAACCCTTCTTAGTTTTTCTTTCCTAGTATTCATGGCAGGGAGCTAAATGCCAAGGGATATATGGTTTATAACTTCACAATAGTGTTAGAAATAAATCCTGATCCTCTGTGCTAATTGTGGGTGTCTCCTTAGATCTCTCTTCCTTCTTAATTTGCCCCTTCAGGTGGATCTTGCCCTTGATGTTATCTTAGTTTTTCTTATTTAGTTGATTGATTCCTTTAGCCTGTTTGTTCGGGATCCACCTTCCAAAATCTGCCTTGCTAACTTCAATTCCTGAGGTAGTACCTGGAGCCTGGGGCCTGTAATCCTCTCTCAGACATTCCCAATTCAATCTAGCTTCAAGGCCTAAGGGTATGGTGCCTCCCTAACTCTAAACTTGCTGAACATATGCCCCCAAGTTCCCCCTACAAGCATACCTTGGTTCAGTGAAAAGAGAGATTCTTTCCCATATGGCCCCAGAAGCTCTTCCCACCATGGACTCCGGGCCTTAGGTTTTTCTTACTCTTTTCCTATAGCTCTCAGGGCTCCATCCCCTGTGAATTCTTTCTCTCACTCACCTATGACCTGCCCTCTCAATTCCTGATTGATCTGCCTGAAGCAAATTCCCTAGCTGCATTCTAACAGTTAATTCTACCTTTGATGATTAAGTGGCCTCTTCTACCTCTTATTTCTGAGACAGGTGTCTTGCCTAAAGTCCTTGGACCTTAGCCTAGAACTGAAACCTCATTCCCTAAACCAGTTTCTTTCTGGCCCCACTGCCAACTTGAGGTTTCCTTCCAGGCCAATGAACTCCTATTATTCTGTCTTAGCACCCCCTATGGGTTCTCCCCAAGTTGGGTGCTCACTGGCTGAGTCTTGTGGGGTTTAATTTGGGGTTTAATTCTTGTGGCAGTGATAACTTTTGAAAGAGGCCTTGGTAGAGGCCTGCCTCTACCATATTGAATTCTGGGTGTTCCTAGACTTCTAGCTCATGGAAACATCACCTTTAAATGACCATAGCTGTGGATGCGCTGATGTGGGCAGCTGCGAGGTTCCCATCTAAGCTTCAAGGGCTTCTGGCCAGGTCACCCTCTTAAAAAGATGACATCCAGGCATACTGCAGTATTCTTTTGGGGAGCATTCTGTTGAGATCTTTATAGGAAAGTTGTTAAAGAAGTATGCAAATTTAAAATAAATTCTGAATGAAATGTTAATTGCATTTGGAATGCTAGCAGGCATGGTACTGCAAAGATTCTGATTTCTTAAGGTTTATTGCATATTTCATTAGTAACAAGGAGAAAACTGAATAACCAAAATTGTATCTGATGGCTTAATAAATGGTGCTTTTCTGTTGCCGCATTTACAGTTGTGCAGACAAATGTCCAATCATGATGAAACCAGAGAAATTGATTCTATTTTCTATAAGCTAACTTGATCATTGGATATCTTCCTTCTAATCATGTATAGTCAGGGTCTGGTGGAGAAACACAGTAGAAAAATGCCTTAGATCATAGCAGTGATCACAGAACATTTGCAAGGCCAAAGGCCTTTAACTAATAAAGGGTGTAAAGAAGGTCTTTTGTCACTATCCATTAGGTCATTTCTATAAACAGGAAAGAATATGTCAGACTTGCAAAGTGCCTTGCAGATTTGTCCTTCGGTCTTTCATTTTCCACTTGAGGAAGAAGGTGAATGGGTAGTGACTATTATTAATTGCTAGTGGAAAATTCTAATAGCATTTTGAGAATCTAAGGGCACAAAGAGACTGATGTAGCCCTCCAAAAATCTTGGGATCAGAAGAAAATCAGTGGAGTCTTTTATAAAGTAAAAGCAGGACCTCAGGAAAAAAAACAAGACTAGATGTTCGGTTACCAAAAACGAAAAGAAACAAAATCCCCAGCTAACTAAACTACTCCAAGAGCCTAATGGTACCTATTCTCCACTTTTTAGTATTTCTACAGAAATACTACATAGAGATTTGGTGCTGGAAGGTATCTTAGATATCATCTGCTTCAATTCTCTCATTTTACAGTTGAGGTAACAGGAGTCCAGAGAGATCTTCCCCAAGGTCATACAACCAGTAAGAGCTGCAATTCTGTGCCAGATCCTCCAATCCCAAACCCAGCCATCTGTGGACAGATTGCTTTTGTAGGTTCTCTCCTATGGGACAAGATAGTTCTTAGGTTAGTTAGCAATTGCCCACTGCATTTCAGAGGTGCTGTCACAAGGAAATTACTAATGGTTGTAGTACTTTTTCCATTTTAAAAAATCATATGTATCATAAGCCATTTTCCTTAAGATACAAGTGTCAAACTAAAAGCGTTGAATTAGGCACACCACACAATATCAGCAGCTAATAACATATTCTAAATACTTTATTTTTTTTAACCCAAACACAACATAGCAGTCTTCCAGAAGGCCTCGTGTATTAATGGTCTAGGTCTAGGAAGCTTTTGGAACCAAGATAGGCACATAGCTCCACGTTTAAGTGACTCCAGCACTCCTCTAACCTCATCGTTCTTTTACTTGGCTTTTCTCTCTCTAAGGGGAATGATCTGCTCAGGTTCCATAAAATGTCAGCCCCTTGAAGGTAGGGGCTGTAGCAACGATTTGGCTAGCAGCTGTTGTGGGGGTGAAAGACTTAACACAAACCCAACAACAAGAGCTGCCAGCATAGGTTCTTTGATCTGCTTTACTAAGGAAAGCAACATTAAGGGGTTAATGGTCTTACTTTAATCCAACATACAAATATCATTCATTTAGTTCAGGAGGAAAAGCCAGCAACCTGAACTTCAGAGCAAATACAAACAAATTACAAACATACATTAGAAACAGACCAAATCACAATTCATAATTACCAGGAAAGCATCAACATCTGGGTTCACAAGCCGGGAGGCTCTTAGAGTGGCTGCCCAGAGTCCCACGCCACTCTTCCAGTGGCTGAGAGCCCCAGACAGAACACTAACCTTTGGGCCATTATGCTTTGTTCAGGGCTCAAAGGATTCACATCTAGTTAGCAGAAAGGGTGTATGCCTGGGGCTTTGCACCTAGTAAAGCTCAAAGACATTTAATTATTTTAGCATTCTAAAACAGTAAAAAAGTCCCACCTTAATTACCAGTACAGGGGCTTTTCTCATGTGTTTGCTCTTCATAGCCTCATAGCTTAGTGCATGATATACTAGACCCTTAATAGATAATAACAGTATTTACTGACCCAGAGGTAGCACACCAAAACTACTTGTGTAGATATGGCTTTTTCATTTCTTGGCAATGCCCAGAGCTCTTTTAACTTTTCATTCAACAATGTAAAACAACAAAATAATAATAATATTTTATCATTTATTTATTCATTAATGTGTCTTTATTTAAACTGATTGATATCTCTGAAATAGTCCTCATTTTAACAGAAGTTCTTTTCTCTAAAGATTGAAAATATTTCTCGTAGGGGTGTTGCGATGGTGGTTTTCATATGGTCAGCCAAAAATCTTCCATTTATTATGCTATATTTTATAAAGTGCATCTCTGTATTTGTGCATGTGTGTGTGTGTCTGTGTGTATACACACATACATGTACATATATAATGGAGAGACAGACAGATGGGTATATATAAAGATATGGATATATCTGCAAAGCCTGAATGTCCCTGAAAGTACCTTCCAATGATTTTATATTGTTTCCTTAACTAGCAGTTTAATCAAGAACTTAATTTTGCTTAACTATAAGCCCTCTTACAGGGGGTATTGTCACAGATTAGTTTTGAATAGCCTTGAGTGATTCTCTGACTGGGCACAGTAAGGGCCCTTTTGATAATTTTATGTATAGATAGCCCCTTCTATAAATGCTGTGCTATGCTATGGCTTAGTTTGGATTTTGTCTTTGTTTTATTTTATTGAGGGGGGGGGAAGTTGTTTTAGTTTGGTCTGGACCTGTGATTTTGTTGTATGAGAAAATTCTTTCTACCAACACAAATCAGAAAGAGTTCTGCAAATTAAAAGTCTTAAAGAGTTTCCTGGGACATCAAAAGATTTAGCTTGCCCTGGACAGCAGTCAGAATGTGTCATAGGAAGGAGCTGAAGCCAAGGAAGCGTGACTCAGAGGCCTGTCCCGCTGCTGATGCCCAAGCTGCGCTTCAAAACCATGGATAAGTTTGTGATTTGTGAAGCATCTGTGATTTCATCAGCACTGTAGAACTACTTTCACCAACACAAATCACAGTCAGATTTAGTAGATCATACCTAAGGCCCCTAGGGTATTGAGGGGTTTGCCTGAGGTCACATAGCAAGGGAGATTTGAACCCAAGACGATAAGCCCAAGGGTCCTATCCTCCACAACAGAGGTGTTCAACACAGGGACTGTGGAGGCTGCAACACTCCCGGTGCTGAGAATGAGACTGAATTGTAATTGGGAAATATTGAAGAAAATAAAAACATTATAGAACATAGCTAATGTTAAGTTGTGGTTTTCCAAGTCAGTCTGTTGCCATAGGGATCCTTATGCATGGTTAGTGACTCCTAGCTCTATTTCATTTTGACACTGCTGCTCCACTACTTATAAAATCTCATATAAAAATACCCTTACTCTAGTTTTATTCAGTTTGAAAGTTTTCCATTCATCAACAGTAATAATAATAACTAACTTCACGTGGCACTTTGACTTCTGTGAAACACATTTATGGAATTTCTCAGTTTCTAGCAGATACTTTCACTTAGTTGTTATTTATGCAGCCTCATTAATATCAACCCAGTAATGAGTGAGATGATGTGTACAAAGTGTATTCTGAAATAACTTCTGGTAGCTTTTTCACCCTCGATATCAGGGGGTTTACACTAACGTTCATTTGACAGGCTAGGCATTTAGCAGTGTTGACTGTTCAGTTCTCTAGAAATCCTGTTCCCTTTATTATGGACCTTGCTATATTTATTCAAGTAACAGCCTTGCAATATTCAGGCTAGATCACTTTAATTTGTTTCTAATTAGACCTGTGTGGGTGTTGATTTGGAAGCTCTCAGGAGTTGCATAACACAGCTGTCTCTTTGGTCTTTGGCATAGGGGCTTTCCCCCAAAGATCTGCCCTTGTTGGCAGAACGCCAGCAAGTTAAATTCAAAGACTTTTTGATGAAGCATAAAATCTTTAATTTCCAGGCTTGGTGTATTTATGGCCTTGTAATACTGTTTGAGAATTAATATGAAGTTTTCAGGGGACAGGACTTAAACACTTTGGCCCGCTTTCTTGACTTAATCTACTGCCCCTTTAAAAGTTTAGTTTAAGACTTTGGTATTCACATCATATTTCTTTTGAGAAATTTCTTCCCTTTTTCAGAGTGAACTCCTCCCTCCCATTTCAGGGCTGGAATTCCTGACTAAAGATAAGATGGAGCTGAGAGAAAGCCTTTTTTTCAATAACATTCTCTAAGAGTTGTCCCAGATTGCGCTGTCCAGATGTCCTCCATCTCCACTGAGTATTAAACAAGAGGAAACAAGTTTAAATGGAAGGGTGATGGGTTTAAGTTAAATTCTGGGAAGCTTCCTGACAATGAACATTGTTAGCATTCTATGTAACTGCGATGTTAGAAAAAGGACAGATTTCTGTTCATCTGAAATAGGTGAGGTGTGGGGCCTGCCTTAAGTCAAAGGAACAGATTAGAAGAACTCAGCAGCCTATGATTTAGCAACTGATCTTTTCCCCTGTGTTATTGAGCCAGAACTTAAGCACACACTTGTAGTATTACAATAGCTGTGACAGAGAAACAAGAAAAACGCTAGAAATACACAAAGTCATTCTCAAGAAAAAAAATAACAGGTAAGAAGACCTGGAAAGACACTTGTAATTTCATATGCCTTTATATACCAATACACAAGAGCTCCCCTGAATAATGAAAAAGTGGACTTGACTATTTAACATGAGTAGATGAATACAATCTTAGTGTCACTGTCACTTTCGGGGCTTAGGCATATGACTAGGAAGTGCTGATACAAAAGTATAACTTGGTCAAAATAGAAATCTAATGGAACAGGTGGAACACTAGACCCATTTGTCAAGGACCTATGCCTTCCTATGGAAATCTACAGATCTAAGCAGGGCAGCATGAATCACAGCAATCACAACACAAATTCTCATTTGTATAGGGGTTCTGAGGTTTGCCAACTTTCCTCATAACAATCCCTTGAGAAGAGAGAATAAAGCTTTGAAGGAAGAGAGGATTTTTGAGAGGTGGAGATTTAGAAGGAGGATGTTTCAGATAGGGGCTAGAGGCCACCTGAATGTGTGGCTATGGAACAAAACCAGGAAAGAGCTAGGAGTTCCAATTTGGCTGGAAAATGAAGTCCCTGAAGAAGACTAGAGTGAAAGGCTACTAGAAAGATAGGTTGAAGCCAGATATTTGAAGACATTCAATGCCAAACTAACAAGTTTACATTTTATCTTATGTAGTCCAGGGTTTGGCAAACTATAGCCCTCAGACCAAATCCAACCTGCTACCTGTTTTCATGTGACCTGCAAGCTTAGAGTTGTTTTTAATAATTAAAAATTTTAAATTAAGTTTTATTGCTATAGAAAATAGGGAATCACCAAAAGTTTTTAAATGTTGGAATGGCATGGTCAGACCTGTGCATCTTGTTCCAAAGGAATATCTCATGGACATTGAAAACTATTGGGCCCTTATAATTATCCAACTTCCATGTATTGGAGGAAAATGAACCTAGGTGCAGACTGTGACAAATTTTAAGACAATGACACAGTTGAGATTCTGTTTTCTCAGTATAATGAACTTCTCACTATATCATGGTTCCTTCCCACCCAATCTGCTGCTTAATAAGTTTAGCTGATTTATTTTAAAGATATTTTTTAAAGGAAGATAAGTATATTTGTCTTAGTCTCAAAACTTTTCTCTGGGATAAGTATACTGTTAGTATCATGTGACAAGTGACAGCAGTAATGTTGCAGTACATTGCCATGGGTATAAGCTCAAAGACAGAGCACATAGTGGTGCTACTGATAGCGATAAAGACAACTTTTGATTTGTGGCCCATTCAGTATTATTAGTTGTTAGGAGTGGGTCTAACTCAGGCCAGTACCCTGTTTTTAAGCATTTAATCATTTTAAGTATTACAAAGAGCTCAAAATACACATATCATTTGAACCTCTCAAAAACCCTATGAGGTAGATAGTATAAATATTAATACTCCCTGCGGAAAATGAGGCTCAGATGCCTCAAACATCTTGTTGAGTGGCAAGTCCCAATGGGACCCAAGATCTTTGGATCTCAAGTCCAATGCTCTTTCTGTTACACCGTGTAGTTCATATCAAAGTTAGATGACTGTGCCTTGTGGTTTGATATTAAAATGAAATGAGACACTCAAGGGTCATTCAGTAGTTACCAAAAGGAGCTCTATTTTGTCCATAGCCTAGAAGGGATAGAAGCAGTCTACATCTGCACATGGAAATGTAGAGCAGTATTTGGTGATTTGCCTAATCTAGGGACATCTGCCAAATGTGAAGAACCTGGACTCCATGTGGATAGGCCTTTTTATGCTCTCCGGTGACGAGGAAGCCGGCTCAATAGCTGCATCAGGGAGGCAGCAGTTTGTGCCTCAGCCTGTGTGTTTTGTCACTTTTGTGGGAAAAATTCATCTAACTTATGTTAGGATTGAAGGGAAAGGAGAACTCGCATTGGTAGTGGTCCTATCACAGCAATAGAGAGATATCCAAGTAATGATATCCTGAGTTGAAATCTGGCCTCAGCTGTGTGACCCAGGGCAAGTCACTTAACCCTGATTACCTTGTTTCCTCTTCTGTAAAATGATCTGGAAAAGGAAATGGGGAACCCTTCTAATATCTTTGGCAAGAAAACCCCAAAGTGGGTTACAGAGAGTAGAATACGTGTAAAAATGACTCAACAGCAACAACATCAAAAGACCATTGATAGAAACCCAGATTTACCACTAATGCTGACAAAATGCCACATTCATATTTTTTTTTCAAAATTCTAATACTAATACCTAAACATTTTTCTATGTTGATGGTTGGTGCCCTTACTTTGTAATGTCACTTGAATATATTTCAGATGGCACAATGTTACTTTCGGTCACAACCTTACTATAATTTGTAGCAGATGGCTTTTTATTCCCATTTGTGACTTTGCAGATCTAGAGACAGGTGGATCACCCCTCCTGTAGACACTAAAAAGTAAGAGATTGGAGAGGAAGTTAAAGATCTGAGATAATGGCGCGGCTGAACATCTGGGGGAACATTGAATAAGTGGGTGACCTCACAAGAGGGAGTCTAGACAAAAGAAAAGCTGAGGACCTAACTCTGTAATCCATGGGGGCGGTATACCCAAGTTAGAAAGCAAGGAGAAAGAAGGAAGAATCAGGAAAGAAGAGTCAAACCAGCTTACCTCGCACATAGCATCAAGACTCTGTGGAGTTTGGCTCCTTCACAGCATTAAAGAAATCAATAAAGTGGTTAAATCAGAATAAGCAATGTATAAGCTTTATATTACATTCATTAATTTGTTAAACATTTATTGAAGGCTGTATGTAAGGCTCTGTGCTCAGCTGTGCGGGAGGAGGGGAATACAAAGATAAATTTTATCTTGTCCCTACCCTCCAGGAGCTTAGTCTAATAAAGAAGATAGGAGGATGCACATAGATAGAAAATCATCTATGTATAGGAAGGGTACAAAGTCTTCTATCCTTGATATAGAGAGCATAGTGTAGTAAAAACGCAGGATTTCTAGTCAAAAGATCTGTGGTGCCACTGGGCCCTGCCAGTGACCTGTAATGACCCTGGGCAGGTCATTTGAGGCATCTGAACCTCACTTTCCACAGGACTATTGATACTTGTGCTACCTACCTCATAGGGTTGTGTTCGTCCTTCATTCTTGAAGAGGATCGTGACGTCAGGGAAATGATGACATGACTTGCAGTTGACTTTGATTTGAGTGAGGGAGGGCTGTGCAAGGTCACCAGCCTCACCTTCTCCTTCAGAGCCATCTAAGTCCAGTGGCCTGATATTCACCAGGATAACTGGAAATTATTGAGACATTCAAAGAGCATGTATACATTGAACTCTTTGTAAAACTTCAAACACTATATAAATATAAGCTAATGATTAATAATAATAATAAGTGCAGTGAATAAAGCACCAGGCCTGGAGTCAGGAAAACTTGAGTTCAAATCTAGCCTCAGACATTTACTAATTGAAGGCCTTGGTCAAGTCACTTAAATGCTCTCTGCCCTCAGTTTCTTCATCTGTAAAATGGGGATAATAATAACAGTTACCTCTTGAGACTGTTTTGAGAATAAAATGTTAGATTTACAAAATGCTTTGCAAACCTTAAAGCAATGTATAAATGCTGGCTATAACAACTAGTATTATTCATTGTGGAGGGGGAGTACAATGTGGTATAGCAGAGTTGGCTTCGAGTTCAGATAGTATGGGTTTAGATTTTGCCTCTGATATTTACTGTCTTTTTGACTCTGGGCAAGTTACTTCTCAGTGCCCCAGACTGGAAGCTACAGATTAGCCATTTATCAGCATTAGTAGAGGGAGTTTTCTCCTTGATGAGTTTGCTGTATCAATGAAATCATAGGTCCAGTCCCCAAAAAAGAGGTGTTTGGGTTTGTTTTGGTTTTTTGGAACATACAAACAGCATCTATAATGACAATAAATGGCTTAGTAGTCATTATATTATTCAATTACCAAAATTCATTGAAGGAAACATTCAAGGTATAAAACTTGGTTTTATGCTATTGAATTATCTAAACTGGAATAACTTGCGAAGAGATAAGGGGAACCATGATCTTTCATATTAAAAGCAGAAGACTGATGCAAATAAACTTTCCAGTGGCTAATTGGAATAACTCTATGGGTTAGTGACTCAAGGATGATGTAGTTAGGGTTTTTTGGTTTGAGGTTGGTTTTTTTTTCCCAAAAAGTTGCTGCTTCCCATATAACTGGCTTGTTTTCCATATCCTCCAAGGAGAATACATGAAAAGACTCTGATTTCATGTTTAGCCCTGCTGGCTATTTATTGGAGAAGGAGACTATTGGATAGAAAATTGACTTTAGTGCTGAGTTATAACTTCTAAGATAGAAGTTCTTCACTTGACTGAAAGCTGTAGCACAAACCCTGAGGGATGTAATAGACAAAGAGAAAAATAAAATGTGCCCTTGAATACAAGGGGTTATCCCCCAGACTTAGGCCATCATAAGTAAGTCATAAGAAAATATGGCAGCAAATAAAAAGCTGTCTCTGTCTCATCCTGTTTGTTTCTTGAAATTAGAGATTTTATTTCATTTTTTTTTACATTTTCAACAAATAGAGAGGCATTGTGGCATAGAGGAGCTGACATCAGGTCCTGCCTCTCACACAATTCTGCCTGTGTAACTGAGCCATTCACCCAAATTCTTGGTTGGTCGTTGTTCAGTCATTTTAGTTATATCTGATCTTCACTTGCCCCATTTGGGGTTTTCTTGGCAAAACTACTTAGAGTGGTTTGCCATTTTCTTCTCCAGCTCATTATTACAGATGAAGAAACTGAGGCAAATAGGGTTAAGTGACTTGCAGCTGGTTTTGAACTCAGATCTTCCTGACTCCAGGCCCAGCACTCTATCCACTAGCTGCCCCAGAGAGGTACGCATATAGGAAATAGATGAGGCCAATCCATGTGAAAGTAGGGACACTTCAAGCATCCAAAGCTGCATGGCTACAAGTCTTCCTATGTCCCTGCATTTTTCCTCCTAATCTTTTTTTTTTTTATGACCAATTCTGGTCCTTTATTAAGCATTTAAAAAATATCCAGAGATCCAGGACACAGGACAGAGAGGGCAAGCAAGAAGCAGGGAAGGGCTTGGACAGGGGGATGGGAGCCTTAGCCAGTCCTAGGTCCTTGACCGTGTCAGCCAGAGTGGCTGCGGAGCCTATGGGAAGCTTTAAAACTTTGGCTGCCTTGGCCTTTCAGTGGGGAGAACCCCGCGAAGGGGAGAGAAGGCAGCCCAGGACTTTAGACTGGTTTCTCAGCTACCCATCCGAATTCCCAGCCACAAGACAGAATCAGGGGGTGGAGGAAGAGGGAGCACGGAGAGTGCAAGGGACAGAGACACACCAAAGTCAAGTAAAAAATGGATTTAAAAAATCTGGTGGGGAAGAGATCCTCTGAAAGGAGTTGGGGGAGGGGCCCTTGCGCTATTCTGTAGCAGAAGGGCCATAGGTGGGGGCTGGGCAGCTCCCCTTCAGAGCAGAAGCAGCATCCGTCCAGGAAGAAGGCATCTGGGGGCTGAGGTTCAGCGGAGGAACAGCTGGCTGCTGGCTGGGTTATGGAGATTCATACTTCTCATACTTGCCATGCCCGGTGGCCACAAACTTATGCCACTTTCCAGAGGGGGTGCTCTTGACGGTGGATGAAGTCTTGCTGCTTCTCTTGTGCTCCCACAAACTCCTCTTGCTCATGTCTCCAGCCACGATATCCTTGCATGGGGAGGTCTTGGCTGAGGACTGAGCCAAAAGCTCCCCGGTCTCCCACAGGTTCTTGGAGTTGGCTACGGTCATGGTGGGCATCTCAACGGAGGGCTGTCGGGTCAGCTTCGGGGTCTTGCCAGCTGTCTCAATGGCCTGAGTGTACTGTTCCAGCCTGTCATCAATCTTGGACACAGGCAGGGCAGGCTGTGACTTCTTCACACTGTTGGTCTTCTTTATGGATCGATTCAGGGACTCAGTCCTGTCAGTGAGCTTGGTAGTGGGACTGAGGGGTGGCGGGTCCTGTTCCTCCGTGGCCTCCAGGCCTGAGGGGCTGGGGTCCTTGGGCTGCCTCTCCATCTCCTCCACATCAGCCATCCTCAGTGATACCTTTCTGTCCTCGGTCTCTGCCTGCACCGGTAGAAGACCCTCCTCCTTTGGGAGGTCTCTCGTGTCCTTGGCCTCCTCAGCCCTGGGCACTAGATCCATACAGAGCTGGCTCAGGCTAGCTTTGGTTTGGCTCAGGTGAGGGTCCTCCTCCTCCTTCTCCTCCTCCTCCTTTTCCTCCTAATCTTGATCATCTTTGCCAGATGCTGTTCCATTAGTTGTTACTAGATCCTCAGAGGCCTCAGTTTCCCCTTCCTTTGCTTTATGGGTGAAATAAAATCCTTGCCCATAGGACTTCCATACTCTTTGAAGAATAATCAGAATTGGTACTCTAGAATCCATGGGAGACCTCTCTATAATTGATCCCTCAGGGTCTCATTGACATCTCCACTACAAGTTCTGAGCACAGTCCTCCAACCCAACTCCTCAAACTGGTGTTCAGGCAACTATATCCACATCCTTGGATACCCCTCTCAGGCTGTGTGCAAACAGATGTCTCTTACAACCACATGCTTCTGCTGTAGGATACCTGCCATTGTTGGGCAGAAGAGAGAAAGCCTATCCTCTCCCAACCCCTACTTGCTGCCCTCTTCAAGAGACCCGAGGAAAGAGGTCAAGAGTAGACTTAAAAAGTGAATTCTTCATCTGTAGCTGGTTCTCTTTTTGACTCCTCCCACCACTGACTTACTAGACAACTGGCTAGCTTCATTCAAGCAGACATTAAACATTGATTAAGCACCTATTAGGTGCCATGTGTGTGCCAAGCATGCTCTTTAAAGGTGCCCAGATATATGGCTTATCCTCAAGACACCTTCCTCCAAGGTCCAAGACATTCTCATTCCATCAGATCAGTTCAGGGACATTTTCACATTTTGTTCCCAGGTTCTTTAGGAAGACTCTTAAAGACTTTTTACTGGTTTCCTATAAATTTATATTAGGATAAAGGTAAAATATCCATTACTTTGGTGAGCTGTGTGTCAATCTTGTACTATGCACACTTCAGGAAAATTCAGATCCCAGAATGATTGACTTCACAAAAGATAAATTAGGAAGTAAATATAAGAGTCACAAAATTTAGAAATCTTTGTGTGAGTCTGTATAATGGAAGTTCTCCTCAATCTGAAGGGCCTAGGGAACACTTTGGAGATTTCTCATCTCTCTGACTTCTTGTTCCCACCAAGGTGGAACCTAAGAACCTCATTATCTGACATTCCCCTAAGGGCAATTAACAGATCCACTGTCCCTAAATTTGGGCATATAGCATTTCAGAACAGCTTTATTATGGCTATTACAGTTTAAACTGAACTAAGACTTCTGGGACACCTTTTTAAAAATGGTTTTATTTATGCAGTTAAGGACACAGAAAGGCCTTGCATCTGAGCTCAGTAGACCACAATCTCCCAGAGACCTGCATAGTCACTGAGAAATACAACACTGTCCTGACTGAGGACCCAGTAAGTGGGGAGCCAATGTTCAATCTTTGATTCATTTCTCCTCTCCAAGGCTTCTCATCATTTATTTCATTCTTTTTTCATCACCAGCCCTCTTCTGTTTGTTCTTCCTCATTGGTATTATGCTGTTCTTCATTGGTGTTCCACTGCAACCCTCTTCACCTTCTGTTAGTTGCTGTGAATTCCCCAACCTCATATCACCATTGTTCCTAGCAGAGCCAGGAACATCTCTGCTTTGCGCTTCTTTGCATTTTAGCTATCTTCCAGTAGCAGGTGGTGCTCAGAATTTATAGCTAGCATCTCAGTTCACAACTTTGCAAAGTGCCACCAGCCTTTTGGAACCTTTTCCTACTTATCAGGGTTGTTGTGAGAACCAAATGAAATAAAATATATAATATACTTTGCCAACTATAAAGTACTGTGTAAGTGATATCATCATCACCGTCATCATCATTATAATCATTTATTATTATTATCTTGTACCTTTTGGCCCATCCACTATACATAGAGTCTTTTCAAGTAATTGTGGGAATGTTCCCTTCTCAAACAGCTTGAATAGCTTCTGAATTCCTCTATAGGTCAGCTTACAGTGAGCCAGTCATGCTTGTCCTCTACATTCCCTTAATACCTGAATAGGGAATTTTCTTTTTAGCTTCTTTCTTTGAGTCTTGTGTTTTGAAGGGCCATTCCTCCTCTCTTTCCATTTGTCTTTCCATTTCCAGTCATCCCGTGGGACAACTGGGCTGAGTAATGCTAATCACTTGAGATAACTTCTTGAAAGTGGTCCATTGGAAGGAAAGAAAGGGCAAATCTCCTGATTTTCAAAAAAAGAAGAAAGTAGAATTTGCCATCTTATAGGCATAAAAACTTCATTGTATTACAGTGTGTTATTAAAGATATCACAGAGCCAGCCAGCATGGTTGTCAAACCAGCCTCATTTCCGTTTTTTTTTTTTTTACGGGTCACTAGAATGGTAAATCAGGGGCATGCCATAGAAAGAAATTACCTAGATTTCCAGAAAACATTGCCAGAGCCTCTCATGTTTTCCTTATAGAAAAGAGGTGTGGGCTAAATAACAGTCTAGTTGGATAGATTTAGAAATAAATGTGTAGCCATTTGTGGAGAATCATAATTTATGGTTCCTTGTCATCTTGCAAAAGAGCTTTCTAGTGGCGTCACTCTTTAATCCTGTGCCATCGCACGTCTTTATCAATGGCTTGGATTAAATCATATAGAGTATGCTTATCAAATTTGCAAATGACATGACAAAGGCGAGTAACAAATTTGATGACCAAGTCACTATTCTTGACAAGATAGTACATTTGGCCAACTCTAGCAAGATTAAATTTAGTAGAAATAAATGCAAAGTCTTGTGCAGGCATAAGAGGGGGGCAGCCGTGGCTACATGGCATTTTATCTAAAAAGGTCTGGGGCTTTTTAGTGGATTGAAATCTAAACATGACTCAACACAGATTGTACCCAAGATGCTAATGCAATCAGGCTGTATTAATCAATCAACAAATATTTATTAAATGCCTTTCCTGTGCCAAGCACTATAATGGGCATGCAGGATGCATGGACAAAACTAAAACAGCCCCTGCCTTTGGGGAGCTTGCATTCTGTCAAGAAGCACAACATGCACATCTACAAATATGTCCAGGATTAATACCAGGTAATTGGAGGTGATGGTGGGAGGTGGGAAGGGGCTGTTAGCTAGAGAGATCAGAAAAGCCCTTTTGCAGATGGTCATGCTTGTATTGAGCTTCAGGGAATACTCGAGATTCTGAGAGACAAAGGTAATGAGGGTGGGGTTCCAAGTGTAGAGAACTGCCTGCACAAAAGCATTCATAGGGGGATAATGTGTCATATGAGGAACAGCAAGAAGCCGGGTTTGGATGAAACAGAGGGTAGAAAAGTAGGTTGGAGCCAGATTATGGATGTCAAACAAAGGAACTTATATTTGATTCTAAAGATAAGAGGAAGCCATTGGAGTTTACTGAGTAGAGGAATGATATGGTAAGACCTGTACTGACCTCTGACAAGTAGAGTATAGATTAGAGCGGGGAAGGATTTTAGTCAAAGGAGACAAATTGATAGAAGACTGTAATAGTCTAGGCAAGAGAAGATAAGGGCCTGAACTAAAATGGTAGGTATGTGAAGGACATCGTAGGTTAAAGGTTGACCATCTCAATGGGTTAGATTATCACCTCCATGAAGATGACTCCGAGTCTACGAGGGCTGTGGAACCAAATCTCCCATGGGTATTTAAAACTCAGCATATCCAAAATAATACTCATGAGATTATTAGTTGTTCCTCATACAATCACTCCTCACCCTTGCTCCTTAGAATTCCCAATTTCCCTAGAAAGCTTAGCTTAAGCACCATTTCCTACATAAAGCTTTTTCTGCTAATGTCTTCTCCCCAGTGAGGTGGCACAGTGGACAGAGTGCTGGGCCTGAAATTAAGAAGATTTATCTTCCTGAGTTCAAATCTGGCTTCAGATACTTACTAACTGTGTGACCCTAGGCAAGTTACTTAACCCTGTTTGCTTTGCTCATCTGTAAAATGAGTTGGAGAAAGAAGTCACAAACCACCTCAGTATTTTTTGCCAAGAAAACTGAAAATGGGGTCACGAAGAGTTAGAGCTAAATAACAACAGTAACTTTCCCTCATATCACCTTGTATTTATTTTGTAAATTCTTAAATATGTTTGAGTCTCTATAGCTCTGGAAGTCTGCACAGAAATGACACATTTCTTAAGAGACACAGTGTTCACTACAAGGAAGATGATAAAGTCTTGCAATACTCTGGCCTTATTAAACCATATCAGGAACATCATATTCAATTCTGGGTGCCACATTTTTGGGAATATAATGGCAAACTTTAGAGTGTCAAAAGGAGGGAAATCAGGAGGCTGAAGGGCTTCAAAAGTACAGCATGTGAAGATCGATTAAAGAGACTAATATGAAGCTCAACACAGAGAATAGAATACTAGGAGGGGAAGGGAAAAAGAAGGCATGATAGCCATATCCAAGTGTCTGGTGGGGTCTCATGTGGCAGATGGATTAGGCTAATTCTTCTTGGTCCAAAAGGGAAGAACTAAAAACAAGGGGAACATGTTACTGAGGCTCTAATTTAGATTTAATGTAGGGAAAAAATAAGAATTAAGCCGATCCAAGGATGGAATGAGTTGCTTTAAGATGTGATGAGTACCTTCTCACTAGAGGACTCCAAGCAAAGATTGGATATGACCAGTTGTTGAGAACTCTTTCAGGTATGGGTTGGACTAGATGGCCTCCAAGTTCCCTTCTAACTTAATATTTTATGAATCCTTCCACAATTTTTTATGAGATCACCCAAATGCACAGTTTCTTTTAACATCAAAAAGGTGCCAGTGTAATATTCGGGTTATCCGTCTTCTCTAATTCTTGCTATGTGACCAGCCTACCTTGTTTTCCAGTGATACATGTCCTTGACGATGCCTCTTCCATTTCTCACATGCAAGTCATTGTTGGTAATAGCCTACTTTCACCCACCATGTATTTTTCCATTACCCTATCTTGTATTACTTATAATTTTGATTCTTCTGAGATCATAGCATTCCATGATTTGCAGCCACATAGCATCCCTGGGAGAATATTAATGTTAAAGAAATAAGGTTTTGCAACAGGGAAATTGCTAGCTGTCATTGATAGTGGTGATCCAACCCACTCACCTCCTTCTGTTCAGCTACAAACCCAGCTCATCATCAATCTGCAATGCCTATGTAGACACCTTATGAAAGTTAAAATTAGTTGATGCAGTCCTTTTGCCAGTATATTGTGGCCATATATTAAATGATATTATTTATGTTCCTGAATAAGCCCTATAAGTAAGGAAGTAAAGCTATCCTTTCTTGTCTTCCATATAGGGCTATTTCCTTTTGAAAAAAACAGTATATAACCAAAAAAGATGTTCCATTTAAGAATGAAAGTAATTTGCATTTCTCTAAAGTTTTGAATTTATTTTTAGTTATTGTAAAGTGAGATTTTGAACTAGCTGTAAGCAGCATGTCTTGGAACTGACTCAGTGTGTGAATATTTTTACCCTATGGTCTGTCACAAGAATATTGGCAACATCATCTTTAATTTGTAAAAATATTATTAAAAATAGTCATCCTTGGAGTAATGGTTTGCCCAGAATAGTAAAATTTGTCATTGACAATCTCATGCTAAAATCCAAACTATTATAGAGAGGGATAACGTTCTCATTTCTTTTAGGCTCAGTATTGTCCTCACCTTACAGTGCCCTCTTTTTGAAACAGTTACCCAGTGAAGAGATCTCCTTATTCCAGCAATAAAATGCACATGCTAATCCTCCTTACTCTAGATTTTTTTAATTGACTGACATTCACAGATGTCTTTGTATAAAACATTGTGATGGAAGTTTTTTATATCCTTTCCCAAGATGCTCAAGAAAGCAAGTGAAAGCTAGTACCTTACACATAATAAGTACTCAATATATGCTCAAATGAATGAATGAATAAAACACCCATGTGTTGTTTCACTGTTTAGATTGGAATCTTTTTTAATCTTTGGCTTCCTTGATTGTCCACTTAAGTCCTATTCTGTTGCCTAATTGTGGCATTGAGTTGACCCCAAACTCTCACTGGCTATGTCAGTAAAGTGAAAGACAGTATTGGAAAGTCTTCAAGTATGAAGGATTCAGATGATAGACTTCTACATAAGATGGCCTAGGAATAATGTGGTCTTGCCCCAAAAGGTTCATCTCCAGGTAGGTGAAGGAAGACACCCCAACCATTGTGGAAGAAAATCTAATGAGTTCCAAAGAAGTTGCTATCTGTGTCAGTGGAGGGAGTACCCAAAGTTATGAAATTGCAGATACTTGAAATAAGCTTCTTGAAAACCAGAGTTTTCCAAATTCATGCATGTCCCACTTTAAGAAGACTGGAAGTTTGAATTTACAACAGATGGATTAGTAGGTGATTATTTGCATAACAAAAGGAGTCTTCCTTTTCCAAAGGATTCTCTCAAATAGGGTAATCTCCCTGAAAGTAACTGAACTCACCATCTGAATACTAAAAGAATACAATTGGCAAATTATTTAATTTCTTAGACTCCATTTCCTTATCTATGAAATAGGAATGCTGGTAACTCCTACAGGGTTGTGAAGAAGGCACTTTATACACATTAAAGAACTACGTAAATATCAGTTGCTCTTTATACTAATTCATTAATGTATTCAACAAATAAATGTATAAAAACACCTAATTTTTATATCTCATTGTCCTGGGAGCTGCCAGGAATTCATGACATATAGCATAACCCTCAATTCAAAGGGTTTCTAATCTGGTTGGATAAATAAAGTGTATACCCACAACAAATTCAACAATATAGAATACCACTACATAAGTGGCAAACAGAAATTAATTACTGGAGCTCCAAAGGATGAAATCCTTATGAGGTGGATGCATTAAAGAAAACTTCATAGAGAAGATGAGCCTTGAGCTATTCCTTGAAGTGTTGGTTGACTTTGGATAAATAAGGGTGACAAGGGAAAACATTCTAAGCCAGTGACATGATCCAAGCTGAAGTTCAGAGGTAGAGAAGAGCAAGGTGACAAAGTAGATTAGAGTGAAGGGTTTTGTTACCATGGGTCACTGAATTGTGCTAGAAAAGACAGACTAGGACTAGATTATGAAGTCACTTGAATATCAGGCTAAGGAATTTGAACTTGAATCTGTCATCAGTGAGATACCAGTGATATATCTTGAACAGGGAAGTAACTTACTATGGGTGGTTTTCAGAAGATTAAACTTGTATCAATGTATAAAAAAATTTTAGAAGATAGCATCAATTTGTACAGAGTAAAGAAAAACTTTAAAGTGAGCATACATCTGATTGAAATCCATCCTCTACATGAGGTTCATTGACATTCCTATATTCATGGATTTGGATATTCTCTCTCCAGTGCGACTACATCTAGCTTTCCAATGTGCATCTCCTTCTATAAGGCTGTAAAGGGACCCTGCTGTTCTAAAAAGTTAATAAAATTCTTTTATGGAAGATGAAGTTATTTAAACACAAGAGGAAATTGTTCTGAAACGTCCATTTAATTTCATGCTTATTGTCTTTTTGAATCTACATTTGTCAGTAGATGTGAGAGCAACAAAAGAATTTCCTTTTCTCATAAAAACTGAAGAGATTTTCTGTACTACATTAGATTTTAAGTAATTCAGCAGTCGTCTTAAGTTTCTTTCCTAATTGACCTCCCTCTCCATAAATATCTTACTAATAATAACCTCCATATTTATAATGCTTTGTACTTACAAGATGCTACACATATATTAGCCAGCACCTAGTACCATGCCTGGACCATAAGGCCTCAACAAATGCTTATTGCATTCAAATGAATATTCTCACAACACCATGAAGTAAGACAGCCCAAGTAGAATTGGTCCCATTTATGGATAAGGACACTGAGCCTTAGAGAAATTACGTTCCTTGTTTAAGGTCATACAGTGGCTGAGAACTGAACCAGGGTGTTTTGATTCTAAACTCACTTTCCTTTCCACCATCCAGTATCTTTTCCTTCTTTCTTATATACTTCAAGATATGAATAAGGAGATCTCTTCAAAAAATACCTTGTTCTAATATTCTGTGTAATTCTCATCCACTACATATCTGCCACTGACTTCCTTCAAGTCTCCACTAAAGGCCAGTTTTCCTAAAGAAACCTTTTCTAGTACTCTTTAGTCTTACTGCTTTACTTCTGAGATTATCACCAATGTGTCATCAATAGACAGACAGACAGACAGACAGATAGACGATAGACAAAGATAGATGGATAGATAGATGATAGATATGGATGGATGGATAGATAGATGATAGATATAGATAGAAAAATTAGATGGATAGATAGATGATATAGATAGATAGACAGACAGACAGATAGATACATTCTATTCGGCAGTGACATAATAGATAGCATGCTAGACTCATAGTGAGGAAGACTTGGGTTCCAGTCTTTCCTCAAATACTTCCTAGCTGTACCTTTTCAGCCTTAGTTTCCACATCTGTAAAATGGGGATAATAATAGCACCTACCTCTCAGAGTTTTTGTAAGGACTGGATGGCATAGTTAGGACAGCTAGAAGGTACAGTGGCTAGAAGGTGGGACTTGGAGTCCAAAAGACCTGAGTTTGAATCCTACAGAAAACACTTAACTAGCTGTGTGACCCCAGGCAAATCATTTAGCCTCAGTATACCTTAGTTTACTTATCTGTAAAATGAAGACGGTAACTAGTAATGGAACCTCCCTCCCACGGTTGTAATGAGGGGAAAATGAGATATTTGTGAAGGGCTTTGCAAACCTAAAATAAAAAATTACTCTTATTCCTATTACATAGCTGTTTGCATGTTGTCTCCCCCATTAGACTGAGCTTCTTGAGAGGAGGGACTTTTTTTACCTTTTCTTTGTATCTCCAGAGCTTAGCACCATGTAGCACTTAGCACAAGTAGGAGCTTAATAAATTCTTGTTGACTTAATAGAAAAAGTGACCATCTAACTTTGATTAAATTATGGTGATGTTTATCGATAAAAGGTGAATACTTTAGGTTTAGGATCATAGGATTTTAGGGTTGCAGGAGACCTTAGAGTGCTCATCCTCTCAGCCTATTTCCACATAGGTAAAATTAAGGGACCGGCCTCTGAAGAACCTGAAGCTTTAAAGCCATAATTCTATGTTCCAATGCTCCAACCACCTCATTTTACAGATGAGGAAACTGAACCACTCAAAGGACAGGTCACTTGCTTAGGCTCCCACAAGGTAGTGGAAGAACAAGGATTCAAAGCCAAGTCTTCTCAAAATTAGTTATTAACTTATCCTGCAAAGAGTACAAATTAGACAAAAAATTCAGAAGCTTCTTCACTTGTTGAAGCTCTCTAGTGGCAGTAGAGTTAAGGGCCAAATTCACTGACAAGTGGGTTTAATAATAAAGACTGAAGGTCTCAGAGGTGAAATGCATGCCATGCAGCCTGTAGTAAAGGTGGCTGGCCGTAATTTCTATATGGGAGAAGGTACTGCACCTGCCCAATTCAAGGAATCTGTCCACAGTGTTTGTCAAGCTTGTATAATGTGCAGAGACCTAAACCTTTGTGGGAAACCATCTCCAGAATGTGAGAAGAAAATAGGTTTTCTTTGTCTGACATCCTACCCCATGATTTGGGGCTGCCGACTTTGAAGTTAAATATTCACTTTGGGAAATCAAATACTACTCTGCTTTTGAGGTCAAAGCTCGGAATCTGTTCACAGAAAAATTATATTCCGTTTTCATTTCCCTAAAGCTAAGTATATAACTGGCTCCAAAGTACATGCTAATTAATACATCTGTGTACTTCATTAAACAGTTGGAAAACTGTCTAAGCAAAGCATGCAGTGTTGTCTAGTGGTTAAAGCCAAGGACAGAATTAGGACTCAGGAGCTCAGTTTTCCCAGTTCTTAGTAAGATTGCACTATAACCTGAGGCAAGTCAATTAATCTCTTTAATTCAGTTTCCCCATCAGTACGCTAAAAGTAGTAGTTTATTGCATTGAGGTTGTGGCTGATGTGAAGCCTTTTGAGCACGGGAGCCAACTTTCAACATTAGCATCTAACTACATTTTTTCTAAGACTGGAAAGATATCCAAGGTCTGAAAATTAGGTTTATCTGTGTAAAATGCAATTAAGAACAGACTTCCAAAGGTGAATATGGTAATATAGTGAGAGACATAAGACTAATGACAAAATATTTCTAAGACCTATTAGGACCACGAATAAGACAAGGGCAGAGGCCAACAAACGACATGACAAAGAAGTCTGATGTTCTTAATACCTATTTGGCTTAAGTCTTCACAAGAAAAAGTTCAGAAACCAGAAGTCTAAGTAATTGTGGCATAAAAATTAAAGTGGAAATTAAAATAGAGATCACATAGGAAAGTGAGTAATCAGTATTGATGGTTTCATGTGATCTGGGTATAAACAGATCTATCAAGCACTGCTCTGAGGACTTAACTGAGAGAGACCCATAGTCTTTCAGAATGATATTGAAATAAAAGTAGAAGACTTGATGAGATTTTAGATGAAATAAGAAGTAAAGGTAAACAAGGACTTTCCATAGAATGAGCAACCATTAACCTAATTTCTCAGCTTAGAAAGATTCTGCAATAGACCATTTTATCATTTGATATAATTATTTGGTTACAAGGTTTAGCTAATAACAGTTCACATTTCCAAAATAATACTGTCTATATTTATGTTATACAGATGGAATTAATCAAAGTGATTAACTGGTGGTTAAACAAAGTAATTTTATAATTTCCATATCCACTGGTTCCCTATTACCTATAAGGTAGCCTAGTTTCCTCAGTGTGGCTTTCCAGGCCATCTATAATCTGACTCTCTTCTTTTCCAACTTTGTCCCCTAATGCCCCTCCATAGTCTCTCTGCCTCAGATAGGCTGGTCAGGTCCCGCTTCTTTGACCACTCCTGCCTTATATGTTTCAGGCCTTTATCTGAATTCCTATATACCGCTCATTTTTACATGTATTTTACTAAACCAGCCGTTCTCAAAGTGTGGTTATTGTCCCTGAGACCTTTTTCAGGGACTCCACAATGTCAAAACTCTTTTCATAATAATACTAAGATGTTTTAATTTCTAACATGGTAAATATCAATAGATATGACCCACATAAACAAAAACCTCAAAGGGGGTCCCCAGTTATTTTTAAGAGTTTAAAGGAGTTCTGAGACCAAAAAGTTCATCAGTTTCTATATGTGAGGGTAGAATAGCATCACAGACTTTATGCCGAGTATAAGCTCCTTGAGGACAGAAACTTTGTCTAATTCATCTTTAGTTCCTGTTATCCCCTCCTCTGCCAAAGACGTAGACATACTGGAAATAGAGTTGTGCTGATTAGAATAGAAATTATTCAGTCTTTTATGACCCATAGACTGAAGAAGGATTGTGTCTTAAAGATACTGTGGTCCAGAGGGGGTGCTCCCATGATCTCATGTGCTGCAAAGGAGATGGAAGTGAAGGTCGGGAGGAGAGAGACAGGGGCCATGATCTGGTGGCATTGCTCCTTCCCTATTTTGGTCCTGGGAAACAGCCAGAGTCTAAGGCAAGAGGCTTGTCTGGTCCTCATTGAATTTTTGTCCTCAAGAAGACTAATGTAGGTACTATTTAGCCTGCCCGGCTCACCAGGAGAAGGGTGTATGTTAAAACCAAACCTTGTCTGTTCTTTAGGATTCATTTACATTTATGCTTAATTAGTGTTGAATGCCAGCTTAAAGAAGTGATAGATCAGAGCTGCTTCTCATTTGTGTATTTCATAATTGTGAATGGGAAGATAGATAGAAGGGGGCAGAGAGGTATGTCACATAGAGAGGGAGAGAGAAAGAATGAGACAATGACTCTGTTTGAACCGCCAAGATCTGGCTGCTGGCGTGGGGCTCTGGAGCTATGTGAGAAGCTTTCTTATTGAATTAATATTCTATAAAGTATAACTTCTCAATGCAGAAGAAGTACTTGGACCCAGTCCTTTTTCCCATAGGCACAAAGGGTTGCTCTCTGGTCTTCCACATTGTGTCATGCTGACTTTCCCTTTGTTTTCTGTGTCTACTCAGAGAAACCTTTCCATAGGATAGACCTAAGGGAGGTGGCTAGAGAGGTCTTGGAAAGGGTAATGCCTGAAAAAGATCAGTGATATTCATCTTACAAAGCTATAGTGTTCTGGGTTGGACCTGATTCAGTCCAAAGCCTAGGAGGTCTATGCTTGATATTAAAAAGAAATAAGATAATCGTAACAGGTCATTTAATAGTTAACCAAAGGAAATTGGTTAGGCCATAGAAGGATATACAATAAGGATATACATTGAGAGCACCCCAAGTTGATACAGATAAGAAGAGCTCCCTTGCCTGAGTTGCTCTTAGTGATCCAAGCATCAGAGAGCCGTTTGAGCTCCCTATCACTGCTTTATTTTATACTAGCTGGCTAGGAGATGATTCCAGAAGACTAATTGAGCCAATAAAGTGTCGAGAATGGTTTCAATACCTTTTAATGAAAAACTAGCCTGAATTGCATGAAGTCCGGGGTTAGGATTTTTCTGCCATCACATGGAGGGTAAAGAAGAGGGATTGAGATTCCTACTATTCCCTCTTACCATAGTTGTGCATGTGAACTTTTCCACCTTATACAAACAACCCATTACAGACTCATCTTTGTATCCCACTACCTAGCACTATACCATATATATGTTAGGTGTTTAATAACTACTTGTTTGATAGAATTAATCACAATTAAGTGAACTGGGGGAGTGGATACAGGGCTAAGCTTAGGGTCAGAAAGACCTGGATTCAAATCTCATCTCCAACACCCGTTGTATAATTCTGGTCAAGTCAGTCAACCTCTGTTTAACACCCAGGCGATTCCCTACTAAATCACAGATTTAGATTGAGCCCCCACACAAGGAGTTCCCCATTCTAACAAAATCACAGATCCCTCATGTGATCCATTCTCTCTTACATATTTAATTAACTGTTTATGTTTGTAAGTCTTGCCTTCCTACCTAGATCATAAGGTCCTAGAAGACAGCAATTGTGTGTGCCTTATGCTTATTTTGTGCCCCACTCAGTATCAAGCCTATATAGGCACTCAATAATAGTGAATAAATGTCCAATTTGAGATGGCAGAATTTAAGAAGGGTAGGCATATTTCTATATGCAGAACCATAATTAGGAATTCTAGCATCCAATGAAAATTCAGTTGAAGGAGTTGCCTGTTTATAGTCTGGGGGACTGTATTCCAGCCTATCATTTGTACTGCATGTGATTCAGAAAAATACATCCCCTGATTCAGCCTGTTCTCTGTCCCCAGAGGGTCCAAGACCCTGAAGCACTCCTTCTCTATGGGGAAATCCTTGTTGGGGGAACATTTCCTAGACTACTACTCATCCTTAGACTACCTGGGAGTTATGCTATTTCCTTTATCTAGGGCTATACCTAGTCTGGACAAGCAATCTCTTTCCACTACATCCTATTGTCAACTTCTTATCCCCTGACCCACTGGGGACCTAGAGTCTTTTTCATATTTCCTCCCCATTTCTGGGCAGAGTACTGAAGACCCAAAGGTCATCCACTGCATCCTGGGACATCATCAGTCATCCTAATTTCGGTCTTGCCACTGGACTTCAATGACTGGAAGGGAGAACGAGGCTGACAATTTTATGCAGCTCTGTCTCACTTAAATCCAATTCATGCACAAATCAAGACATCACCCCATGATGTCACTAGTCTTCTTAAAAAACAAGAATGAACGACTGCTTCAGAGAAGAAAAGTTCCCTCTCCTCTCTCCCCTCCATTGCCCGAGCACACACTTTGGCACCACTTTCTCTGCCTTAGTTTTAATTCTTTTTGGATGAGATGGAGATTATAGATCATGATGTAAAGATTAGGCTTGTTAACCCCAAAACAGAAAATATTTCATAGAGAACTTAAAGGAGCACGTTCAGTGCCAACAAACTAAAAATAAGAGGGACTGATGGCAACTGCTTATTTCACAATAGTCATTTGGGGAAAACAAAAAAGTAATTTCTTCAAACTTTAGAGAGAAGTTTGCAGACCCTTTCCTAAATAGAAGGTGCTAAGAATAAAGTATAGGATACCTGATTGATCCATTTGGATCCTCTGAATTCCTCCCACTAGAAGAGGAAAAAAGAGCAAATAATCTAGATCTCCTTGTGTTCTTGTATTGTCTAAACCAAAGGAATAGAATTGTTGACTCAGTAATCATAATAATAATAGCACATTTGAGATTCACAAAATGCTTTCCTCACAACAACCAGGTGATATAAGTAGCTCAGTCATAATTATTCTCCCATTTTAGAGATGAAGAAACTGAAACTGAGAGTCTTAAAATCACTCTGCAGATGTCACATAGCTATTAAAGAATATGTCTGGGACTCTTACCCAAATCATGAGACTTTAGATCCAGTCTACTTTCCACAACAAGAAGCTGCCTCCTTCCACCCCCATTTAATTAGTTTAATTTGATGAGAAAAGTGAATTTTATTGTTCTTTGTTTGAGGAAGGAGGGGAAAATACTACAGGAGTATTTTACAGGAGTAAAAAACAGGAGTATTTTAAAGGAGTGAAAAAAAACCCTTGTTCACAATGTTACTTATTTATGAATCCCATTATCATTTTTCCTAAATCTGTTTGCACAAGAATAATGCAGGCTTTGCATAAACCCAGTGTCATGGGAATTATATTCAAAACATGCTGGCCCAGCTTGCTTTTACCTAAAGCAACATGAAATTGAATCATATTAGTATATAGCAATTTGGTTGCATGTCAATTGTGGCAAATCTTCTATAGGCTGATATTTTGAGATACTGTTTACCTTGGGTCATACAACATAGTCAACATGACAAGTATCCTAAGATGTTATAGGAGAGAGGGCTGGGGAAAGCCGACAGAAAAGCCAGCTTCTTAGAACCCTGGTGGCTTGGAAAAACAGGAAGCTGTTCCACCTGGTTTAAAGTATTATTACACAATTAGCTTTCATGGGTTCATAATTTATGCAAATCTTTAGCCATGAAATGAATTTTGCATTTAGGCATATTCATAGAATTTAATAATATGAGGGATAACCTAAGGTCTACTTCCTAAGACAATGGAGGAGAGCTATTCAGCTCCTGTTCAATTGGATTCTAGAATTTTCTATTAGATTATAGTGAGAATTTGTCAATTATTTGTCAGTTAAAATTAGTTATAAAAACATGTTTTAAAAGCTAAGTAACAAAGACAGAAGAGGATGCTTTGACCTGTTGTGGTGGAGATTTCTGCATTTAGAGTTGCACCAAGTGGGTTCAAATCCTGGCTCTGCCTCTTACTATCCGTGTGTTCTTTGACAATTCACTTTAATTCTCTGGACTTTAAACACTGCATCAATGAGGTATTACTTCATCAAAATGAGAGAGTAGATCTGGTGGTCTCCAACTTTTCTTTGAGTTCTTAATCTAGGATCCTATTACTGTAGGTATGTATCATGCTAATTCCGAATCATGACTTTCCCAGGATGTAAACAGTCTTTCTATCAAGCCTCACATTCTTCTTGGTAATAAAGCAAGAGAAGAGAGTGTAGTTGACTCAATCCTACATCCCCCTCCCCACACCCACTTCCATTAGGAAGCAACTCATACTCCATGCCCTAATGATATTAAGTCGGGAGTAATGTTTGCATTAAAGGCATTTTTTAAACTCTTGCTCAGTACACCATCTCCCTAGTGTGTATGAGAAATCTAAAATTGGAAGCAAAAGGAAAACATGACAAAACTTAATGAAATCTGTTCAAATAAAGAAAAAATTTTTCCCTTACTGTCTAAGATAGAGGATATCAATCATGGCTTATGTTTGGATAAAAATAAGAAGTATCGTGATTCCTATTATGATTATATGATTTTGATTCAAGTAAACATTGTACTTTTGCTTCAAATACAGCTTGCAAGGTTAATTGATTGGAGAAGTCCCAAATTCCTAAGTACCAGAAATGGGATTAAGATCGACCAACTGTCTAAACAGGCACTCCATAAATAGCCACCTGTTCTATGTTGTTCAAAAGTATAAAGGATCTGGAAATCATTTCCAAAAAGGAATGGTTGAAGTCACTATGAATGTTGAGCCTGGAGAAGAAATGAAGAAGGGGAAACATGGCTGTTCCTTTCATAGAGTTGAGGCATGATCCTGGGGAAATGGAAAATGACATTTGGCGGCGGGGGGCTGGGAGGTTGGAGAAGGGTGGTCCAGAGAGAAAAACTAAGAATAAATGGTGAAGAGGCACAAGGAAGAAGATTTCAGATTACTATCAGGAAGAATTTTCTTACAATTAGACCTGTCCAAAAATGGAAGTAGTGAGTTCCCCATCACTGGAACTGTGCAAACAGAGGCAAGTGAATATTTGCCAGGGATGTATCAGAGAGAATTCTTTTGGTAGTAAAATATGTCACCCAATATAGGAGTATTCCAAGATCAAAAATGCAGACTGGAGGTTGACCTGTTTGGGAAGAGTTGCCTCAACTGGAATTTTCTATATAAGTGAAAGCCCAGGTCCAATCTAAAACAAAAGCAGAAAAACAACTTTAAAGGTGAAATTATGGAAGAAAAAGTTAATCATATCACAGTTCTCTAATGGTACATCTCGAAAAGTCATATATCACTACAATTTGCTACAATCACTATAACAGGAGATTGACCATAGTCATCATATGTAAAAATAAGAGTTAAGAGTATAAAGAAGTATCATCCCAAGACCTGACCGTTTTGTCCAAGAGGAATGAACATCGCCACAGATGCTTGCTGGGTAAAGACCTTTTATCCCATGGACTTCATTTTGCTTGCACCTCTCTCATGTGCTTGTATGTCAATCAGTCAGGAAGCATTTGTGAAGCACCTTCTGTTTATGAGACATTGGGGATGCAAAGATCATGAGATGAAAACAAGATCTTGTATTCTGTCAGAGGAATCAGTATCAACTTTTCCCAATGCAACCATTGCATTTTGGGATAGCTGTAATTCATGAGGAAATTTTTACTCCAGCTCTAGCCTTTCTGCAACTTCTATTAATTGCTCCTAGCTCTACCCTCTGAAATCAAATAGAATGAAATTAACCCATCTTCCACATAACAGTTCTCATGCTTAGAGGCAGTTTAGTGTCTTTTGTCATTTGTAAGTCTTCTCCAGGCTAAACATGCCCATGCCCAGTTTCTTCAACCAGTGTTCATAAGGCATGTTCTCCGGATCTCTCGCCATTCCACTTCCCTTCTTTCTGGACACACCCTGATTTATCTCCATCTTTCCGAAAATGTGGTGCCTAGACCTTAACACAGACCATTGCGATGGTCTCAGCCAGAGGAGATGACAGCTTGAACAGCTAAATCGAGTAGAGAAGTGTTCAGTTGTGAGAGATGTCATGGAGGTAAAAAAAAAAAAAAACCGGGAAGATCTGGCAGCTGATTGAATATGTAGGATAAGAGCCTGAGGGGTAGAATTAGGACTATGCTGGTAAATGTTTAACAACCAGTTTTCTGGGTGATGGGGAATATATGTATGACTCAATTTTAATTTTAATCAGGATTACTAGTGTTTTCTCCATCACTTTCTTAAGTCTAGACAGTCAGCACAATAATAAATCAAGCCCTGATTTGTAGAGTTTGTCAATTTCCAAGGTATAAATGATGAAAATTTAACAATCAGCTCCTGTAAACCAGTTTGAGCTGGCTTGAGCATACCATTGAGTGTTATGACCTGTTGAGTTAGAGCTATTTCTAAGGCTTCTACTTTGAAATGTCCAATAGACAGTAAATGGTGCAGAACTGGAATTCAGGGGCAACTAAAGCTGGATATAATTGATCTGTAAGGCATCTGCATAGGGATAAGGACTAGACTAATGATTTCCTTGGCCTAGGGAATTCTTGAGAGAAGAATTCTCGCTGCCACTACAGGTTGGCACTTTCTCTACAGCTTACAGTATTAGACAGTTGCCTAGAACACTAGGATCTTATTGTAACTTGCCCCACACTTATATAGCCAGCATGCATAATGACAGCGCGCAAACCTCAGTATTCCTGGCTTTGAGGCCTACCTTCTCTCTCCATGAAATTACCCTGCCTTTAGATGATCATCTCTACCTGCATTTAATTAAGCCAATAAGAGATAATGAGGTTCTCTCCCTCCCACTATCTACCCTCACCCACACACTTGGCACTCTTCCCTTCTAGCTCTTGGAAGTCTTAAAGCAAAAACAAAAAACGCTGTTTAAAAATTGGCATTAGTAAAGAATCTCTTGTTTAGATAAAGGCTGGACTGGATGGGAGGAAGAACTACTTCGCTATCATTTTCTCTCATCCAAAAAGTGAATATTCATTTCACTTCTTTTGGATCCAGAATATCCCCATCAACTTCCAGAATGTTCTCATCAACCGTTCTTCATAGTATGAGGTCTCTCTCATCTCTAGGCCCCATCGAACTGAGGTTAAGATGCTGAATATAGTCCTAAGCTTTCTGGAAACATTAAATGGTGACACTTCTGCTCTTCCCCCAACCCGGCTTCTGTGAGGGCTTCCATAGGATGTAGAAGGTGAGAACAGAAAGACTGCGGGTTCCAGGCTGAGGACAGGGAGTGTCCTCGATGATAGATATCATTTTTATCAACACCTCTCCCAATTCTGATCAGATCTTCTCTGGATGCACTTCAAATGCATACAGCATACTTAATGCTCATATCCTACCACCAGTACTATGGCTAAAAGAAGCTCATTTGTTGCTGCCTTGTTTGATAGATCTATGTAGAATACCCAAATCATAGGGTAGGGTTTCAGCCCTGAGTCTAGTGCAGTGACTGAACTTCTAAAATAAGTAACTCGTTCTGGGCTTGGTTGGAACCGCCCTCTATGTTTAAAACAGTATTGATATAATAAACAGTGAGCTTGGATGATAGCTATTCAAACTGTATTACAAAGTAGTGTTCCTTGTTTTGTGCATTTCTTGTATTAAAAAGTTGAGAGTAGATTCTGGGCAGAAATATAGAAAATATTACATACTTCATTTCATTCCAAAAGAGAACCTTTTGGTACCACACAGTGGAGCCAAAAACAGAAGCAGTCTTACAATCTTCAGCCAGAGGCCAAGTGCCAAAAATAATTCATGCAGGGATAAAATGGGCTGGCATCACAGGATGGGCCATGAGCTCTTTGGAAAATTCACATTTAAATACTAGTTAGCTCAGCTTATTAGAGCATGGTGCTATGTCTGGTTCAAGGTTGGGGTTTATATCCTGTGCTGCCTAGTTAGCTTTGCACACAGGAAAACAGGACTCCATGTCCACAGGCTTTGTGTGCCTACGCTCATCCAGCCAGCTCATGGAGCATGTCAAAGGAATCAGGCAAGTGAATACGAGTAGTTTAGTGAGAAGAAAAGCAGTCAAAAGGGCAGAGGCTCCTGATGGGAAGGTCATCAGCAATATGGAAAGAGACCAGACCTAAGCCTTGTCAGCATCTTGGATAAAGACATAAAAAAGCATGCTAATTTAATTTGCTCGTGACATAAAACTGGGAGGGGGTAACTAATAAGTTCAGTGGTAGAATTGGAATAAAAAAGATCTAAACCAACTGGAGCAATGGGCTGAAATTAACGTGGAGAAATATAATTAGAATATGTATAAAGTCCTGAACATCGAGTTCTAAGAAATCAGCTGCACAAGAACAAAATGGGGGAAACCTGGCTTAGCAGCATCAAAAAAAATTAATAATGAAGGGAAGAAGGGAGAACAAAAGGGAGAGAAGCATTTCATAAAGGCCTTCTATGTGCCAAGCACTGTACTACTAAGTCTTATGTAAATATTGTCTCATTTGATTTTCAAAACAATCTTGGGAGGTGGGCGCTTTGCAGACAGAGATTAAGTGATCAGTCCAGGGTTGCTGCCCAGAAAAAGAAGCCCATGGTTCATGGTCTAACTCCAGGACTTACTTGCTAGCTGCACAGTGTTGGACAAGTAACTTTCCATGGCTGGGCTTCAGTTTCTTCATCTCTAAAATGGGTCACCTGTCTAACCTTGAACAAGTCACTTAGCTTTCCTCGGCCTCGGACTTCCAGCTCTAGTTCTATGATCCTATTTCATCTAAGCTCCTTTTGCTTCTCTCTGTTATTATTCCATAGTTTTAGTTGGCCAAAAACTCAACATAAACCAGCAATGTAACATGGCTGCCAAAAAAAAAAAAGATAATGTAATCTAATTAATTTTAGAATGGTGTCTAAATCAGTGAAGGAAAAATTCCACTACTATCAGAATGGTTACTATAACTGAGGCCTAGAGAAAGGCCTTAGAGGAGACATAGGTTACTCTGAGAATTCATACGTGGAGGCCTGAGCAAACACGTGGTCAATATTGGCTGCCCTATCTTAACAGCAACATTGCCAAATAAGGGATTTTTAAGCCTTTTCTGTGGATGTCACGGTCCCTTTTGGCAGTCTGGTGAAATATTCAGTCCCCTTCTCAAACTAATGATTCATTTATCATTGAAGGAAATGCTAAATTCCATTTAGGGGTTAGTGAAAATAATGATGAGCAGCTAGTGGTGTAGGGGATAGAGCACCATGCCTGGAGTCAGGAAGACTCTTCTTACTGAGTTCAAATCTGGCCTCAGGCACTTACTAGCTGTATGACCCTGGGCAAGTCACTTCACCCTGTTTGCCTCAGTTTCCTCCTCTGTAAAATGAACTGGAGAAAGAAATGGCAAACCACTCCAGTATCTTTGCCAAGAAAATCCTGAAATCCCATATCGCAAAGAATCAGGCGCAACTGGAAACAACTGAAGGTCATCGAGTCCTATGATTTTATACCTAGATGAGACATTAGAAATCAATCAAGTCTGATCCTCTTATCTTGCAGAGGAGGCTCCTGAAACTCAGAGATATTAAGTAGCTTGTGCAAAGTCACCCAGCTTCTTAGTGGCAGAGCTGAGCCTAGAAACATCTTCCTGTTTCCAATCCAGTACTTTTTGCTATTGGCCATTCTCTCATGGAGCTGTGATTTTGTCATTGTGGGAACTCCCTCCACCCAGGAAGATTACCATCCATCTATAGTTTAGTAATTAAGTCTTCCATGGTTACTCCGGCCCAACAGAGTAGTTGGAAAAGGAAATAATATTATTATGAAAAGAGTTTTGACCTTGGGAACCCACAGGGGCCTATGAACCACTCTAGGTGAGCTCTTTTACCTGGGCTGATTCACAAAAGCTTGATGGCAGAAGTGGTGGAAAGAAATACAGTGACATAGATAAATGGAAAAGTGTTCATTAAATGCTTCTTTCTTCTAGGCAATGTGCTGAGTGCTGACTATACATATCCAAAAGCAAGATAATCCCTGCCCTCAAGGAACTTGCTTGCTCATTAAAGGAGACAGATATTACATATGGAGGAATAATGGCCTGGGAGAGGAGTCTAGGGGCTCACAAGAATGGTCACAGGTAGCACAGGGAATTCAGTGGTCATGCCCTTTCCAGAAATACAGATAAAATTGATATTACTGTTACTGTTATTACTGTTCTCAAAGCAAGAGTTTATTGTTGTTTCTAGAAAAAAAGATACATGCACAGGGCAGGGCATAAGCAATATATGCAGATTCCATTCCTAGATGGGAAGCATAGTCCTAGGCCTTCTGGATAGAGGCATAATAGGGTCTGGCCAATGAGGGTACAGTCTTTAGAGCATATATAACATTCCCTTCCTGATATCAGCTCACAGAATGTGTGCTACTTCTCTCCCCACCCAAAATCTTACAGTAGTTTTGGCCTATCTACCAGATGTGTTTCCTCTGTTCAAGCCATTTTAGATAGCACTCAGTTCTGGCTCAATACCAATTAAAAGATTTTCCCTCACCACACAGGACACAGTCATAGGTTAACTGAGCACCCTTTACTTCCATCACAACACCCATTTCCAGAAGCAGGTTTACCAAGCCTCTGCATTATCTAAAGACAGTACCTTCATTGTCCAGGTCCCCATTACAGTGGATTAGATGAGTTTGCATTCATTCACCCACTTACTCACCAATCAGGACAGCCTAGCCACAAACCAGACTTCTAACGCTGAATCATTGGAAGAGTGTTCCCATGATTTTGCAGGACGAGACTCTGGGTAGCCATTGAAGAGCTCCCCCTGGCTCCAGATGTTGGGGCTTCTCTCTCTCTGGTAACTATGTAGGTAATATCTTGGTCAGACAGATGGAAGCCTGTCTGTCGATTTGTGTTATTTTGCTCTCTTTATATAATTTCTTCTTGCAATTTCTGTTTGTGTTTTCTCTGAAGTTCAGGGTACTGACTTTTTCACCTAAACATATTAGGTAATGAGAAAGGTAGCACCTGGGACATGGGCTTTTGGTGTTACCTAAAAGCTGATACCTGAGTGATATCTGGGTACATGGGTGGGGGGAGTAGTAAGGAAGATGACAAACATGTAAAAAAGGGTTTTGAAAGACCCATACGTGATAGGGCCAGAAGTGGCTACTAAGAGGTGGTCAGACATACCCAAACTCAATCTCTTATGGTTAAGTTCATAGATGATAATCAGGCCTTTGTATAGCATTGCTAAGATAATGCTGTGATGGGCTGGACCACAAACTTGATCTTGCAGAGGAATTTCTACTTAACTAACTTTTGAATAAGTAGCATTTATATATCACTATTATTATTATAACCAATTACCCTGTAGACCACAAGATGAAGATAGAGATAGATAGATAGATAGATACATAAATTCATGGATTCATAGATTTTTGTTTTTTAGTTGTTTCAGTCACGTTTGACTCTTTGTGACCCCATTTGGGGTTTTCTTGGTAAAGACACTGGAGTGGTTTGCCATTTCCTTCTCCAGCCCATTTTACAGATGAGGCAACTGAGGCAAACAGGGTTAAGTGACTTGCCCAGGGTCACACATCTAGTAAATGTCTGAGGTTAGATTTGAACTCAACTTCCTGACTCCAGGCCTGGAGCTCTATCCACTTTGCCAACTAGCTGCACACAATAGATAAATACATCAATATACATCTATACTGAGATATATATATCTAGATGGTTATGTGTGTGTGTGTATGTGTGTGTATATATATATGTGTGTGTGTGTGTGTGTATAAATGTATATATGCATATATGGTTTATAAAGTACTTTACATACGTTATCTCTTTTATCCTCAAACAAAAGCCTACAAGGTGGGTACAGTAATTACCCTCACCTTACAAATGAGGAAACTGAGTCTGAGAGAAATTAAGTGATTCGTCTAAGGTCACACAGCTTTAAGTGTCTTAGAATTTGAAGTTGCATCTTCCAGACTTAAAATCTAGCTCTCTATATATTGTGCTACCTAGCCACAGTAGTTCATAACCTTTGAAAAGTTTTGCTTTAAAAAAATAGACTACTTAACTTTTCTCTTTCTGGATTGGAGAGTAATTTGGGGTTAAAAATAAAGGAGATAAGTTCAATGAATTGAATGGAAGACTGTAAACAAAACAAACACATACTTTATTTTTGAGGGGTATTCAGAGTTTTAATTTACTTATTTCCATCCCTTTCTAGACCCAGGCCAATTTTAATTGAGTTGGACAAGTTTATGATATGCAGAGAATAAGAATTGTAGCTTCTTGTTTCTGAATTAAGAGAGAAGCAATTCCCTTTACACCTTACCCCTTACCATTTAGCCAATTCTAGTTTTAAAGGAGTCATTTTCTTCATGGTTTTTTGTGCCTCTTTTTTACCAAGCTACTAATTCTCTTTCCATAATTTTCTTGCATTACTCTAATTTCTTTCCCCAATTTTTCTTCTACCACTCTTATTTGATTTTTAAATCATTTTTGTTCTTTTTTGTATCTTTCCTTAGCTCTTCCAAAATGCTTGTTGGGCTTGTATCCAATTTTCATTTTTCTTTGAGGCTTTGCTTGTAGTTGTTTTCATGCCGTTGCCTTCTGAGTTTCTATCTTGATCTTCCCTATCATCATAGTAACTTTTTATGGTCAGGTTCTTTTTTTTTTTAATTGTTCTTTTTTCCAGACTATTTCTTAACTTTTAAACTTTATGTTAGAGTACAGCTCTGTTCATTTCTGAGTGGAGGTGGGGAATCACTGTTCCAAGCTTCAAACTTTTTCACCCTGCTGTTTTCACAGCTAGTTCTGGAAGTCTGCAAGTGTCCAGTGCATCCAAGGTGATGTAATCTTGGGAGAGACAATCAGTGTGATCATTGCTATCCTCATCTGCATCCTCATTCTTACTCAGAAAAGGCCTCTGTTCCCTTGCAACTGCAAATGCTAGCACTCTTTTCTGCCCTGAACTATTAGCCACAACTGGGGAATGGGCAATGGAGTTGCCAATAGCACCCAGTCATGCTCCCAATGTCTGCACAGGGGTCCTCTGTAATCTCTTCCTGACCAGAAACCCAGTCCCCCTATCATCTCTAGGTGGTGAGAGCTCTTGGCAATGTTGCTGGTACTGTTGGTGGTAATGGTGGTACTATACTGCTACCCCTGTGAAGGCCCACAGCTGGTATTAGCACTGCACTGTACTCTAGGCTAGCCCCTACTCCAATGTTACAAAAACTCCTAAGTTGCCTAGGCCTGGAAAAATGTCACACCCTCAACTATTGTTGACTATGGCACTCCATAATTAGATTGGACATGTTATTTTAAAGTTGCTTGGAGGGGAAAATTGAGAGAGTTCAGCTAGAACCCTCGCTCTACTTTGCCATCTTAACTCTGCTCCCATCTTCCAAGGCATATATTCTATGGTAGAAAATATATCCAAATTAAGGTAAGCTGCCAGTTGTCAAAATATTGTTGTTCATTTGAAAATGATAAATCTATATCCTATATCAAGGTTCACTTCAACAATTCCAGATTATCATAATAAAACTTTCAATTTCTGCTCAGTAATACAAATTTTTTGAACTCTTCTGGGTTATCTAATACCTGGCAGAAGTCTAAAACAGTGAATAACTTGTACTTTAGTCATTATTGAGAACAAAAGCGTAAACAACATTTCTGTTCTTTGATTTGCCACCTTGGCTTGAAGAGTAATCTGGAAAAAGAATATAAAAGTTGTAAAAATGATTAGAACTTTTTATCCAGTTATTCCATTACTCGAATCCTGCGAGGTTGTATGGCATAGCAGAAATCAGATCAGCCTTAGATTTAGGAACGCCTGGGTTCGACTCCTAACCCTGATACATACTGGTTTTGTATGTGACCCTGGGCAAGTCACAACTCTAAGGCTCCAGGTTTCCCATGAGTTGCCGATATATATCTTTGGTGGGACTTTCCATACTGGGAGTTCTTCTGCATAAAGAGAATCACATTTACAAACAAACAAACAAAAATTTCTTTATGTATTATAAAAGAAGGGAAAAGCTACCTGTTTGAAGATATTTATAGCAGCATTATTTTCATGTCAAAAGACTGGGAATAACTAAAATGTCCAACATTTGAGAAATGGATGAATAAATGGTGGTTTATCATTATTATGGGATATTTGGTTATGAAATGTGATTAGGACTGATGAGTATAAGGATTATAAATATTGAAGGGAGTTTATGAAATAATATATGTGAAAATAGAGCACACACTCACTGCATATGTAAAAGGAAAAATTACGTATGTGTAAATATATAGGAAAATGGTGAAAAAGAAAGTTAAAGGGGACACACAGGGAGTACCTGATAAATTGTTATGGATATTTGTATGTATAAATGCATTTATTCAGACATAAATAATCATAAAATATAGTTAATTGATTTTGTTGACATTGAAGGTGAAGTTCATAATAAATCATTTTTGGAAAATAAAAGTAGGGATGTTGAGCAAACATTGGCAGTTGTAGAATTAGCATGTATTCCTTTTCATCTCCATAGGCTGACAGTGGACATTCGTCCTGTGGCCTGTAGGGTAATTGGTAATAATAAGTCTTTGTGCTTCTCCAGGCTAGAGAAGGGAGTATCAATATCCTGCTGGTCCTGGAATCTCTTCCAGATGGTCTGGCACCATGGGAATTTGCCTGGCCTGCTTTGTAGAACTAGCCATTGACTCACTTACTAAGAATGAGGCACCCCACACAGACATGAATCTAACATGTAGTATGATGGAACAGGGACTAAACTGATAGATGTTATTGGGAACCCAGATTCGCTCTATGGCTCTGCCTTTCAAAATGAAGAGACCATAATTCGCTGGGAAACTAAAAATTGTGTAGGCTTCTTGCCATTTCTACCACTTACTGAAAATCCTGGGAATGTTGTATCTAATAAACTAAATGGATGTGGAAAGAATAATTCTTATCTGGAAAATAACAACTAATGAATGCTTTGAGTTTGAGTTTTCTGATTTACTGAGATTTTAGAAAGGGGGTTATTTACATTTGCAAAATTATGTAAACAGTATTTATGGATTAAAAACTTAGCCACTTGTCATGAGTTCTGAGTAATTTTAGAAGACAACATTGAACTCCCGACACACAGAGGGAATTTCCAAGGAAGTGGCGTCTTCAGTGAATACCAGCAATTGATTGAGACCAAACAGGCAAAAGAAGAGAAAGGAAAGAAACCTACCTCCACCGAACAGCACATGCGACTCAATCATCAGTGAAAATCAATGAGGCAAAAAGTGGCCAAACCCCAAATGCCATTTGTCTTGGGTCTGCTGTGCTCAGTCTGAGCCACCTACCTGAATCTGCACAAATTTTAATCAGCCCACCCAAGCTTGTCTTCCTCAGATCTTGTTCTTGAATTTAGATGTTTCCTGACCACAGCAGAATGCTCTTTGCCTCCATCTTCCCATCCTGCAGATTTCTTCCTATGCCTGCTTCAAGAACCCAAGATGGTTCAACCCTGTTTGCCTTGTAACTTCAACCTAACATCTTCCCAGTAAAGTTACTACTATACATATTCCCCTAGCCAGTGAAAGCATGACCTTTCCTTCCATAGAGAAGCTGCTTGGCCTCTCCTGGATCCCAGCCCTGCTTCATCTGCAAACCTTCATTGTCTCTTCTGTAGACACTTAAAGAAGTCATCTACCCAGTCTGCACAGTTTATAACTTTATGCCATTTTAGCATGACTCCACCAAGTTCAGGACAAGGATACAAGATTAGAGAAAAAGGGGTCAGAAGGGGCTATAAAAAGTATTTTGTGGCATTTCCTGAGCTGTAGTTTGGAACCCCAAGAGATCTGTGGAAAGGAGTAAAGGTCCAAAGGGTCACAACATTTAAATTATGTATTTCTCAAGAGTCAGCCAATGATGGTGGTAGGTCAGAAGGCAATCAAGATATATAGATATATAGGTATCTACACATGATATGTGTATAGTATACAAATGTGTATCTATATATGCGCATATATACGCATATATAGATATGGTGTATGTGATGTGTATATATGAGGTGGCCCAGATTTCTTAGCCTCTGAGACCTGCCATCTGTATTATCCATTTCCTGTTCTTTAAGATCTGCAGTGAGACTGAGGAACAAACTAGGGCATCAGAATCCTGAGTAGCTTTTTGGCAGGCTCCATGGAGTTCAGTCTTTTTGTGTTCTTTGAAGGCAAAATATAGTAGGTGGAAGGAGAGAGAGGGAAAGTAATGAGTCTTTTTGCCTACATGGATGAATTTTCATCATCTTATATTTGTTTTATCATTTCCACTCTTTTTCAACAAAGCAAATCTCTGTTTTTCTTCAAGAGAATGAAGCATTTTTCAATCTGCAAAAATTCAAAGTGCTGAAAATCCAAAAAGCCTCACGAGGGAGGTATGTTGTGCCAAACAGTCATTGCAATAAGAAAACACTATAAATTAATGTAGTAATAGTCCACGTTTGCTAAGGAAGGAACTTAATTTATAGCGTGGAACAGGTTTCATTGCTTAGAAATTCTGGAAATCAATCTATGGCACAGAAATTGATCTGCTAAGAGGGAGGAAAATTGATTCTCAATATTGGCAACCACATCAGCTTTCTATCTCTGAAGAAACAACTCTTAGAAACAAGTTTATTAACCATTAAGGAAACACGAGATATTTAGCTCACCACCCAGATGTCCAGCAAAGGATTTTTATGGGTTAATTAGAAAATATAGTCATATTCGCTCAAATCAACTTCACCTACATGATTGCTGTCTTTGTTAGGTCTGCAATATGGAAATCAAAGATTAAATGAAGTAGAGAAGAGAAGGTATTTTACCAGCCTGACTATATTAAAGCTGAATGTTGCATCATATTGTAGACTAGTGCTTTGCCTCAAGTGTCATGATGTGAAATATTGGAAATCTTAGTGCATTTGCATATTCATAGTGCAGTGTTTTCCCCCCCATTCATGACATAGTGTTGGCATTCTCAAAAAGAAAAACTGTAGCTGATGGCAATTTTTAGCTGAAGAGATGTGAGCATGTGAGCAATATACCATCTTCTGTCAGCGGCAGAGGAGCATATGGGGCCCATTAACTCACCAAATCTGCTACCATTCTGCAAATTTTTATTAAGTGGCTGTAGTCCTTAATAGTCACTTATGTTATAGTATGTGTATCAAATGCTATCAATAAGCAAGTGGCTTGTTTTCCCCCTGTGAGAATGCATTTGAGGTATAAAAGAAAGCCTGACAAAAAGAATAAAACATATTTTAAGTGATCACTGTGTTAATATAAATGTATCCTACCAGGATGCCAATTCCTGTACGTATTATGTGCTCCCTAATGTTTGCTACTTCTGAGTACTGCAAGTGCCATCTTTAACACAAATGATTTCTATTATTTTCCTTGTTTTTAATTCCTCCAGGCTTCATATAGAAAACCTGGTCAAAATTCAGTCAGAAGAGGCTCTGCTTCTCTACCCTCTATTCACTATTCTGTTAGCAAAGAAATAGCTATTGTTCACTGGTTCTCCCTGGCTTCCAAGGCCCAGAACCAGAAATTATTAAACATTTCTCATGCAAGGTGCCTAAGATCCTCACACATGCTAAATCAAGGGGCACACAAGAAAAAACAAACAAAAACTAAGCCATTAATGTCCCATTTTAGGGTTGCCTTGTGGTAGTGACCATCACATAGTGACTTTTGATCTGATATTTAGTGACAAGTAGCAGCCTGTTAGTAGAAATCCAGTTTCTCTAAGTGGACTCCACCAAAAACCTCACGGACCCACATCCATGGTGCCTGTGGGTATTTAATAATGGTGATAATAAAAAAAGTCTTGCAATCATCAACTTTTAAGGACCCAAAATACTTCCTATATATCTCTTCTGTCACCATAAAGTTCTCCTTAGGTAGTCAAGAGCAAATTGAATTAACATTTGCATAAAGAAAAGGGGAGGTGGTCTTCTCTAGCTTGTAAAATATGCAACCCAACTGGATGAGAAACTGTGGCTTCCATTCCAGCCGTCGCCCATCACTGAATCTTTTAGCAACTTGCTGTTCAGTGCAAAAAGCTATTTTCGCATCAGACATAACTGTTAATTTTCAATCTTTTGTAAATTAGTGCTTTGTATAGTATTACACATCTGTCTTGTTTGCCTTGTTATAGTTCCTGTTTCTGTACTAGATAAATATGCTGCAGAACTACTAATACTAAACTTAATCTCCAGAGGAAGATTTTTAAAAATAATTCCCAGGTCAAGTCACTTATATTAGTTATATGTTAATTGTGACACTTGTCATGAAAAACATAAATAAAAATTAATATATTAAGCCATGATGGCATCTTTTATTTTTATAATATTTATTTTTGAAAATAATAGAAAGCTTCATTTACTTGAGCCCACAGTAACAGTAATATTTTATTTTATTTTGTTTGGAGAAGTAGAGGGAGGCAAGACCCTTAAGCTCATTATGACTTGATGATTATCATCTGTATTCTTTAAAAAAATTAATAAGAGTTGCTAAGAAATCTCTCTAAGGAACTATTAGAAATAACTATGTGCTACCACCAAGAGAGGCAATGATTTCTCAAGAGTGGTAATGACATTTGTGCATTCATGAAGTAAGATACCATACTTAAAATCAAAGCGAATAGATTATTTGTAATACTTTGCCTTTTCTCCTGTGTGTGATACTTAGTTACCCAAAACACTCCTTGATTTTACCTTATTTTTTTTCTAAAATATGCAGGCCTGTCCTGACATTTTGTTAACTGGTTCCCACCAAAAAAATACAGTGTTGGGGTGAAACATTATGGACAGTTCAGTTGGTGCCATAGGAACAATGTAATAAATAGGTAGCCTTGTCATTTTGTAGCTGCATTTTATCATGTTAAATGGGGTCTGAGTATAATTTGCTCATGTAATTAATACAAAAAGACATTGGTCGGGGTGACATTTTATAAGGCAGTGTAGTATAGTAGAAAGAGTTCTAGACTTGGAGTCAGAAGAGACCTGGGTTCAAACCTTACCCCCAATACTTAACCTCTTGGAACCTCAGTTTCCCCTTCTGCAAAATCAGGATAATAATGTTTGTAGCACTTACCTGGTTTAAGAATCAGTGAGATAGTGCACATAAAGCATTTTGCAAACATTAAAGTACTATTAAATTTCAGCTATGATGAAGGTAACACAGTAACGTATACTTTATCTCCTATCTCAGTAACACCTGGCATTCTTTGAAAAGATGTTTCAGAAATCTCACAAATAAAGTAAGACTCCTTATTCCTGGTGTTCTTACTCTTTTTTTGTGCCATCAATCCCTTTGGCAGTCTGTTGAAAACTTTGGACCTTTTCTCATAGCAATTATTTAAATGCACAAGCTAAAAGGATGATGAAAGAAACTAATCGTATTTAAATAAAGTTATATTTAAATTTAAATCTATATACCAACCCCTTGGTGGGGTGGGGGTCTGTCATCCCCTGGTTAAGAGATTGTGCCTTATGTAAAGACTCAAACCAAGGCTAATACAACGGTGTGGGAGTCAGGAGAGATTGGTTTGATTCCTGATTCTGCTAACTTTGAGCATATAACCTCTTTATATCAAAGGTTTCTTCATCTATAAAATGGGGATAAAAAGACTAACCCCTACCCACTTTAAAGATATTCATAGAAAAGCAAGATAATCAAAGCCAACCTTTTAGCTATTCAGTGCTGCAGTGCACAATTAGTCGAGTCAGGTCCTCAGCCTATGTTGCCATCACTGAAGAGATAAAAACCAGATGCATACCCAAAGTAAAACGTTTTGGAACTGGACAGAATCAGCATCCACAAAGGAGGTGGATAAGGGGATCAACTTTCTCTAATTCTCTTTGTGGCTACCTTAGACACATTGCTCTGACACCTTGACTGGTGTCAAAAAAACAGGACTGCAATGAGCAGGGTATATCCTGCATCTGATTCTCAGTAATGATGTGTATTCATCACAAATGCCATCCTGGAGCTCCGTGAAAAGTGGTAGCAGCTGCAAAGGCCTAGAGATGAACCTTGATGTGTATGTATGTATTTATGTATGTATATACATATATATATGTATGTATGTGTGTGTATGTATGTACACATAGATATATACACACAGATATATATATATACCTATATATACATACACTAGAAAGATAGTATGCGTATGTAAATATACACGTACATGCATATGTGTTATGTATATATATGTATTCATATTTGGATATAAAATGAACACTATGTTCAAAGACTAACATAATGTTCATGATGTGGGTATCAGTGTAGTAGTAATTTGAATCACAAATTCAATATCACTCATGTCTGGCAATATGAGGTTCTTAATACAACCTTGGTAATTGTTGACTTGACACTCGCCATCATCAGTTTGATATTCAGATAGGAAATGTAGTGTTGGATCACAAAGTCTATCAAGAAACTTCATTGGATATATGACCTAAAGCCATGGAGATTAGTTTTAACTACATCCCGGATAGTATAAATCACTAATGAGGTAGGTGCCTGGAGAATAAAAAAAAAAGAAAAGTTGATCTCTAATGTTGCCTGCAGTGGTTTATGCATGAGAAGATTCACTGTGGAATGAGAAGAGCAGATGCTTATAGTTAACCCAGCATGCAGTGGAAAGAATAATGTATAGAACCTCTCTGTGGGTCTATATGACTAATAAAAATTTTTTTACGAAGGTCAGAAATGGCTTGTTTGTTGAAATCAATATCTTGTGTAAAAGATATTGAATGGCTCATGTAGCATGGGATGATGTATAATAGATAAACTACCTGAATACCAGATTGGAGTCAATGGGACTGCAAAAGGGTGTTCTGAAGGCCAGAAATTTTGTGGGACCTGCCAATGGTCTATTTTTTAAAAAAAGACAATGAGCATATGTTTCAGAAATCTAACTAATAAAGTAAGACTCCTTATTCTGTATCTATTCTTATATATCTATTCTGTATCTTATTATATATATACATATATATATATATACATATATAGCTCTGCTATTTGATAGTTCTTCACTCTCATCAGTAAATCAACAAGCATGTATTAAGTGCTCATTGTCTCCCAAGCCATGTGCTAAATGATGGAGACACAAAGAGGTGTTTATATTCTTCTTTTTTTAATTATTTTGTTTAATTTTATTTTTTCGAGGGGAGAATTCAGGGCAATTGGGGTTAAGTGACTTGCCCAAGGTCACACAGCTAGTAAGTGTGTCAAGTGTCTGAGGCCACATTTGAACTCAGGTCCTCCTGACTCCAGGGATGGTGCTCTACTCACTGCCCCACCTAGCTGCCCCAAGGGTTTACATTCTAATGGTAGAGAAAGAATAGACATATATGTTAATATGCAAAATACACAAAGTGAATACAAAGTATAGTTTTGGAAAAGCAATATGCCAGAGTCTTGGGGAGAGTGGGATATAGAGGGGAGTCTTCATGTACAAAGTGATGCTTGAACTGAATCTTGATAGAAACCAGAGACTCCCAGAGTACATTCCAGGCATGAGGATGGAAAAGGATGTGTTGTGTGAAAAGAATAGCAGCTAAACTGGCAATGGATCACAGGGTGCAAAGAGGGATGTAATGGAATAATGTTTTAGAAAGGTAGAAAGGTGCTGAGTTCTGAAGAGATATAAATGTCAAATAAAAGGTTTTTTTAATATAATAATTGATTATCTAGAGGTAATAGAGAGTCACTTGAGGTGTGTGTGAGAGAGAGAGAGGGTGAGGTAGGGACAGGAAGTGATATGATCAGACTAGTCTTTGAAGAAAATCACTTTCACAGCTATGTGGAAGATCTCTTTGAATGGGGAGAGAGTTGAGGTAGGGAAAGGAGACAGGACTGTGCATAGCTTGGGTAAGAGGTGATACAATTCTGAATTTGGGTGTAGTTGTGGGAAGAGAGGGGAAAGGATGCATAGAGATAGAAATGTATGTGGTCAATGAGCCTGAGGAAGTGAGGGTGACACTGCAGTTGATAAGCTAAGTTCCTGAAAAAATGGTGATACCCTTGACAATAATAGGGGATTTTGAAGTCAATGTTGGATTTTGAGGGAAAGATGAGTTCTCGTTTGAACACGTTGAATTTGAGATACTTATGGGACATCCAATTCAAAATATTCAACAGGCAGCTTGTGGTCATAGAGTTAAATGTGAAGCTTGACTGAAAAACTTGAGAGGCAGCAAGCAGTATGATCACAAAACAACATCTCTCATGTCTGGCAACATCGGTTGTTTAGGCAGCCTTGGTCATTATTCACCTGACACTGACCACCATCATCAGATAGGAAGGAGACTGCCATAAATACTGTCATCCTGCCATAAATATTGTCATTTATTCTGTCTTTCCATACCCTAACCTGTGCTTTTTTACCTCAAAATTTGAAATCGCTGGAATCTCCTTTATTTTCCATTGTTTGCTAATTAGTTTGTAGGTTTATTGTGAGCTTCTTGATGCAATGTGGTGTAATGGAAAGAGCCTTGGACTTGTGCATCGTGCCTGAGTTCAATCCTAGTTAAAGTAAATAATTAAATACTATTAACAGCCAATTAGAAGACGTTTAATCACTACATAGAGCAAACATCCCTTAGTCATTCATGTTGTCATTTGGAATGAAACCAAGAAGAAAATCTGTGTGTGCTCCAAGGACCTGTTCTCATAGCATAGTCCACGTATACTACAGATGCATTACCTGGGAAGTGAAACCTTAGAGAATCCACAAACAGTGGCAAGACAGGTGATGTAAAAAGTGAATTTTTAAAAGAGAGAAAAGAAAAAAAGAAATCAATATGGGCGAACGTGGTATCTATCCTGTATGTTATGGCCTTTGAAAATGTCAAACACGAACTATACATGGCCATTACGCAGGATGTGATTACTGGAATAACCACACCAACTTCCACCTTGAATGACTATGTGACATAGTAGAGAATGGACCAGACTGGATGTCAGGAAGACTTGTATTTGCCTCAGACATTTCCTATCTATATGTTCCTGAGCAAATCAATTAACATCCCAGCCTGAGTCTCCTCATCTGAAAAATGAGCAAGAGCACCTACCCCACAGTGTTATTGTGAAGATCAAGTGAGATAATAAATGTAGAATTCTTTGCAAACCTTAAAGGTCTGTTTAAATGTTAGCTTGGATCATCATCATCATCATCATCATCATCATCATCATCATCATCACTGGCTCATTTCCTCATTAAGTCTTCCTCCAGGTTCAATAGACAGTCTTATATATGACTGAGTTCTAGAATATTTCACAAATTTCAAACATTCTCCCTCTAATGGCTGTTTTTCTTTCTCTTTTGAGTTACTTTTCCTTCTCTCAGTATTAAATCGTGTCCTTTTAGGCTTGGACTAAAATCATTGTAAATGACTGTGCTCTTTAATAACAATTTCAAATAGCCTAGAATCACAGACAAGCCTTTAAACAAGGTATAGAAGGCAGCAATAGAATGTACAGGCAAGTACAGCCAATTCATTTCCCTTCTCTGTCCTTTCCTCTCTATTAGTCGTAGAAGTAGAGAGGGAGTGGTCAGATATGCAGATGTAACTTTCCAGAAAATCAAAGTTAGTCAGCTAGTATTTATTATGCACCTACTGTATACAGGGCCCTTGCTAAGTGCTGGGGAATTCAAAGAAAGGTAAAAGATAGTCTCCACCCTCAAGGAGCTCATAATCTGATCAGGAAGACAATATGCAAACAACTATGTACAGATAAGATATCTACAAAATAAGGTGGAGATAATTAAAAGAGCATTAGCATTGATGAATACACTTCTACAGAAGGTGGGACTTTAATTTAGACTTCAAGGAAATCAGGGAAGCTCAGAGGTAGAGGAGACTGACAGACAAACAGACATGAGGACAGCAAGTGAAAATGCTGAGAATTGGGAAGAAAGCTGTTGTGGATTAGACTCAAGTAGTCTCATCTGTCTCATGTTACTTGGTTAGGCTTGCCTGCTTTCTGCTACATTTCTGCTCTTACTGCCTTATACAATAAGTGTCCTCTTATACAGCCACATTTCACTCTGAGCCTTTCCATTGACCTCTGCTTTCTATTGAAAGAGTTCTGTACCTGATTTCCTTTTCCTTCTTTGTGTAAAAAGTGGTAACTTGGGTTCAAGCCTTCCTTTTCCTATCTGTTTCAGCCACTTGGCTTCAGACCCAGATGGAAATTCCTTTCAAGGGCAAAAGTCCTAGAGGACCTGGGACACTCTGGGTAATGTGTGTCCAACCCTCTCACCCAATGGAATATCTCTGGGGTAGGGCTTATAATTTCAAAATGTAAGAAGTAGCATTTTATTATATATACAACATAAACACAGATTGATGGAAGGGAGAAAGCAGGGAGGAATGGAATGGATAACCCAGTACAATGTATGATTCAAAGTTGTTTTTATTTAGTTTTAGAACATAGAGACATAAATTCAGGTGCTCAAATTAAACACTCTGTACGCAGCCCTTTTAGGGTACCCCATTCAATACCAAGCTATATTTTGCTGCTGCAACAGATAGAGCTTAGTGGTAAATCATACAAAGACAGCCTTGACTTTCAGCAACTAGTCCACCAAGCCAATTGTCAAATATCTAAAATTGAAAGTAGAATATATTTGGGAAACTATCCAACCATCTGTTCTGTTATTAAGTGTAATAATTTTGATTAAATGTCGCATAAATAGGTCTATGAGTTAACTTCTCCCGATACAAAAATGCAATCACACAAATAAAGAATCTAGAAAAGGCATTAAAGAAAAATGTCACTGCCCGCATAAAGTACTTTCTTTATAGTGACATCCAGTATAAACATGTCTTTCCTGACTTATTTTTGAACACGAGGCTATATCTTATAAATGAGGAGAAAGTTCATATCTCATACCTTTGCTAAAGTAAAAGATTTAATCTCTTATATATCTAAAGTAATGTTCCATCTGTTCAAAATGGTGAATTTAAAGAGTGTCTTATCTTTGTCTCTTTTCTTTCCTTCCATTCAGTGCCAGATGAAAGTAAAGTTCATTCATTGGCTGGACACAAATTGGGTAAGAAATTCCTCATAACTCATTTTACTTTCTCCCTTCCTGGAAACTGCTGACCAAATACAAGTAGCAGTTGGAGCCTGTTTCCATCCACCAGTCACAGAAAGGCTTGCTAATTAATACATGAGATGTCTCTGACTTCCACAGTGATAAATTATGGCTTGGCTCTATGCATAGCCGCATGCAAGCTGATGTGAATCATCTGAAGCAAAAGTATAGCAGTTCTCTTTAAAAAAAAAAAAAGTGAAGTTCACAAAAAAGTCAAGAAGTATGTCAGTTGAATATTAAGAGCAATGAAATTTTTAAAAGGACAACAAAAAAGCTTCAGTTTTTCTCATATGACTTTGGCATCCTAACATCACAGTGAAAATTTCGACAGTGTAAATTTTTTTTTCTTTCTATTCTAAAGAACCGAGGTTACAAAAATGTCAATTAACTGTCCTCACCAGAGTGTTTAACCCCAACACATGCAAGCGTACACACACTCTCTCTCTCACACACACACACACACACACACATATACACACCCCTTCAAAAGCAGACTATATCATGTTATTTTGTTTTAATTAATGAGTGATCAGCTCAAAATAACCCTAGAAAAGCTCTGTGATACGAGCATCTTCTGAAACCTTCACTGTCATTGTAGGCTAAAAGAAAAGCCACCTTCATAGCTTCTGTATTTCAACTTGTCTTTTGAAATCTGGAAGTTTAGAGTCTGTTCATCCTGATGCTTAATTATATTAAAATAGGTGTAATCAATGTGTTCCCTTGCTAAGATTTTTCAAAAAATCAAAACTTTGAATTTAAGTTTTTTTCCTAAAATATAGCACCTCAATATGGGTTGAAATAGATGTGGAAATGCTAAACAAATTTCCTTTCTCAGGCCAGCATTTTCTGCTGTATTTGATGACAGTGATTGCCTTAGTATAATCACAAACCAGGGTTCCAATCTCTGATTACTTGTGTCAAGCCAGATAGATCTGTTATCTGGAGTTATTTTATCATGAAGGGCTCCCCTAAGCCAAATCTCCCTGTCCTTTTCTAAATGCTATCACTTTATCCCAGGTCTAATCAACTTTACTGGGCCTTAGTTTGCTCATCTGAGAAAGAAGAATCTTGACTAGATGCCCTTTGAGACCTTTTCCTCTAAACCTGTGATCCTAGGATGTGTTCAAATTCAAGGTCAAAGGAAAGGTCTGAAGTGCTCCTCCTATTAGAGACTTAATTCCTTTGTGATCAACACCCTTTACTCTTCCCAGTGATCTCTCAAATCACTTCAGATGAGCCTTCCAAAAAATCCAGGCTTTGGAAAAGGAACATACATTGCCTCCCTTCTAATGGGAGATCTTCAAGGAAAGTCTGGACGGCCTTTTGTTGAGTGTTTCATAAAAGGAATTCTTCAGGTAAGGTTGGACAGGATGGCTGCTCAAGTCTCTTCCAACTCTGAATTTGTGACTCTAGGCTTTCCACTCTTTCTTCGTCATCTTTAACTCAAACCAGTTGAATACTTTTAAGGTACTATATATCATGTACTAAACAGTTCCAGTTCTCTGAGGAGTTTCTACTTTGTTAAAACTCTGCTGGAGAAATTATCTATCTTAGTCTTAGATTTGCCACTCAGTACAACAGAAGGATTGCAATATGTTGGCCTCCTTCAGTTTTCTGAAACAAAAGGGAAAGGCTTTCCCATCAATGAGCATCTCCCGTGTTTATATGCCAATTATGTTTTCAGCCATAAGTGGCCTTGATGCCTCATTAGTTCCATCATGTTTCAAGGCAAGATTATGATTTTTTTTATTTTAATACTTCTCCACATTCTTTAGTGATACCAGCAGGGGAAGAATTGGTTCACAACTCTTGGCTTATTTTTCCCCCTATTTCTCCTAATAAAGAACTCAAGAGGATTAGATCACTGTGAGAGAGAAAGTTTCTGTGGGAGTGATAAAACTGCCACGTGCTGATTGTTCCCACCATCTTATTTAAAAATATTCTAGTACTTGAGTTTTTATAGGTATCAGAAAGGCTAGGTCATATGACTCATGAACCCCAAGGATATTTGCTGCTATTTTTGCCTTTCATGGATATAGTACTTCTTCTGTGTCTTCGTGCTGTTGCCTAAAGATGTGAGTTGTCTGTCTAGAATTAGAGTAGAAGATTGAAAAATGTTAAACAATCCTTTAAAGACTTTTTCATAAGTCTTTCTAAAATAAACAAATAAGAAATAAAAATTTTCTGGCTCCTTTCAGGAAACTAAACACTAGACTATTTTTATTCAACTTCTAAACAGTTAGATTCTGGGTTAGCCAAAAACTCTGTTATCATCACACTTTTTCATAGAGAACAGTGTCATCTTTCCTAGGGCTATCTGTGTTTATGAAAGGGACTAGGCTTGTAGAGAACAGAATTAAAGGCCAATTTGACACATGACCTTTGGGTTCCAGTATCTTTTACCTCCTTCTTTTCCAATCCCAATGATGTGTGTTTCAGATGACGCAGATTTTTTCTCTCCCAGTTGTTCTTCACAGTATGTGGCTGCTTAGTATTTCTCCCATTTGGATTTTCATCTTTAGACTGATCTTTCCCTACTGTGCTCACCAGTTTTAATTGGAATTACTCATCTACTTTCCACAGCCGTGGTTTCCCTCCAGAATTGCTTTTCTGAAAATCTTGAGACAGAAGTCATCATCTTTCTAGGAGAGAATGCATTCTCCTCCCCACTTTTTTTTAATTACAGAGATACAGGTAGCTTTCATTCTGTCCAAAACCATCAAAAAGTCAAACAAATTAGATTTTGAGTGCTGACCTAAATGTATCATCTTCCCTCTCATTCTGGATGATATGCAACATTTTAATAAATTTGTCTGGGTAAAAGATCTCCTGAGTCAGCTCCTTTAGGTTTTGGAGGATCATTTTAATGCCAAGTTACATCTGTTGGTCTGGCTCGGGTGCATCCCAAATATGTGACAGGCTTGCTGGCATGGACGCTGTAGCTGTCTTCCTCTCTAAGTGATGCCTGAGAACTTAGGTCAAGCCAAAGCCTCAGACAAGCTAGATGGTTCTAACATTCTCATCCAAAAGTCAGCCCTTCTCCCTTTCCCTGAATCAAAAGATGAGTCAGATATTCAGGAGAGGACCTGTATTCCCATCATTCTCTGACAAGAGGGAAAGCATCCTGCCTGAATTTACTGTTTGTTTGCAGTTTGTCAGGCCATTTTTCTGTCAATATTTGTATCTACTTTTTGGGTAAGATTCCCCCTTTACTCCTTACCGCCCCCCCCAAAATAAAACTCCTGTCTCTTTATCATATAAGCAGAAATCTTTTTGTTATCATTCTAGTTTTTTTTAAAGATCATAAGTACATATTAATTCATGTTAAAACATAAGCATAGGATGTAACAAGAAATTCCAAGAACTCACTCAAATGGATCCATACCCTCCTTAATTTGGGAGTTTATTCAAGTGAGGCAAATCTCAGCCCATTAAGTCCTGCCCATCCTGTATGACTTTCATCCACGTTCTTCCAGAATTCTCCATAGGAGGTCCACCCAGCTTGCTGGAGACCTTCTTAGCTATAGCCATCCACCTTTCCTCATTTCTCTTGCCTTTCTCATGATCAACTCATCTTTTCTGTGATATACAATTCTTTGATTACCTCACCTCATTTATTCCTGTTCCTCTTCAGGATTCCCTCACAAAATCCAGATATCAGCAAGGCTCAAGTCAAAAGGAAAACTATATCATAAAATGTAAATTAAAATGAATAGGAACTTTTGGAAGAGTGAGCCAAGTTCTAAGAACCTTAACCCAATTGGTATTACTTCTTAGCTGTAGCTGAACTCAGGTGCTGGGTATGCTCAATGGTACAGAATATTTCTTTGAAGGAAATCTTTTTTTTTTAATTTTCTATTCTGTATACCCCACTCTGGAACCTGAGTTCATTCTGCATTAAGCCCTGATACACTTGTAAATTTTTCTTTTTACTGCATCTTCATTTTTTGGTTTTGATTTACGGCTTGGAACTCTTTTAAAATGTATTGACTGTCTGCTGAGATCTTTGCTGACACAGGTCTTTAGGATGATGCAGTGCTGAAGAAAAGCTGATGAGTTCTTCTTTATGAGCTCTGACATATTAATTAGGAAAATGGACTAAAAAAGCTTTCCTATTTCTATTTTAATTTCTGATGTGCCCAAACATTTAGCTATAGGGTTGTAAAATAAGTGAGCCCTGTGAAAGCTAATAGGGGCAAAAATCCAGCGCTTTACTGAGACAGGTTTTCAATCAATGAAAAGGCAGGGTTGTCCAGGGGAGATAAGGTGGAATTTAGACCTAGATTCAAATCCCAACTCTGCCACTTGGCAGCTAGGTGGCACAATGGACAGAGGATGGAGCCAGATGTCAGGAGGACCTGAGTTCAAATGTGGACTTGGACAGGCTTGAACACTTAGCAGCTCTGTGAGCCTGGGCAAATCACTTAACCTTTGCTTCAGTTTCCTTATTTGTAAAATGGAGATGATCATGGTACCCTCCTCCCAGGGTTGTTGTGAGGATCAGATGAGGTTATTATTGTAAAGAGCTTAGCACAGTGCCTGGCATATAGTAGGGGCAATAGAAATATTAGCTATGGTGATGATGATTGATGATAGTGTGACCTTGGGCAAATCCCTTCCCCTCTCTGGGCAAAGGTTAACTACCTCATCTGGGCTAAACATGGATTGGGGGGAAATAAAATTGAAGTATAAGAGCTAGTTCCTTTCCTCAAAGAACTTATAGTTTAGTTGGAGAAACATGCCTTACCCGAAAGAGAAGGCACAGTGATAAAGCCTCATAAAGCAGATGGTCTTTTACTTGTTGAGGCTCCTGCAAGCTGAACAATAAGTAGGAAAAGTTCTATGTCTTTCCTATATGAATTACATTCGTTCTCTTTATAAAGTATAACAATTTCCTATTAAGCTTCCTAGCAGATCTCTTCCTGTTTTCTTGTCAATCTGTGCATTCATGTGGTATGCATGCCTGTGTTTGTTTGGATGTCACTTGCAACTGTCATCCACTTGAAGTCCCAGAATGATTTGGTACTTTGACACATTTGTCACTCAGATTTAAATTACTGTATACAAACACACTTAAGGCCGTAGCCAAAGAGTGCTCAGGTGCTCCTGAGAATCTCTGGCACTCTTGGAGACCTTTACTGAAGAGAACAAAACCCTTTTAAATATTTTTTAAAATGACACTAAAAATAAAAACACAGGGAAGTGGAATGAGTTTTAAAAAATTGTGTTGACCCCACCCCCAGTTTTTTTCTTATACTTTTATGAACACAGTATAATACTAAATACAGCAGCATCTAAAATGAAAATGTGTTGTTTTCATTGTTGGAATAACCATCATGATAGTGTCACAGATTTGAAACTGTTACTCTATTTCCATAAGGCTTTTCCTCTAAAACCATAAGGTGTCGTTAAAAGATACGATCTTAGCTCCTAGAGGCAACTAGGTGGCACAATGGAGAGAATGCTGAATCTTGAATCAGGAAGATTTGGGTTCAAATGTGGCCTCAGATGCTAGCTGTGTGATCCTAGGCAAGTTTCTTAACCTCTGTCTCAGTTTCCTCAACTGTAAAACAGGAATAACGATAGCTACCTCACAGTGTTATTGTGAGGTTAATATTTATAAAACTCTTAGCAGAGTGCCAGGAACACATTGAGTACCTAGTAAATGTGTATTTCTTTCTTTCCTTTGGATTTTAAAAATCTAATTCTTTCAGTTCCATTATTCTAGGACAATAATAGACAAGATCATAAGAGTTCAGTTCACTACAATGCCTTTATCTGATACATTTTAAGTTCTGATTTAAAAATTAAAATCACGCCTTTTGAACTGGAAAGGATCCTAGCATCATTAAGTGCAAGACCTCATTTCATAAATAAACTGAGGCCCCAAAAGCAAATTGCCCTTGATCTCGCAGGTTTTAAGTAGTAGAGCTAAGATTTGAAGCCAGGTCTTCTATTTTATGTAAAGCCCTATTTGTTTTACACCACACAGGAATGTTTTTGTCACTAGACTCAGAAAAATATTTTCACAAATTTCCCAGATGCTCCAACTTCAGTTTATGTTTGCTAGGGCACATCGGCTGTTCCCTGAGTCTAGCACTTTCTACAGCAGCGTGACTCTGACTTAACATTGACATATTGGCTTCTTGGCATTTAGGGACCTAAAATGCAATGGAATAAGTTAACTGAAGGAAAAAATGCCAGAGTGTCTTAGAAGGTGGGGTAGATTGTAGGAGGGACTAGAAATTGGAATCCTCTGCTTCACTTAACACCAAATTTATGCAGCGATATGGGCATGTTCATCCCTGCAGATAATTAATCAATTTATTTACCATTTTATAGCATTTTATTTATAAATAACTTTTTCAAGCTGGCACATGTATATTCTATATAGAATGAAATTTGAAAATCAAATGGGATTTTTGAGCTGCAAGGAACCTGAAGACCATCTCATCACTGATCTCAAACTCAGATTTTTTTTTATTCATTTCATCAGTTTTCGGCAATCATATCAATATTTGTACGTCTGCTTTCTTCATCTTTGTTTCTCTTCAAAAAGATTTAAGTGGATTAAGTAATGATTTGAGCAAAGGGGTACAAAGGTATACTTTGAGGTGTTTTAAACATCCATTGTTGGTAACAGAGGGCTTGAGATGTTTGATCCAAGCCAGAACTTTTGTAAGTGAGGAAGCTGGTCGTCAGGGAAGTCTGAGGCAACTTGCCTAAATTTCCTGCTTCTCAGTAACAAAATTAGAAATAAAATTCAGGCCTTTTGATTTGTACTTCATTGCTCTTTCCACTGCCCCACAATACCCAGGAAAACCTACCAGCACAGCAAGAGGCACCATGGAAATGAAATGATTTATATAGTCTCTATTCCTGGTATATCTAGAAGATGATTGTGATAGTGTATGGGCATGATTATTGGAGGTGAGGTGAGTGGAGGGCAGAAATTCAACAGCAGAAAAGTGTGATCATGCACCTTTACTTGCAGCTATATTAAACATGAGGAACCCCTATCATTCTAAATCAATCTGCATATTATTATTGTTATTATTAGCATTATTGTCTATGAATAAATGTTTAAATCTATGGCTAATGTAAATTTTATTTAACTTTTCATTCAGTCTATCAATAGGATAGGTAATGAAGATACTAAGAAAAGCAAAAACATGGTGCTTGCTCCCAAGGAACTCACAGACTAATAGTTTTACATGATTTGTTAATGCAAAGAATGGCATGAGATGGCTCCTTCACTGTTTTAACCATCAGATGATACTTTGGGGTCTTTTGGGGGGATATAGCAGCTCATGAGGAACATCAACTAATTTCTGCTACAGTAAAGGGGATGTTTGCGTCAATGGCATCATGGAGACTCCAAGTTAAAGTATTTGAAATAAACAGATTGTGAAATAGAACAAGGAAAATTATTTTTATCTACATAAAATATTTGTCGTAATGGTAGTTTTTTCTAATAGCATTTGATCCACATGCACTTATGTTACTGTTACTAATATTCTCTATAACAAATGTCTTTAATTTTCTCTTCTTTCTGATTATTCAGGATTTGGTGAAAATTTATCTTTTCAGATGACATTCCCAATGGGTGGTCTTAGCTTAAATGTTAATTGTTTCAGAACAGTTATAATTAAAAACAACAAAAATCTTCAGCTGTTTAGAATAATGAAAACAGTGAATTTCTCTTTGGCTTTTTTTTTTTCAAAGAAGGAAACACTCCATGTATCAGATGCTTCAAATATGGCTGAACTTTACAACTTTGCCATCCATGGGGAATGTGTGTCTTGCTGAGTTTGGAAAACAATGGTTTGGAACTGACAATTTTAATAGCATTTGTAAATGCCAGAGTGAGCATCTGTGGTACAAAATGTTATTAAATGATTACATGATGGTTGATAAATACAAATGGAAAGTTTGACATCAGAACTTTTCACTGCAATCTAATATATTTACAGACTTTTTTTAAACTCCCAGTGCTAATGGAGGCAGGGGCAGTGGTGCAGATAATAGAAAACAAGTAGTTGAAAAAATTAGGAGAAAGCACCATCATTACACAGTGCATCATTGTTTGGAGTCAGATGTACCACAGGTAAAATCACATTTTCTAAAACATAGTACATCTAGGAAAAGTCCAGTAGATCATAGCTTATAGCATGAATATTAGTCCTCATTCTTCAAAACCCATATTAGAGCTTCAAGTTTATATTTGGCTTCGGGATGACTTTGATTATATGAGCATGGGCGTATCTAAAAGTCTTACCATTGGATCCCTGAAGCACAATCAGTGAAGTTACATTTTGAAGAATGAAATGAAGGAAATGAAATGTTTGCTAGATACCACATCTTTTATCTAACTCTCTCTCTACTATACTCTAATTAGGTATGTATCATGTTATTTCTAAGAGCAAGTGTACCTTTGGTTCTCATTTCTGTCTTTGTCTTATAAGCTTCCTGTGTAACTCACATTTTTCAATCTCATCCAACAAGCATGTATTAAACTCCTACTGTGTGCACAGCATATTCTAGGCATTGTGACTACAAAGATTAACTCTAATTAAAAAAGTCTTTCTCTCAAGATGCCAATGTTCTATTTGGGAATACAGAATATAAACAGATAAACATATGCAGAAAAATATATAGACAGCTAGGTGCCACAGTGGATAGCATACTGAACTTGGGGTCAGGAAGACCTTTGTTCAAACCCTGTTCCAGATACTTACTATCAGCATAATTGTGGAAAGTCGCTTGACCTCTCTCCACTTCATTTCTTATCTGTAAAATGGGTATAATAATAGCATCTAGTTCACAGAGCCATTATGAGAATAAAATGAGATAATACATGTAAAATCCTTTGCAAACCTCAAGACTGTGTATAAATACTACTTATCAGTATATCATCTTGATCATTGTCCTCTAAGGATGGAGAAAAGACTAAAAAGAAGGGAGATCTCAAGTACTTTGCCATTGGAGAGGTCATGTGAGTGGAGCCTTATAGGGAGCCAGGGAAATTAATTCCAGGCATGGGAGATAACCTGTGCAAACACAGGGAAGTATGGCAGATGGAACAAAAAGTTCAGAGAACAGCAAATAGATCAGTTTGGTTGGATGGTCTGTGAAGGTGAACAATGTGAAGAGTCCCACTGGGAAGTAAGGTTGTATGAAATCACCTGCTCTTTGACCTTGGGCAAATCACTTAACATTTCTGTGACTTAGTTCTTAATATATGAAATGAGGGTGTTATATTTGATGGCCTGCAAGGTCTATTCCAGCTCTAAATCTATGATCTTATTGTTAGCTATAAAAGATAACTTAGAGTTGGATTGTCAATATTTTTTAGTGCCTATGCTAAAGTATTTGTAATTTATCCTAAAAGCAATAGGGAGCCATCAAAAGTACATGAGCAAGAGAGTAGCATAATCAGAATGGTGCTTTGAGAAGATTGTTTTTATAGCTCTGTGGAGGATGGATTAGGAGAACAGTAACTATAAGTTTTGTGTCTAATTTGGAGACTTTAGCAGTAGTTGAAATGAGAGGTGATGGGGGCTCAAATTAAGATAGTAGCTATGGGAGTAGAAAGAAAGGTATAGATTTGAGGGATTCTTGTGGAACTAGAATTATCAAGACTTGACCAACTGATTGGATATGGAGGGGAGGGTGTGAGGAAGAGAGAAAGTTGGGGAACCTCAACAGAAATAATGAAGTTTGAATTTAGTGGAGAAGATGAGTTCTCTTTTAGACCCATATGGGTTTGATCAGTCAGTTGGAGGTGTCCAAAAGGCAGATTATGTCATGGTCCAGAAGCCCAGGAACCACATTATCATTGAATAATTTGAAAGTCATTTGCATAGTGATGATAGTTGAGCACATAGGGTCTGACGACATTAAAAGAAAGGTTGTGGGGGAAGAATAGAAGAAGTTCGAGGACAGAGCCATTGAGGATACACAGTCAAGAAATGGGATATAGATGATGATCTAGAAAAGGGAAACTGGAGAGGAGTGGTCCAGGAAGGAAGGAAAAAAGGAAGCGGACCAGGAAAGAACAGTATCAGGACATTCCATGGAAGAGATATTATCTAGGAGAAGTGAGTTGTCAACAATGTTAATACTACAGAGAAGTCAAAAAAGATGAAGATTGAGAAAAGATTTAGCAATTAAGGTATTGATAATCTTGGAAGAAACAGTTTAATAGAGTAGTCAGGTCAGAAGCTAAATTATAAGGGGTTAAGAATTGAGTGAGAAGAGAAAAATGGAGTATAGAAAACATTTTGTAGGAATTTATTTGTAAAGGAAGATAAAATCTAGGAAGATAGCTTGAAGGGACCAATGATAATTAGATAAAGTTGTGTTTTGTTTTGAATTTTTTTTACGATGGGGGAGAATTGGATATATTGCTAGGAAGCATGGAAGGAGCCAGTAGAAATAGAGTGATTTAAGTATGGGGGAAGGGTATCTAAGGGTCATGCTCCCATTATAGATGGGAAAAGAGAATGGGGGGCAGGAAAAGTACCATCCAGATCATTGAAATCTCTTCCCTTTAGTTTTATTAAGTGTCCACCAAATGTAGGCACTTATAATGTTATATTATAGTGTTATATTTAATTAAAGGAGAGTGAGGAGTGCTCTTATAATCCTTTCCCTACTTCCTGTAGAATTAAAATTTCTATTAGTTTGTTCCCTTTTACACAAAACACACTTTTACCATTGTTTATACATAATGCAGACGTATTCCTTTTTTAAAAAAAAATGTTTAACTCCCTATTTATTTGAGTGCTTACTATATTCCTACAATTTTTCTGGGTACAGAGAAAGAAAGAAAAATCTTGAAGGAGCATACAGCCCTTTGACATAAGGCAGTGTTCATGAACCAGTAAGACAGTATAAAATACAGGACCAAATGTGGCTAGAATTATCAGCTGTATCTTGGCTGCAGCATAAAATAATGGGTGGAAAGTGGATATCATGGACTCCCTCCTCTTAAAAACAATATTGTTAAGAAATCAAAGGAAATGCTAAATTTCAATTAGTAGTGAAACTAAAGATGCATTTTTTTTCCCATCAAAATTCATGGACTCCCTGAAATCATAGACCCTAGATCAAGAATCCCCAGACAAGCTGATCTTCAATGTCCTTTCCAGGCATATCATTCTATTGTGATATAACTTTTCTATTGAATAAAGAATGATGAAACTGGGTTATAATTCTGGTTTCTCCTTCACAGTGTTTACATATTCATGATGGAGGCAATGGTGAGACATTGAGGAGTTTTCAGTAGGAGAGTGACCTAATGAAATTCTTATTTTAGAGAGATTAATCAACTGCTGGCAGTTTCAGGTTATACTGAACATGTTTATTTTATTCATTCATTCCACGCACATTTGTTATCAAGGATCTACTTTGTATATCATATTAGTTGGGTGGGGGAGTGATATACAAAAATACGGGCAAAAAGTATTTTGAAAGATGTGGCTAATGATATTAGTCTAACAGCAGAAGAGTAGGAAGAGGGTTAATGACACATGTGCAAAAATTAGAACTTAAGACTTAGCCTAGATTCCCTCTTCCCTCTAATGGATGCATAGACAAATTCTTTCTCAGTCTGTTGATAATTAGAAAGCACACACACACAGAGAAAAAAAAATCACCAAACAATTTAAACCCCATAAAAATTCAACAAAGCCATAAAAACAGTTACCTTCTGAACAAAGGCCTTTCATTAACCAATTAAATGAACTAATTTAAAACATAAAAGAATGTTATTAACTCTACCTGCACCCTTTCCTAAACTCAGCAAACCACAAAGAAGAAACTGTAGTTCCACCCCCCAATGAAAAGAGATCAGATTTTGAAGCTTTCTATTCTGACATGAGACACACAGTAACAAACACACACTCTCCCTGGTTATCCCACCAAAAATAATGTTTCATGGGCTTGTTTTTGTACTAAATGACCCACAAAACTATGTTATTTAAAAGAGAACTCCTGACATAGGCACTCTGTTCATGTATCTATTAAATGTCTTAAGACTGGAAAGGAAGACTGCTACTACCACTCATTATTCTAGCCCATGAGCTTCCCTCATTATACACTCAAGCTTTCTTAAAAGCTCTGATTGTCTTGTTTTGTCAAGAGCTTCTATTAACTCTAAGGTCTCCCAGACGTATAGATCTCAAATTGTTCCACCCACTTTCCCCTGTGAGTCAAGTCCCTTTAGTTTTAGCTAAGTATGGACTTCCTCTGTAAAATATAAATCAAAAGGCTTTGACCATTATTAAGTCTAATGTGGTAATTATACCCTCTCAGAGTCAAATCTAACTTGAATTCTCTTTTGAACTGGGCTCCCCAATGGTCTTCATCACAGAAGGAGGAAACACACCAGGTGGTACCATGACCAATAGACTTACATTTCAGGCCTGAGGAAAACCACACCAAAAGTGGATAACTCTTTAAGAGTCTAGAATAAAATAAACTGCTGGTTTTGTTTTAGACTTGGGGTATGCTTGGATATGCCAAATGTCATTTGACTCATATTATTGTTAATATGGTTTGTGTCTATACCTACATTAATATAGCAAACCAAGTTAAAATCGTCTTAAGGGAATAATCCCTAGTACAGTCTGATGACAACGTTTGAAATAGGAAATTCCCTGGTGACATTAGACCAAGAAGCCACACTATAAAATATTACTTATATTTGTATTTGTAGGCCATTGCCTGCCATACATGCCTAATGATTCTAATTATGATTTTAAGTTACAAAGGAAAATAAAGGTTCACAAAGGAACCTTCACAAAATTGCAGTGTGCACTATCATTAAGTGGAGAAGGGGGTAGAGTGCTAATCTAGAGATTTCTCATCAATAGAAATTTTGAGCAAACCCCAGTTACAAATCTGTTTGAACTCAGTAAGGATTTATAAAGTGCTCAATATGTGTCAGGGACCATACTAGAGTTTGGGGATAAATATAAAAAATGAAAAGTCTGCCCTCGAGGAGTTTACGTTCTACTAGGAACATATAGCATGTTCACAGATGAGTTAAATATATAGATATATAGAACATAATGGAAATAAGGGGATACACGAGGACCACTAATAATCATGGAATTCAGGAAAGGCCTTTCTCATCTGCTTACCCTATCTGGACCACATCTAAATTCTATTATATGAAATGTTGCCCAATGCCTTTTTACATACTAAATTTAGCATTACCATCCCTAACTGGTTCTAACTGAATGTTACCCTTCATATATCAAATGTCCTTTAATTTTCCATATCCATGAATTTCCACAAATATGACACGGTGTTACAGTGACCCACTGCCCATCCAAGATTTTGTGATCCATGAAGTGAATTATGGATTTGGTCTGGATCATAGCATGAGATCTTATAATGATAGTTTATGTCAGAATTAATATGATTGTCTCTCATTCCTATTAAGGAGTCCCCAGGTGTTAGGGAAAAGGCGCTTATTCCTTAGGAATGAAGATGTTGGCTGCGGTCAGCTCTGGCCGAAGCCCATGGTATTTTGTGTTGCCTACTGAGACTGAAGAAATCTGTAGTTGTTTTGAGTGCCCCATTTTCTTAATCCACTCCCTCTAGGACTTAGATTTTTCTAGGCCTGACATCCAGCCTTGGCAATGGAGACAGCAACACCAATAGTGCCAAGGAGTTAATGAATTTGGAAAACTTCCCAGATAATACATCTGCCTTTCTAACTTGTATGGCAGAGCACAGGCTATGGCAAGAGAGACACTTAAGAAACATCTATACTTCCCTCCTTATCTCTAAGAGTCAGAAGTTACCTATTCATAGTCCTGAGACTGATATAAATAAAAACATATGGCATTAAATGTATTTAGTTTTGGTCTCTGCCTGGTACTATCTACCAAACTTTAGTGTTACTTTTGTCATTGGGAATATCTAGGTAAAACCTTCAGCACACAGAAATTTTAAATATCTTCTGTGCAGACATTTGATATGCTTTATTTAATATTTATTGTAGCCTCAGAAATTATATGATGTGACTATATTAGTATGAATGGACATCCAAATCAGTGCTTAGATGTGAATTAAAAGGTGCCGAAAGTAATCACATGATAAATATGAAGTTAACACATGGAGCAGGGTTGATTAGAAGAATACACAGGAACATACGCCATTCAGTGACCCCTCTCAGTGGTAGATGTAGCCCCATTGACAAAGTATCACACCACACAACAGCTTCTTGCTAATGGGACATAGTGAGCCCTGTCAATAAAGCAAAGAGGAAATGTGTGGGCAACAATTAGGACCAATACCACCCATCTTGAGGAACTCACAACTTCCTTGAACAGAGTATGTTTTATACCCCAATAAGGACTGGAAGGAAAATAACAGCATACCCTGGTGATATATCCTCAGATAGTCTCAAGCTAGGCAGTTTTTAAGAGGAAGTAAATAGGAATGGTATAGTAGCAACTAGAAAATTATGGGTGTGGGGCAGGGAGGTGACTTACTAGGGGATGGCAAGATAGCAAGATTAGAGGATAGCTAAAGCATCCAAAGCAAGATAAACCCTGGCAGACAGCAGAATTTAAGTTCCATGAGGACAGGGAATGTGCCACTTTTTCATTGTGCCGTAAGTGCCTAACAATGAACCAGACACATAGTAGGTACTTAATAAATTATTGTTGATTAAAGTGGGAAAACAGAAACTTCAGTCATTCATGAGTGTTACCATACAGGTAGTGAATGGTGTTAACCCAATACCATCACAGCTGTCATACACAGTACAAAATAAAATGAATTCCTCGTTATCAAAGGGCTTATATTTATAGCTATTTTCAATCAAAACCAAAGCATATGCTAATAACTGACTACATAAATACTGTCACATAATGAATTCATTTCTTAGGCATAGTTAGGTCAGGTTTTTCCCCCGCCTTAAAAAATAATCATTTCGTATTAGAGTATAGACATGAAATACTGCATGTATTACAAGGCTTGGTTTATTGCTAGTTAGTTATGCTGCACTCCTTTTTTTTCCCCCTTTGTTTTCTTTGCTGTCTTTTTTGTTTTATTCTTTGCTATAAGCATTAGTTCTCTGGGTGGAGGGAGGAGTAAGGATTATATTGGGAAACAAAAGTGATATAGACAAATATACCAATACGCTTTTTAGAATAGCATCATCCAAATGCAGATGTCTTAATGGAATAATCATGTCATTTCAAGTAGTGTCAACAATCAGTGCTTCTGTTGATATTTTAAAGGTTCTATCCTTTGGAAACCTAGGACAGGACCAAGATTAGAAGAAAAGAGAGCTAAGTGAGGGCAAAGTATGATGATTCTGTAAGAATGCTCTTTGGTGAGCCTGAGGAAGGATCATATGTGAGGTAAATGACTAAAAGACACCACACTTCAGGTTAGCGTTAAGGGCCAGCCTTGATTTCAAAGGACTGATGACAAAACATTTTCCTCATCTCAATAGAGAAGCAGTGGACTGTGAATGTAGGACTGTAGCTACATACGTTGTCAGATGTAGTCGATGTATCTGTTTGTTTTGCTTAACTGGTTTTCTTTGGTATAATGGAGGATTTTATTGAGTGCAGATTGAAAAAGGATAGTGATTTTTTTCATCCAAAAGTGTCCTTTCTTTTTTCTTAAGCATGAGTTTCGTGGCAGCTGCAGGAGAGAAGAGGCAGGTGATGACTTGATGAACATTCAAGGCTGACACTGGCATCTGAAAGGGTACAAATTTGAAAGGCCCCAAATCCTGGATCTGGATAAACTGAATTATAAATATTCATGCCCTTAGTTCAACCTTGAATATTTGCTATTGGTAGCAATAACCTGAGCCAGCAAGACAAAAAAAGAGTAAAAGTGTGTGATATTAAATGTTTCTTTCCAATCTCTGTATTTACCGTTAGGAAAGAGGAGGGAATTAATTGGCAGAAAGACCCTATCTGACTTTAGATAATCATTCTAAAACAAATGTCAGCTCACCTGGTAATGAGGGAATTAGAATAAACAAAAGCAGTGAAACTATTAGAAAGTTTTGGTCTGGTTTGGTTTAGTTTTTTTTTTTTTATTTAAAGGGACATTGGGTATTTTGCTAAATTATCTTTGGAAGACCAAAAATAGTTCCTATTTGAGCAAGGAATTGTATATTTGCCCTAGCTCAAGTAAAAAACAATTAACTTTCTTGAAAATTGTGTCAGCCCTGCGCTTGGTTTGGAATGGTCCTAAATAATTCCCTAAATCTGGACAGGACCTAATTGGTGGCTCTTATATACAGAAATACTGCAGTGATTCTGTAACAAATGAAATAAGCAAAGATGAATGAGTTTTGTCTAAGAAGTCTTCAAGTTTTTTAAAATAAATTTTATTGATATCTTTTGTTTTTGCATTGCTTAAATTTTCTCTTATATTCCTTCCCTTTCCCTTTTTGGAAACCCATCCCATACAACAAATAACTTGTTTAAATACAAAAGAAAAAGAAGAAGAGAAAAAGCAATCAGCAAAAAAAACCTGATCATACTTTGAAAAATCTGAAAATATAAGTAACATTCACACCTATGAACCTCCTACTTCTGCAAAGTAAGGAGAAGTCTCTTCTCGTATCTCTTCTTTGGAGTCATGTTTATTCTTTGTAATGTTACAGCATTCCTTATATTGTCTTGTGATGGTCATTCTTTCAATTTATCTATATAGTATTTTTAAAATATTTCGTCAATATATTTTTTGCATCACCAAAATTTCTCCCAGTATCTTTTCCCCTCTTCCTCCCAGAAAACATCCCCTGTAACAAATATAATTTTCGAAAGCCAAAAGTAGGAAAAGAGGGAGAAGGGGGAAAATCAGTAAAATCAATCAGTACATTACAAGAAATCTAAAAGTATATTCAATGAGCCACATGCATGGACATTGCCATAGAGTTTTAAAGAATATTAAAGTTAGGTAGATTCAGGGAAACTAGTTGAAAAACTGTATTCAAAGAGTCATAGTTTGGGGATTGATATCAGCCTGCAGTAGAATCTTCCATGCAATGTCCCAAGTATCACTCTGAGGGGTCATATTCAGTTCTTTGGTCTAATTATTGACTTGTAGCCATAGATGCCAGGCTTATCAAATTTGCAGGTGACACAAGTTGGGAGATAGCTAATACCCCGAGGACCCCAGTATCAAAGTCCACAAAGATATTAACAGGCCACAACAATGGGTCAAATCTAATGAATTAGATAAAAATTTAATGGAGTCACATATGAAGTTCTCCATGGGTAGGGCTGGCCAAATGGGTCACTGTGAGAGGAAGCAGCATTCTGGTAGAGGGCAAAGTGTAAGAACTTTGGGATCTGGAGACTAGAGTCCAATTCTTGACTCTTGCCTCCCATGTGACCTCAGGCAAGTCTCTTAACCTGAGTTGGACTAGATGCCTTCTAAGGTCCTTTTCTGCTCTAAATTCATGATCCTGTGACCCAGACCTTAAGATGAAAAATAACATGGTACAACAGCCAAAAAAGCTAAAGTGATTTTAGGTCATGCTAATTCAGACATAGTATCTGGAACAAAGGAAGAGAATAGGGCCTCTGTACTCCATCAAGAATTAGACCATATTTGGATTATTTTCCTTAGTTCCAGGTACTATATTTTAAGAAGGACTTTGACCAACTGGAACCTAGCCATAGTAGGGCAGCCAGAATGATGGTGCCATATAAGTATGGCTGTTTATCTGGAAAAGAGAAGACATGGTAGATATCTTCAATCATTTGAAGGCTATTATGGGGAAGAAGAGGCTTGTGCTTCTTGACCACAAAAGGAAAAAAAAATCTAGAAACAATTGACAGATGCTGCAGAGAGGAAGATTTCATTGAGAATTGTCCCAAAGTAGAATAGGCAGTGAGATCTCACTAGAGATCTTCAAACAAAATCTTGATATCCACTTGTTAGGAATATTATAGAGGAATTCTTGTTGGAGTGCAGATTGGACTAAGTAGCCACTGAGCTATGAGATTCTTTGATTCTCTGATATGATATGGTGCATAGTCAGAAGTATTTTCCGGACCAGGAAAATGGCAAGTGAAAATGTTCAGATGTGAACACAAGTGAGTAACATGCAAGAGATGTCCTATAAGGGAAGCTGAAAAAGAATGTAAGGTAGAAAATGATGAAAGTCATGAGGGTCACTTAGCAGAAAATCTTGAAGCATGTGATTAAGAGTTTAGAGAAGACAAAATGGCAATTAGGTGCCCCTATAGAGTAGAAGAGAATGATTAAGATCCAGCATCAACATAGCAATACTGTGTTCAATAAACCAAAAACCTCAGACTGCTAGCTGAAGGACTCACTATTTGACAACTTCTGGGAACAACAAAAAATTTGGCAAAAATAAAGAATATACCAATATTTTCTAACATATACTATGATAAACTTTGAATACACACAATAATAAATATGAAATGTAACAAAAAATTTAAGAGCAGAGAAGTTACTTTCTATAATTATTCTAGGAGGGAGAAAGATAGGATTCTTAGCCAAACAAGAGATACTGGCCAGAATAAAGATTAAATACACAATTCTTATAAGAAAAATTTTAAAACTTTTGCTTAAACAAAATAATTCAATATAGGAGCTACTATGTAGTACAACAAATAGAGCCCTGGCCCTGGAGTCAGGAGGACTTGAGTTCAAATCTAGCTTCAGATGTTTGACACTTACTGGCTGTGTGACCCTGGGCAAGTCTCTTAACCACGATTGCCTTGCCAAAATAAAAATAATAATTCAATATAGAACTGGAAGATAAATTTAGTTAGGAAAACAATCTTTATAACAGATATCACCAATAAAAATCTGATATGCAAGGTGGATAGGAAATTGACACAAATATATATCTCCAAGTGCCTTTTCTCAGTAGGTAAGTGGTCAAAGGATATGAACAACTAGTTTTCAAAAGAATTGCAAGAACTCTGATCGATATAGTCATACATCAATCATGGCTTCAGAAGACTAATGATGAAGCATTCTTCCTACCTCTTGGCAGAGAGGTGATGGATTAGAGGTACAGACATACATTTTCAGACATAGCCAATGTATTGATTTGTTTTGCCTGACTATACTTATTTGTTAAAAGGGAGGACCTGTTTCTATTGAAAGGGTCAGAGAGTTGATGGGTAGTGATAGAAATCAGAAGAAAAAAGAAAAGACATTAGTGAAACATTTTAAAAATATGCAAAAGAGCAAAAAAAAAAGTTCAGAAGGCAACAAAGACAAGTAAGACAATTTTGTTACTCCCTTATTAAGTTTAATATGTATTTATTTAAAAAAAAACAAAGTGTGCATAACGGGTCACACTTTCATATCTAGGCTCCCTTTCTAATGCTTGCTAATGTTGAGTAAGTTCATAAGAATTTTTTGAAGAATTGCAAAGTCAACAACCACATGAAAGAATGATCAAAATTATTATTAAGAAAGTGACATAAATTAAAGCAACTGAGCTTTTATATTTTAATCATAGACAAGGAAAGGCAATAAAAAATAATCTCACTCTTGGGGAACTAAGGAAAGACCCACACACTAATGCATCTTTTGATGAAACTATAAATTGGTTGTTTTGTAAGATGACATTGAACTATTGAGAAAGGTCATTAACCTTTTCACATGTTTTGGCCCAGAGATCCCATTCCTGAGCACATACCTTAATAAAGTGAAGAACAGAAAATTCCCATATATACCAAAATATCAGTGTATTCAAAGTATCAAAGTATTCTCCACTCTTAATACACCCATCATCTCCCTGACATCTTCAATAGAAACAAGTCCTTCCTTATAACAAGTAGTCAAGCAAGACAAATCAATACATTGGTGTCTGAACATGTGTGTGTGTGTGTACCCCTAATCTGCCAAGAAGTAGGGAGCAAGCTTCACTATATGTAGTTGAAGAAAACTGGAAACAAAGTGAGGGCCTGTTGAATGGGAAATGGCAAGCTGCCCAAATTATGATACATGAAAGAAATTAAATACTGTTGTGCCCCAAGAAACAGCATGAGTATTTCAGAAAAAAACATGAGAAGACTTGTACAAATTGACAAAGAGCGAAGTAAACAGAACTGGAAGAAACCAAATTCTTAATTATCATAATGACCAGTCTTGGTCCCAGAGAAGAGATAATGAAAGCACCCTCTTCCCAATAGCAAGGTGCACATGACTCATGGGAGCAGATGCTGCTTAAACTGTCAGACTTAGTCACTGAGTCAGTTGGCTGCATTTAGCTGTTCTTTATTACAGGTGAGGATTTGAAGTGGGAAAAAGGTAGTATATCAGAAAGTGATTGTGATGCAAAAACCAAAAGCATCAATAAAATATGAAAAAATAAAGAAAAGGAAATTGCTGCAGGTTTCACAGCATATAATAAATATGAACAGTGTGATTCTTAAGGAATTGTTTATATAAGTTAAGAAATACTGAGCTAAGGGGACCTTGGGAAATATCTAGCCCAACCTTATATTTGCAGAGAAGGAAACAGAGGCCCGGACAGGCAAAAGTATTTGTTCATGGTCACACAGGTTCTGGTTGTTGTCATTGTTATCATTGTTCTCCTCCTCCTCCTAATTCTTCTTCTTCTTCTTCTAATTCTTTTTTGTACGATTCTTCATGGGCCATAGCACATCAATGTCGTCCATAGAGTTTTCTTGGCAAAGATGCTAGAATGATTTGGCATTTCTTTCTCTAGCTTATTCTACAGATGAGGAAACTGAGGCAAACAGGGTTAAGTGACTTGACCAAGGTCATAATAGTTAGTGTCTGAGGCCAGATTTGAAGTCAGGAAGATGAGTGTTCCTGCCTCCAGGCTCAGCATTCTAGCCACTGTGTCAGCTGGCTAAGCCCCTTTTTTCTTTTTTGCCAATATTAAAACAAAACTTAGATTTGCAATAGATATTGCTATTTGCAAGGCCTGGTGAGGTGTTGAATTCTCTCAGATTCACCTCCTGCCAGAAGCCCTGGCTTAAAAAATCCAACACCACGACAAACTTATTTTATCCTAGATCTTAGCCCTAAGTTTAAAAATCTTCTAAATGCATACCCATTCTTAACTTTCCTAATATTTTGATTAATGAAGTAAATAAATTCAGTAATTACCAATATGTCTATTATCATAAAAGGATTATGACGTCAGACACCACATGAAAGACATTAGAAAAATTACACAACAGTGTCTCATCTAGTTGGAAATTTGAGCAGCTATTACAACTGCAAGCGGCTTTTTGGATACAAAATCAACTGAGATTAGTGATGTCACTGCATCACATTTATTTTCCTTTTAGGGGGCTTGTGTTTGTCTGACCTTTGTCATTAATCTTGAATTGTCCATGAGATTGCACAGATTAAATTAAGTAATAATCCCTTTAAAACAGTTATCAGCAGCAGTTAATTCAGTTGGTTAACTAACAGCTTAAGATGAAGCCAAAGGCAGTTACCAAAGTTAATGATCAATTTCATCTAGGCTATTATCATATTCAGCGGTTTGTAACAGCTATAGATTTTCTTTGCAAATTAACAGCCCTACAGAAATACGAAGGGTCTGACAGCTACCAATTTCATACCAAGTCATCTAGGTTTAATATATTTATATCATTACAGGGTTTTAGACAAATCAAGCAACTACCTTTTTGTTATTTCAATATTGATGGAATACAAGTGGATAATGATCATTTCAGGAAGAAATTTACATGAATTTCCCAGTACAATTTTGAAAATAAATTTAATATAATTAACTATAATATGAAGTGTTAATTCCGTTTTGACCAATAAACATAGGGCAGTTTGATACCTGAATAAGTTATATTTGGTGCCACAGATATCCTTTTTTTTTGTATGTCTAATTTGGATCTTATGCGATGAAAATGTTGTAAACTTAAGGTTAGCAGATACCTCAGAGGCTTTCTGTTCTGACCATCTCACTTAAGTGACCTGCCCAGGGTCACACCACTGGAAGGTGCCGGCAGCAGGATTTGAACCCATGTCCTTTGGTTTCAGAACCAGTGCTTTCTTTTTATTATAATCCGAACTGACCATCTTCAAAGATTATTGAGCTAATATACTGATGTCAGAGAGCTGGATTTGAATCACCAAAAGTGCATGACTGAGGAAAGTTCTCTTAAGACTCCTTTTCTTTCTCTGTAAAATGAGGATAAAAATACTTATACCACTTGCCTCCCTGGATTATTGTGAGGAAAGCATTTGTAATTCTTAAAGCACCGTACAGGATGTCCCAAGTACTTGAAGTCAAGAAGACCTGAGTTTAAATCTGGCCACAGACACATACTGTGTCACAGTGGACAAGTCACTTAATCTTGCTGTTTGCCTCGGTTTCCTCAACTATAAAATGGGAATGACAATAGCATCTACCTCCCAGGGTTGTTGTAAGGATCAAATGAGTAATGTTTGGTTTTTTTTAGTGCTTAGCACAGTGCCTCACCCATATTAGGCACCATGTAGATGTTTATTCCTTCCTTCCCTTCTGTCATAGAAAATAGCCTCTGTGCAATTTTTATCCATAATTTAACTCCTTCCAGATGCAACTAAATATCTTGAGGGGTAACATGGCATTAAAACCATAATTTTGATAGGAGAGCCTAATTTCAAGAAAAGAAAGTGTTTTAACTCACCTTTCATGAAGAACTTTGAAAATGCCAAAAACACTTTGACAGACACTATCTGTCCCAGTTCTTTTGGTTTATAAAATATGCTCACTCTAAGCTGGATGCAGTGAAAAGAATTTTAAACATGTATGTAGAACACCTGGGTTCTAATTCAGACCTTGTTCTGTGGCCTGGAGGTTGCATGATCTTCCCTTGTCTAGGTCAGAGTTTTCTTCACCCATAAAATGAGAGGGTTTGACGAGGTCATCTCAGGTCTCTTCCATCTCTGTTATTCATTGACACTGTAGTATAGGGTAACTGCATTATGTCATCTGTAGCCATATGGCAGAGTGGAGAGAGGGACTGGCCTTAAAAATCTGGAATTAATCCACGTTTAAGTGTTACCTTCCAGACCTGTTAATTGTCTATCTATGGGCAGTAACTTAACCTTTCAGTATCCCAGGCGGCTTTCTAAAACTGCAAGATTCCCATCTTCATTGGTGGACACTTTCCATTCTTGGAAATTTTTTACACCAATTTCCAGAAATTAAAAAAATAGAAACAGAATTTAAAAAAACGAAAACTCAGATGCAAAATGTACATATCTTCTCAGTATTTGTGCACTGACAACATAAAAACTAAGCTAAAGGTCAGTTTTCTTAACCTCTTTGTTGTTCAGTCGTTTTCAGTTTTATCTGACTCTTTGTGATCCCATTTGGGGTTTTCTTGGCAAAGATACTGGACTGGTTTGCCATTTCCTGCTCCATCTCATTTATAGATTTATAGTACTGAGGCAAAGAGGGTTAAGTGACTTGCCCAAGGTCACATAGCTAGAAAGTGTCTGAGGCCAGATTTGAACTCAGGAAGATGAGTCTTCCAGACTCCAGGCTTAATGTTCTATCTACTGTGCTACCTAGCAGCCCTTCCTAACCTCAGAGCTGCTAGGAAAAAATGTTGACATAGTAATTGGATGGAGGTAACAGTAGCATATTGCTGAGTCAACCTCCTAACTTGTAGGCCCATGGAAAACGTTAACTCTGTGTAGATGGGAAACATAGTGTGAAAGTTACCTGCCTCGTAACTGCAAAATATTAATTGCTACATTCAGGAAAAAAGCAAAATACTTATTTAAATTTGGCCATTACACTCTAAGATATATATTCCACTCTACTATGATGTATAGAGTAGATGCAATATGAGTAGCACCCTGGGAAGATATCTTTGTATAGTAAAAATGAAAGATTTTCAATTCACCTTGATGTTTTCCCATATTAGTAATATTGTTTAGCCTATTAGTATAACTTCCTATATTCACAAATTATTGAGTGAGGGGTATTAGTCTTGCCATGGTAATTCATAAATTGAGGTTTTAAAGAATGCCTATTGTTTCCTTTTCAAAAAGAAAAAAAAGTTGTTCCGGTGGAAGACATGAGATAGATTGTGTGCTTGAGAATTAGTATTCAATGTACTTTTAGCAACTGCTTATTGATTTTATTAGGTATAAGTCAAACCTTATTGCCCTAGACCTTATGGAATTATTCTTATTATTTACTTGTCCTGAAATTTTTTTAACGTTAAATAATTCTCCAAATTGTGAATGAGTAGTGGGACGAAGGCATACACAAGGCAATCTTAGAAGTGTCTCAGTTGGTATATAGATATTTGTTGTTATAGGATTTGGCCTGTGAAATTAAACTTTAAATCCTAAGACAAGGGCTTTTGATTTTTATGCCAAGTAACAACTTTAATTTCAGATGCTGTAAAGTACAAGTCAGAAGGTATCTATTTTATTACAAGAGAAAAATCGGATTTCATTGACAAAGAATATTTGGATCTCTTGTAAACTAAGGCTCACATTAAAGAGCTCTTATTAGCTGGGTGGCCTAGGTGAGTAGTGTAACTTCCATGGGCCTCAGTTTTCTCATCTGTAAAATAAAAAACTCGGTCAAGATAAATGTTTTCCAATCCCAACTATACAGCAAATGGATAAAATTTTTAAGTCCTTTTTTTCACGTTGTCTTCACCTTCATCATGACACCTCTTGGCTAATGGAGAATAGAGGATAGAGGGTTGTGGGACGTGGAAGGAGGGGAGACAGAAAGATCAGATATGATTTAATTTATTTTAAGAATATCTTTTTGCTAACCAGTAGAAATTTGCTATAGCTCAGAACCAATCTGCATAACTGCAATTGGAAAGTACTCAACTAGATAGATAAACATGGAGGCCTTTTCTAGCTCTGACATTTATTTTATGACCATATGAATTTCTAGCTTGCAAAAATGCAAATGTTGTTATGAATGTCTTTCAGTCTTTGAAGTAAATAAAATGCACATTCTATTAAATATATGTTGATCAGATGTCTTACCTAAAAAATAGAATTTGTCCATATCTGAAGCACATTTGGGCAAGGAAATTTCACAGAATTTAGAAGAGGAATTGCAGTGTGTCTTGACTGCTTCAGACTGTAGGGAGACTTTGGGTAGACATGATGATGAGACATCAGCCCAGTGTAATTATTAAAGGAAAATGAATTTTGTTTTCTAGCTAACAAGTCCATGCCAAAACTGCAGACCAGAAATACAATTAAGTGATTCATCTTCATTATCAGCATCACAAACAACTTACCCTCTTGTAATTTTCCCAATGGCTCATCTGCTGCACTATCATTTCGAGAAGTAAATTCTTCTCTATCCCCATCTTATCCCTAGCCCCTCGCTACATGACTTTTGGCTTAACTACATATTAAATTACTGATTCTAGCCCTTTGGCAATAAAGGAATTCATGGTTAGTTCTCAACTTCTGCTCCTAGTTGAAGAACTTGAATTCAGAAAAAGAAGGGAAACAGTGGTGATCTCCCAGTTGATTTATATTGCATGTGTGGCTTTCATAATGCCGTGGAGAAAATACAAGGGAATAGCAATGATACCTCTTAATGGTCTCCATAACAGCATTTCCCTTTCACATGGGGCTATTAAATGTGTTTTCAACAAAATGAGGCCCATCCTCAACCTTAATGACCCTAAAGGTTGGGTAATACATTTCTCCTAAGAGTTAGAACATCTGCAGGTATTTTTCCAGGGGGCCACCCCACAACTCAGGATAAGTCAAAATCCTAGGCTCTTACAAATATGTACCCCACATTTTCAGACAAAAGTAATAACACATTGTAAATTGCACAGTTTCCTACTTTTCAGGTATAGTCATGTTCTCTAGGATTTTATACCCATATATTATTAGCAAAGAATAGATGGACTTAAATATTCCTTTGCTAAGCAAGTAATCAACAACTGTTTATTAAACGCTATGTTCATATCACTGTCCTAAATTATTGAAGGGGTGCCTAACATCTCAAAGGCTGTTCCAGCAAGCCATTAATTCTCATTGGTCTTACCAAGATGGAAAAGTTCCTTAGTTCTACTACTACTCTCTGTTATCTAAGAACCAGGCTAGCTAAGTTGTAAGATTCCCAGAAGACTGGTTGCCGGGCTTCAATGTGGGAGGGAAGAATAGTAACTCATAAAACGATTTACCAAGGCATAGAGGAGTTGCTATCTGCAGCTGTTGGATGAAATGCTTTACATCTATGCATTGGGAGAATGAACATAGCCCCTTTATTTAGGGAGCTTATTGTCAATTTTAAAGATGCAGAACAATTGGAAAACAAATTGAAAAAGCTGCTACTGAATTATGTGACATTAGCATTAAGGGAGGAAGAAGGGAGTAAGAGAAATCAATATGGCCCCTAAGCGCCGTGGAAGGTTTCATTGAGGAGGTGAGATTGGAACTGAGCCTTCAAAACATTGGTTAAATTTGGATGGATAAAAACACAAGGGAGAGAATATGGGTAAATGCATGGAAAGAGTAGATGTCATAGTATGGCGTTATTTGAGTCAAGTTCAAGTTACTGCTTATTTCAGAGTTGTGAAGAGTAAACTTCATAAACTTTAAAACTCTATGTAAATGTGAGCCATTATTATTATTATATGACTTGACTTTAATTTCATTATAATTTATGTGAGCAAACCATAATGTCTTATTAAGTAACTGTTTTACTCCACAGATGAAGATGGAAGCATTGATTAACTATAGTTAATAAAGAGTAGCAGACAAATTTTATGCTGAATCTAATGAAGAGTTGTGTGCCTCTTCTTAGTCATCATTATCTTTGACCTCTGCATGATATTTGACATTATTGACCATCGCTTCCTTCCTTTTGCCTCCCTCAGCTTCCACCATGCTTTGCACTGCTTGTTAACTTCTTATCTGTTGGATTACTCCTCCTTTCATATTTTTCACTTGTTCATCTTCCTCCTTCCAAACCCTATGTGTAACATAGCCTCCAAAGCTCTGTTCTCAGACCTTGGCACATTTGTCTGCTGGTCCCTATCAATAAGTATTTAGCACCTACTATGTGCCATATACTGTTCTAAATGCTGCAAAAGGGAAAAGCCTCCTTGGGAGGATATATTATATTATGTAATGCTAATTATGTATAGAACGTTATTATATCCTTAACTTCAAAGGCTTAAAGTTATCCCAGTTATGTTTGTAACTCAAAAATCTATTTCCTCCCTTCCCCCAAACTCGATTTCTCATTACCTACTAGATATTTGCACTTGGATGACCCACCAGCACCTCAAATAGAATTTGTTCAAAATTGAGCTTGTCTCCTCCCCAAAGCCTTCACCTACTGTTACTTCCTTATTTGTATTTTAAAAAACACTATCTCCAACTCACCTGGGCTGGAAAATTTGCAGTGAACTTTGACTCTTCTCACTGCATCACCCCAAATACAATCAGTTGCTGTGTCCACAACATCTCTTGTATTTATTCACTTTTCTTTATTTATGCTACACTCATGCTCATCAGGAAAGCAGTTTATTACTGTGTTATAAGAAACCAAGTAAGAAGAATCAAGAATTCTCTCTCTCTCTATCTCTCTGTCTCTCTCCCCCCTCTCTTTGTGTGTATACATATATGTATATATATGTATACATGTATATATACATATACACTCATACACGCATATGTATATAATATCTATAGCAACGTTATAAGAAATAACAGTAACTACATAAAGCAATGCAAACTGAATGTTGCAAAATTATAAAGAACAAACATGGCCCCAAAGAACAGTCATGAGATGACACCTCCCCACAGTCCTTTGCAGAGAGGAGAATCAATTGATTTGGAATATTGCATATAACTTTGGATTTTTTTGATATGTTGATTGTTTTTTCTGAATTTTTTCTCTTTTTTAAAAAAATTCCTTGTCATAAGGGATAAATCTCTAGGAAGGAAAGGATGTCAGATACAAAGCAATATAAAAACAAAAGATATCTATAAATATTTTTTAAAAATCTTTATTAGCTTCCATTGCCTAATTTAGGGGTCAGAAAACTAACTTTCATCTTTTGGCAAGCTAAAATTCTTTTTACATTTTAAAATAAAGTTGGGCTGTACAAAAACAAGAGAGACAGTTATTGGCCCTTTGGATACAGTTTGCTGACCCCTGGCCTAATGGATAAAATATCAACTCCTTAGTTTGGCATTTAAAGCTTCACAACCCAGTATAATGTAATCTCCTTGTGATAGAGATTGATTCCTTGTTTGTCTTGATGTCCTTAAGACCTTCCACAATGGATTGGCATATAGCATGTTTAATAAATGTTTACTGAATCAAGCTGAACCTTATTCTACCTACCTTTATTTCCTTTCCCACACTCCATGTTCCAGCCAAACAAGGTAACTAGTAATTTTAACATCCCATCCTTTCTTTATTTCCTTTCTTCCTTTTATTCACAAAAGCTGGATTTTTTCTTCCAGTATGTTCCTCCCTTCATCTCTACCTATTAAAATCTTTCTCTTCCTTCAAAGATTAGATCCTCCATGAAGCCATCCTCATTCTCCTAGTTGAAAGTGACCATTACCTTGGCAAGTTTCTTCTAGACTTTGGAGCCCTTCATTACTCTTATCATGTACCTACCTTGTGTTTTTTGTGCCTTTAGATTGAGCTTAATGACAATGTCATTTTTCATTTTTTGGATCCTTGGGTAGTAGGTGATTAATAAGTGCTGAATTGAATGCTTCAGCAATCATCATTTGCTTCACTTGGGAAAAATTCTTGAATGTATTATGTAAATCAAGAACTTCAAATTTATCTCATCTCTAGCTTGATTTAAAATGTTTTCTCTAATGCCATAATATAAAAGGACACAGCCATATTTTATGTAACATCAGCAGTTGCTAATTAATCAAACTAAGTTAAGACGAAACTGCAGACAGGCTGTCATTTGGGATCGTCACTAAACTCTGGTGAACACAACCATCATTCAAGCTTCCAGCCTCCTCTAGCAACAAAGAGTGTTGATTTTGAAATGCTTTAGAGTCAACTGTAAGCACTCCTTAATACAGTGCCAAAAGAATGTAAAATCATTGGGGATTTGGTGATAAAGTAAACGAAACAGTGTGGATCACAGTGTATTGTGACAAATATGCATTAGTAAAAGTAAATAAGCATGAAGACAGACCCATTAAACTGGGCTCATATAATTGGTTCTTGAAAACACTTCATCTCAATATATTAGCCAAGAAATTATCATTAACTTGAAAACCAAGTTGGCTGCATTTTAGTACCCAAGAAAAGAAACACTGGAGTTTTGAGGTATGATTCAAAGTTGATATCATAGCCAAAGCTGATATTGATTCACTTTCCTGTCTAATAAACACTATATACTCCTTAATTCTACAGATACCTGAGAACATAAGTTAGAATTAAATTTAGAGAAAAGCTTATATCTGCTTTGAAGGTGGGGGAGTGCACAGGGGACCATGCTGTACTATGATTCCCATAATTCTTCTCTGTCACTATTAGAAAATGAAAAAAATAGTAGCCATGCAATATTTTCTGACTGCTGATATTTGTGAGCCATTATGTATAAGTAAAAAGACTAAGGGAAAGATATATAGGTTTGAGATGAGTAGAGAGAGCAGGCAAGGATGCATCTTGGGAAGTATGGCATATTCTGAAAAGCTTGAAAAAGATAACTATTAAGAAAAGGGGGTAAGGCTTATGTAATCAGCAGCTGTTTGTTAATACTGATTATGTAGGGCACTGTTAGCAATTCTTTTATTGAAGTATAGATTTCATGGAAGGAGCAATTGTTCTCATGTGAAAATTCACCTATTGATAAGGAATGGTGCTCTTGGACAAAAAGGGACCAATTGGCTCTGCCTAGAGCTAGACATGATTTGGGGGCCATGCAAAACCATTAGTATTGTTGGCTCTAATTTCAGATAAGCAGGTCAAACAAATCTCTGTCCAAATGGGAATTAGGACTCTTTTGCTTTCTACTTGGCTTCATTAAAGCCAAGTCCTGGAGGTCTAAATGTCTCACAAGGACCTATTAATGGATTTCGTTGTTTGGATTATTTTACTTATCACTTAATTGCACTTGTACTTATGCAAGTAACTTCCTTCCATTTGCATAACTAACTAAAACACTTACCAAAGTTGGAAGCTTGTTGTCTTTTCAGTTGGTACTGAGGGATGGTCTAGTTAGGAAGTGATAAAGATAAGTGTATATGTATACGCGCGTGTGTATGTGTGTGTGTGTGTGTGTGTGTGTAATACTTGATATTATTTCACGGAACAGCGCAGGCTCTGGTAGACTGGATTCATCTTAAATTCACAGGAGGCTAGTAAATGAATCAATGCAAATCAATTCATCTACACTAAGAACATTAACTGGAATATGTTGCTTGCTGGATATATCCCTTTGTGTGGCACTGGAATATCATTAAAAAGAGTCTCTTTGTGACTTTGAACAATTTATTTAGTCCCTCTATCCTGAAGTAAGGCTCCTTCCCACTGAGCATATAATGTTCTACAATATAATTTGGATATGCTCATTTTGTTAATTGATTGTTAGTTTGTGACCCAAGGCAAGTCCCTCCACTCTGTTTGCCTCAGTTTCCTCATCTGTAACATGAGCAGGAGAAGGAAATGGCAAACCACTCCAGTGTCTTTGCCAAGAAAACCCCAAATGGTGTCATGAAGAGTCTGACATGAGTGAAACAAGTGAACAACAACAAGAAGTTGAGGGGAGGAGGGGGAGAGAGAGAGAGAGAGAGAGAGAGAGAGAGACTGACTCTGTGAGACTAATCAGAAAGTCTACTTGGGAAAACAAATGTCTGTAAAACAGAGTCAGAGCAAAGGTAGATGGATGACCTTAGTGATATCAAGCTATTCTAATCTCATACTCTCTCCTATTGAAGGGAAGGGAATTAAAGGGAATCCCTACCAAGTTGCCCTTATTTTGTTTTAGTCATTTTTCAGTTCTGTCCAACTCTTTATGAGTTAGAAGACTTGCCCAGGGTCATACAGCTAGTGTCTGAAGCTGCATTTGAACTCAGGAAGATGAGTCTTCCTGACTCCAGGTCCAGGGCTCTATCCACTGTACCACCTAGCTGCCCATTTCTAAGATTTGGGACACAGAGTTTCCTTGATGCAGACAATCCAATGAAATGCTCTATGTAAAGTTCTTTCCGAACACTTAAAGGTAATGCAAATGTTAACTATTATTCTGTAAACTTAGGGGAAATACTAAGTTATTGGTGAATCTAAGGGAAACACCAGTACAGTGAAAAGAATGCTGGATTTGGAGCAAAGAGACCTGGGTTGGAAACCTATCTCTGCCATTTGATATCCATGTGACCTTGGACAAATCACTTCCCTTCCCTGGGCCTCTATTTCCTCATTTGTAAAATGAACTTTTAAGTATAGAAGACTAAAAATCTTCCAAGGTCCTTATACCCATGTATTATCATACCAGATGACTAATTTCATTCATTTTATCTGATTCTTACTGACTTAAGTTTCAGAGGTTGGCATTTTCTGACATTGTTCCCAAATTTTGGCAAAGAACCTTGTCTAGAGTCCACAACCCCTTCTGTAACTGTGCATTGAGGCTATGATACTTTTCCACTCTTGGGCAGGACTGATACACCCTTTCCCAAATAAACAAAAACATCTAAAATGGACCAATTTACCTCCATATCATTTCTATATATAACTGTACATGTCATCAGTTTAATCATGTAAGTAAGGCTCATGGTATCATTTTTTATTTTGGTGTTCTTGGAACCTAATACAATGACAACTACATATTAGGTGATTAATAATGTTTATTAAATTGAACAGCTTAACAATAAAACTATATTTTAGAGACCATATGCCAAAATAACTGCCTATTTTCAGAGGGGCTTGTTTATGAGCAAGTCACTTTAGTTTCTGTTTCAGCTCCTTTATCCTTAAAAAGGGGCTAATAATATACTACCTTAAGCTTTAAAGTGTGATAAAAATATGTGTTATTAGGCTTTCTCCTCATTTCAGTGATCAAACTTTGTGTTTTCCCAACCTTTTTTCTGTTCGACAAGATTCAACATCCTACATAGCATATCCCATCTACAACATTCAAGGACTTAATTATTCTTTAAAAAGATAGCATAGCATTATTTTTGGTCTAGACCACCAAAGGGCACCTTTTCTAGAGCACTGGTGCAATAGGGAAGAAATTACAGATAATGCTTGCTGATGGTTTTCAATAGATATAGATTATCATTTTAAGCAACGCTTCCTTTATTCCTATGCTCTTTATTATTTTTAATAGGGATGGGTGCTGTATTTTGTCAAAAGCTTTTTCAGCATCTATTGAGATAATCATATGATTTCTGATGATTTTTTATTCATGTGGTCACTGATGTTGATAGTTTTCCTATTATTGAACCAACCCTGCATTGATGATATAAATCCCACCTGATTATAGTGTATAATCCTTGCAATATATTACTGCAATCGCTTTGCTAGTATTTGTTAGGAATTTTTGCATTGATATTCAGTAGGGAAATTGGTCTATAATTTTCTTTCTCTGTTTTAGTTCTTCCTGGTTTATGTATCAGCACCATATTTGTGTCATAAAAGGAGTTTGGTAGTACTCTTGCCTATTTTTTCCCAAGCAGTTTGTATGGTATTGGAATTAATTGTTCTTTAAATGTTTGATAGAATTCACCTGTAAACCCATTTAGCCCTGGGGATTTTTCTTTTTGGGGGAGGTGAGAATTTTTCTTAGGGAGTTCATTAATGGCTTGTTCAATTTCTTTTTTCTACGATAGGGTTATTTAGGCATTCTATTTCTTGATCTGTTAATCTGAGTAATTTATATTTTTATAAATTATTGGCTTTGCTAAGGTTGTCAAATTTATTGGCATATAATTGGGCAAAATATTTCCTAATGATTGCTTTAATTTCTTCTTAGTCCTAGCTCCTTTTCTTCCCAGAATATCATGTTCCATGACCTCTGATCCTTTAATGTTGCAACTGCTAAGTCGTGTATAATCCTGATTGTAGCTCTCTGTTATTTGAATTGTTTCTTTCTGACTACTTGCAGCATTTTTCCTCAACCTGATATTTCTGAAATTTGACTATAATGTTCCTTGGAGTTTTTATTTTAGGATCTCTTTCCTGAGGTGATTGGTGGATTCTTTCAATGCCTATTTTGCCCTCTAGTTCCAGGATATCAGGGCAGTTTTCCTTGATAATTTCTTGAAAAATATGATCCAGTTCCTCCTTTTGATTATGGCTTTCCAGTGATTCTGACATTTTCTTTCCTGTATCTGTTTTCCAGGTCAATTGTTTTTCCCATGACATCTCTTATATTTTCTTCTATTTTATTTTCATTCTTTTGGTTTTGTTTGGTTGATTCTTGATATCTTATAGAGACATTACCTTCCACTTGCCCAATTCTAACTTTTAAGGAGTTGTTTTCCTCAATTAGCTTTTGTGCTTTCTTTTCTATTTGGCCAATTGTATATTTTAAGGTGTTGTTTTCTTCAGTGGATTTTTGTATCACCTTTTCCATTTGACCAATTCTACTGTTTAAGCAGTTGCTTCTTTTTCAAAGCTTTGGCTCTTTTTTCATAATTCTCCTGCATCACTCTCATTTCTTTTCTCAGTTTTTCTTCTACCTCTCCTATATGATTTTTAAGCTCACTTTTTAGCTCTTCCATGAGTTCTTTCTGTGCTTGATATCACTTCCTATTTTTCTTTGGGGTTTTTCCCATAGGTGTTTTGACATTGTTGTTCTCTTCTGATTTTATGACTTGATCTTCCCTGTCACCATAATAACTTTCTGTGGTCAGATTCTTTTTTGTTTTTTGCTCATCTGTCTTAACCTTTTTCCTTTCTTTTAAAATTCAGCTCTGCTTCCAGGGTGGAAAGGGCACAGTTTCAGGCTTCTTGTGCCAGGGCCTGAAGGCCTTGGCTGTTTACCTGGTACTTCACTGATGTTGCCCTGAGGCCCAAAGGGGACACTCATGTTTGGTGCTACTCTAAGGGGGTAGTGTGGGGGGTGGCTGGTACTGCTGAAGACTATAGGGGTTTGGCAGCTTATTTGATACGGGGCTGGGGTCCTAGTGGTGATGTTTGGTGTGTGCTGAGGTCAATAGGGTGTTTTTGCATTTCCCTGGGAATGCACTGAAGCACAAGGTTGTCTGGCCAGCTGCCTGTTTGCCCAGGGCTGCCCTTAGGCACCCATAAGATTGGTGTCTACCTGCTTGCCTGAGGCTACACTGAAGCATGTGGCAGTTCTCAGAGCTGGAGTCTGCCCATTCCCCTGGCTATGCTCAGGTATGTGGGGGTCCTGGTGTTGACGTTTGCTTGCCCCACCACACTGGGCCTTAGGATCTACCACTGGTTTGCTGAGGTAGGGCTTGCTGCTGGCTTGCTGGGACACTTCCTCTCCTGGACTGCACTCCTCTTTTATTCGAGTGAAACAGACCTTTCTTGGAGATCTTCCTAGCTTCTTGGGATCAAAGATTTTTTTGCCCCATCTTTTTGCTGGTACTACTGTTACAGGACTTGTTTTAGGGTGCCATTTTATGGTTTTTTTTGGAGCTGAATATGGTAGAGTTTGGGCAATTTACTGCTTTCTTCGCCATCTTGGCTACCAGAAGTTGAGAATACCCTCAAACACTTTCATAATGTAGATATGGAAAGTGATCCACAAAATGGTTCGTGAATTTCTGAATACCAGCCTCAGCTAAGGTCACACATGCAACAAACTTAGAGAAAATACATCTTTTTTATACTAGCCCTATTAGTCTTCTCTTTCAAGGAGCACAGAGGTACTGCTAGATTTTTCTATGTATCCCTAGCACATAATAGGCATTGGATAAATGCTTGTTTAATTAATCAATATTCTTCTTATAATCCCAACACAGTAACAAAGCCATAATAGAATTTTAAAAAAAATCAAATGACCAGATATTTTCTTTTTACTTGTAAGGGGGAATTTAGTTCAACTTCAAGGATTTAGAATGCTTATTCTGTGCCAGCCACTGGTGATACAAAGACATAAAGGAAACAGGTGGAACTTACATTCTAGTCTGGGAAAACAGCTTGTACATTGGTAAGTATATACAACTTCTATAAAGAATAAACAGAAACTAATTTGAAAGGAAGAAAAATTGCCTACCTGTGCTTTGGGAAAAAACTGGTGATTCTAAGAGGCAGTGATAAGGCAGGAAAGCATTCCAGATATGGGGGATAACCTGGGCAGAGGCATGGAGGTAGGAGCTTCAATATCCTGAAGTAAGAGTGAGTATCAGAATAGCAGGTAGGCTGAATGAGGAGATAACATGAAATAACTCAACAGCTATTTTGTATGAAGAATAGATTGTTTCTAGAACTGTACAGCTCTTAATATTCGTATATCAAAAGTCAACTACATTACAAAGAGAGAAGAAATAGGATATATGTGAACATGGATTTTTTAAAAAAGGAAGTAGTATTTAAATTCCAAGTGGCATTGTTATTTTGGCTAGTATTATTGTAAATAATTTTTGGAGTATTTGCTGGTTTGCATTATTAGCCCAGATAATCTATATTTGGCAGGATAGAATTAATAAACTTGTTGGTTGATTTTCCCTAGGATCTCTGCATCTTACCTCAGTTATTATGGCCCGGAGCTATAGTAACTATTATCTCTCCAGTGAGGTTAGCACCTCCATTCTCTTATTTCTCTTTGTTTCCCATTATTCAACAAAGTTTCAGCCTTTCCTGTCCAGGGCCCTCCTAACTTTGCAGAAGCTGTTGATTGATTTTTATTGAGTGCTGGAGGGGAAGAGAAGGGAAGGCCTGCTTCGTGCCCCTTCAGGAGCTTAGCCTATAATCAGAGTTCACACCAACAGGGCAGAGGACCTGTGGCCATTTTTCCTCCCTCCCTGGTGACCAAACTAGCCACAATAACACCTGCTCTTCTTTCTGTATGACTCTTGGGGATCCAATCTGTGTGATTTATCTGCTTCCTTTGGCTAAGTTTCTTCCTTTCCATATTTGGCCTTTCCATTAGTATTTCCTTTATGCCGCTTAATTCCCCTGAATGACAATTAGAAAAAACTTTTTTTTACAAATTCACTTACTTTTTAAAATGTTTCTATATGCTAACATTTATTTGAGGTTGTTTTTCTGTTCTTACCATTATGTTTTTCTTTGGCCACCAATTGAGTATCAAGTACAGAATATGTTAAGCCAATTTTTAGGCCTTCTTCATAGACCATTACGGTATTTATGGTCATTGTGTAACTTTACTCAGGGCCAGTGGTTCTCCACCAGTTTTTCTATAACATGGACTATCAACATACATTCCCTGCCACCCGCAATGCTCCAAATATAAGCTTATTGAGAGCAAGAACTATTATATTCCTGGAACCTATCACAGTGCCAGGCATATGGTAAGCTTTTAACAAATGCTTATTCAATTGATTAATTTTTCTTTCATAATTTGAAAGCAGCCATAATGGATTTTTTAATCAGTTGACCAAACCTTTCCTTTATACGCAATCATTGGCATTATTACCCCTCATTTTCTTCATTTTATTGCACTTCCTTATCTGGTTGATGTTTGTAATTGGAGGCCAAGAAGAGCTTTTCATTTTCTAGATGGCTCTCTCTTCTAGCTTCCTATCTGCTTGTGTATCTTCTGAATCTGTGTTTAAACATGAGAAGAGGAAAAAAAAGTATTTGAGCAAGGTTGCTAACTGGAGTGATTACCAAATGTTTGAGGAGGAAGTGAATATAAAGAGGTCACAGCTCATCATAAATCCATCCTGATGCCTGATGTCAGCTGCAGCCAGCCCCCTATCAGAAAGGGGAAATCTCTTGAGTGTCATGGATTAGCAAAAAACTTCTTCTCATTTACCTTGCACTGAAAATACAATTAATAGTGTGTATGGGGAGAAGAAAGATAATGAAAACACAAGTCCCTGAAAAGCATATTCTATCCAGGTCATGAAGTACAAGCTCATGCATTCAAGCTTAGAATATTTATAGAAGAGATGCAGTTGTACAAATCAAGAATGGCCTCCCTTTGAAATGATCAGAAAGATGTGATTGTTGTCTCAAAGCCAGGTAGAAATAATGCTTTCTGGCTACTGGCTTAGGTCAAAGAGAACTGCAGAGTTGTAAACAAAAGGTACCAGGAAAGGCCCCTGTGTCCAGGAAAAAGAAGTTTAGCAGGGAGCTTTGATGTCATTACTGCTGTTCCCAATGCTAATGCGGATTGCTCTCATTTGTTGGAGGGGGTAGTGTTCCCATTAAAGAGAGCTGAAGCCACAAACTCAGGTATAGTAGTGATACTATCATTCATCAGCCTAAGAAATACATGTAAAGAGTCAGCAACATAGATAACCTGAAGATAGAGGCAGGTCAGAGTGTGCCACCCTCCCCTCCTACATCAACACCTCACTGATGATAGAACACAAGATTATTTGAAAGAAACCAGCTATAAATGGAACTTAGGACAAGGATGCCCATCAATTTCACCATCACTGTCATTTTCCTCATCTTTCTTGTTTCTTCTCCCTGCATGACCCATCATGCTTAGCTGCTGTATAATCTTCAGCAAACAACCTAGATATAAAATACACCTTCTGAGATGGTAGTTAAATCTCAAAGACCTCAAGTTCTTTGGTATTTATACAGTGTTTGTGGTATTTTCCTTTTCTTTCTTTCTTTTATTCTTGGCAAAAGAAAGGACAAATAGCTATGAGGAAAAGCCAAACAAAGACAATGAATTTTTAAGGACGATAAAGGGGTATTGCTCATGGCAACAAAATAGAATATTTTGGGAGCAGAGGAGGAGGCAGGTGAAGGAAGGACAGGATTTCAGATTTATTAAAGAATGGTAATAATTAGAGTGCTCTGGTTATAGGGGTAATGTGGGAAGGGAGAAGCAATTCTTATCAAATGATTGCCTCCTCTCAGATATTTTCCTTTCTAGGTTAGGCACTTCTAACTAGGCGCTCCAAAGCACTATAGGCATTAAGAGCATCATGGTGAAGAAGGTAAGGCTCTGAACTGGATGTTAGGTAGGGCCTGGGTTGGAGTCCTGCCTACAATACTACAACCTTGGACAAGTCTCTAAAATCTCTATTTCCTTACAAGATGGGAATAATCATACAAAGAGACTATACACAGAGTGATTGTGATGACCAAGTGAGATCATAAAAACATGGCTTTAAATTTCGAAAGGATCATAGAGGTATCTATTCCAATATCTTTATTTTAGAAATGAGGGAACTTGTGTCCAAGGAATAGAGTGAGTTGCCCAGATAGTAAGAGGCAAAGCCATGATTTGAGCCTTGATTCCCTTGACTCCAAATCTAGCCCTTTCCACTGAATAAGATGTATGTAAACAAAGCACTTTGTCAACATGAAAGCACTGTATAAATATAAAGCATCATGACACTTGTTGGGCATAGACCACATGCATCATGCTGTCCCAGGTTCTATGAGAGGATGCAAAAGAAAGAAAAGAGAGTGTCTGCCCTCAAAGACCTTGATATCCAAGGAGTGAGGAAGAGTACATACCCGTGAAGTAACAAGACACCTTTTAGACAGTCACATATAAATAAGAGCAAATATGGTAACACAGACTGAGTACATCAGCTAAAAGGAATAGAAAGTGGAGTGCTGCAACAAGGAGGGTTGGAGAAAGGGTGTTTTAAATCAAGTAACCTTTTCTGTAACCCATCCCATGAGATAGTTTGTAACCTTGTAAGACACTGAGAAATGTCCTAGGAGTGGCAATGCTGGATTTCAGAGCCAACCCTGAGGCATGTAAATTTAATTTATAGTTATGTTTTCTACATACACTTCACAAAATCCTCCATCTTCTTCATGAAATTTATAGGGTCAGCCAATAATAATAATGATAGCTAACATTTATATAGTGCCTAGGCACCGTGCTAAGTTCTTTAGACATTATCTTATTTTATCCTCACAATAACCCTTGGAGCTAAGTTTTTATTCATGTATTATTTTTATTAATTTACTAAGGACCTGGGTATGGAAGGAGATGCAAAGAAGTATAAGATGAGATCCTTATTGTCAATAAGCTTATTTTGTAGCTGGCGAGATAGAATGAAGCACATAAAAGCTAATTAATATGCCTGGAAATAATGAATGCTTAATGAGCAATATAAGCAATTAGTACATAGAATGGTAGATTGAGAATATGAAGAGTCCTTGGAGATCGTCTAATCCAACCCCCTCCTTTTACAGATGAAGAGCCTAAGTTTCACAAAGATCAAACGTCCAAAGTTAAATGTAGTGAGTTACAAAGCTAGGTTTGAAAACCTGGTCCTCTGATTCCAGACCAAACTCTCCTTCAGCCACACTGGTTCCTCTAGTTGAGATAGACTCTAGATCTATGATGTAGGAAGGGAATGATCATTTAGACTGGAAGGTGTGAGAATGTCTCTCAGAAGAGCTTTGAGGAGTGGACAAAATGTTGATAAGTGGAATAGAAGGAGGTGTGGGGAGTTTTCCAGATTGGAGGGAGAGTGTCAACAACACCATTAATGGAATTGGGGATGAGTAAAAGGGATATTCTGGCCATTCTAAAACCTTGCAGGAAAACCTCTTGTGTGTGACTAAGTTACCAGAAACAGCATTTCACACAGAATAGTGATATGAGAGGTGGCTAAAAAGGCAGGTGGCAGATCAGGTTTGTTGAGGACCTTTGACATTAGAATAAAGAATTTACAATGTATACTCTAAGTAGTAGGGAGCTATTGAAGCTTTTTAAGCAAGAGAGTGATATAATACCAGGATTTAATTAAGATTAATAAAGCGGTAGTGTGCAAGATGGGTTGAAATGAGGAAATATGGGAAGCTACAAGACCAGTTAGGTGGCCATTTATTTCAAGTGAATAGTAATAAGGGAGAGGACTAAGGTGATGCCAGTGGAGATGGAAAAGAAAGGTAGATATGAGGGATATTGTGAAGGAAAAGTCAATATGTTTTAGTATGGGAGATAAAAAATAGAGTCCAAAATTAATCTGAAATTTTAAGTTTAGATTATACAGAGAATAGTGGACAAATAAAAAGGCAAGAGATACAACTGATTTTAGAAGAAGTTGGTGAGTTTAATTTTAGCATTTTTGAGTTTTAAGTAGTGGGATGGAGTTTCTAGGTGAAAAGATCTAGGAAGTTGGAGATAGAGATGCAGGACTAGACCCTGATGGAAAGATTAGGTCTGGAGATATAAATTTGTTAAGTCATTTGCAAAGAGGCAATAATTGAACTCATGAGAACTGAGATCAATTATAATTACATATATGTGTGTAATATATTTAAACATCCACACATACAGAGAGAGAGAGAGAGAGAGAGATTGGAAGACCTGGGACTGAAAGAGGTAAAATGGCATTATTTGGCCCAGTAAAATGAATATTGAATTGCTGAATTTGGCAGAAGCCAGAGGATATCAGTTCAAATGCTGTCCTATCTCTTTCTACGTGTGTGACTTTATGTAAGTCACTTCACCAATCCCTAGGTCTCAGTTTCCTCATCTTTGATGTGAGGGGATTAGACTATATAACATTTAAGGCCTCTTCCAGTTGTAAATGTATAGAGCTATAATGCTACTCATCTTTGCTTCCAGCTGTATGGGAGGCACTTATATGAGGATAGTGCTAGACAGCGAGAAACTCTTTGTTTTGTAGGCTACATTTTGACACTTACTAGCTGTGTGACCCTAGACAAGTCACTTCACCCTGTTTGCTTCAGTTTACTCATCTGTAAAAAAATGGAGAAGGAAATGGTGAACTATTCCAATATCTTTGCCAAGAAAACCCCAAATGGGCTCATAAAGAGTCAAACGCTACTGAAAAACAACAAAATCTGTAGGTTTCATAAAATGGTCAGAGAAGGAGTTAAGAATTTTTACCTGTTATATTAAATAAGTAATAATTTTAGTTCATATAAACTTTTTAGAAAGTTACCTAACATTTCCTTTGAGCAAAATGAGAAAGTTTACTCTCAAACTTCAGAAAATACTGTATTTTCTCCTTTTTAGTTGGTTTCACTAACATTGTCATCAAATGGAGTTCACTAATAAAACTGACCCAGCCTCCTCCCCCTAAAAAATACCATGCCTTCATCAGAGCTGTCTTTCACTAGCCAAGTTGAAATTTTTCGTACGAACGTACCACGTTTTTCCTTTTCTGTTATATGTTAGATCTTAGAAATGTCTACTTCTGGAAATGTTTTTAGAGCACTGGGTTGTAGAACTTTAGCAGCTTCTATTTGTCATGATTGTATTCCACTGGCATTATTTTTCATTACCGCTGCTTCCATTAGGTTCCTTCCCACACTAATGGGCTTCCTTGCACTATTTGTACTGTTCTTCATTTATTTCATCAATTACTAGTACAGCTTAATTTCTTGTTTCATATTCAAAAGCAGCTTACTTTCTGCTTTCTGGCTTACGTCCTATTTCCCATAATTGCAGGATGGCATCTGTGAATTCCCAGCTCTTCCAAAGGGTGAGCTAAATTCATGTTATCTGTTGAACTGCTGAAAAAGCTACAGTACAAAGTGTCCTGCATGTCTCCATGTAGTTTAAAACTGCAAGAAGACTTTTGGGACACTCTGTATTTCTTCCTCTATCCCAGGTTTTATTTATTTAGGAATTGGAGACTGTAGAAAGGTCCCTGACCTAGTTATAGAATTTCACACTAAAATACTTTGAATTACTACTTCTCCATCGCTTCATTATATGTAGGATTCTTACTCATTTGGACAGATTGCTATACTATGTTTCATCTAGACTCATTCTAGTGGCAGACATACTGGAAATGAATGGTAGGAACATCACTTCATTTTACTGAGCTTTGACTCAGAGGATAACTGAGTCCCCCCATGTTCTAACAGAGAAAGTCAGAACAAAGACTTCTTGGTTGCAAGTTGGAAAATGTTTCTCTCAATAAAGTTAGATTTTTGATGCGTCAGAATATCCCCAGCATTATACCATATATGAACGTAGATCTCTTTTTTGCCAGCACCTTGGAACTGTTTTATCTTACTGAAAAGGTAGAATATTTTTTATTTTATCTTTGAAATTTTTATTTTGCATTTTATTTTGGCTTTTTATTCTTTTTTAAAAAAATTTATCTGTTTCTTTTACCTTTGAAATTACCCTTTTGGCTTACTTATAAAAAAAGTCAACGAAAGTATACATTTTTAAATGTTAAACATTTTAAGTTATCAGAGAGGGCTCAAAGATTCCTTTTGTGGAAGGATATTTATTAAAAGCTACAGATTTCTTTTGTCCAGAAGCACCAGTGAGTGACAGGTAACTTTAATTGACTTGAATAACTAACTTGCCCCCATAGTGTTCTCCTCCCCAACCCCACCCACCCTGTAGCCAAAAAAAAAATTCAAAAAACAAAACCATCTTCAGCTGGAATATTGTTATATTTGGAATACATCAAACTCTTTACCCCAAAGAAAATTAGATGTTTCCTTTCTGTCTTGGACATTTTTCAGTGCTAGTAAATAAATTTATGTAACCTTTGCTGAAAATATAGTCTTAAATTGTCGATCTTTCAGGATTCACCAGTTTTCTTCTTTTGTATGACTCAAATTGTTTTTGTCCTTGGTCATCAGACTTGTGGATTTATTAGTTATTACCTAAATGGTTCTCTCTATCCAGGATTAAAGAAGAAACTTTTGCTTGGAAGATGGAAGCTATTGCAAAAAATGTCCTTTTTGAGGAATCTGGAGGGATTAGGTTCAAGAAGATATCAAATTCCTAAGACAACCCTGTAAATAAGTATCTAAAAGTCTGTTGTTCCACTCGGGCTGAGATCTCTTTGTGGTATTTGTGTGTTTGTCGTCAGCTAATCTACAAGTAGTTCTTCGATAAGGTTAATTCTCAGTTAATTACCCAGAGCCTTGACATGAAGTCTAATTGCCACTTGGCTAACATATATTTGATACTTGTCCTATACAGAATTTGTGGAGACCAAGAGAGGCGAGTTATTGACTGATGGCAAGCAAACCAAATAAATACAGTATTTTATGTACTTTTAATTCGGGGCCAAGTGGATTTGGATGAAGTGTTTATTTAGTTTGCTGACCGTTTCAGACGCTGTGGTGTATTGATTCCTTTTATTACTAGCAGCCGTTTAACTTGACCTCTTCTAGATCCAGTATTTTAAAAGCCATAAATTTTAACTTTACTTATGAGCAAAGCCTGAAATGCTGTGAAAGCCTTTTTATTAGTCAAGCTTTGCCATGCTCTATGTCCACGTGTTACCCACAGCAACAATATTTAGGGCTTCTTAAATGAAAGTAGCTGTTGGACTGTTGAGGAGGGGATGGATGCAGCTATAAAATGAACTCATAAACATTTCAAGGGGGCAGAAGTTGATGACCAGAGAGAGTAGACAGGTGTAGGAAGGAAGAAAGAAAGAAGCCCCCCCACCCCAAAACCAAGGTCTTGGTTAAGCATATGAAACAAGTCTTGGTTTTAGCATGTCAGTTATATTTATGAGCTTAAAAAAATCTAACCGCCAGCTGGAATGTTGTTTTCATCAGTTTTTTTTTTTATGAACGTTTATCAGAGATGTGTAGAAATATAAAACACACAGAAAGGTGAGATTCCTTTCCTCACCTTGTATTTGTTCCCAAAGAGAAAAAGATGAGTTTAGAAGTTCTGCCCAATGTTATTTTCATTGAGATTTTTTCCTTTCTTTCATCATTTCCTTTTAAATATTTGAAGAGGAGGAAAGGAGGGAGAGGAGAATGAGGAGAGGAAAAAAGAAGCGAAGCTGGAGGCAACACCCAACCCAAGATTCACATCTCCCTCCTCTGTCCTGGCATTCTCTAGCAAGTTATCTACCATTGCCTTTAACTGCAGAAATTCATATTTTAAACCATTTTAGCCAGAGTTCTGCTTTAGAAAATAGACAATTCCAAATCACGACTCTCTTTAATTTTGTGGAGTGACTACCCCTATTATCTGAGAAAAAGGAACCATTTTATATCTTCCACCAAATCAAAGATGTTATGTTTTAAAGATGCTAGTAATTAACCTGTAGTCAGCTTGTACTCACATCCTTCAGAAGACTTTATGTATTTTATGTATATGTATTTTTATTATATACATAAAATATATTATGTGTGCATAAAACATGCTTTTTAATATATACATATATGTATATGTAACATACATACATGTAATGTGTGATATGTGTAAAATATGCACATATGTAATATATGTAGTATATGTACATATATGTAATACGTGTGTGTGTGTGTGTGATATATGTATATGAGAGGCAGCAAGGCTTATTGAATAGTTGACCTCAAAACTGGGACATCCTCCTTCCCATACATACTGACTGCGTGAGCAAATCCCCTAACCTCTCAGTGTTTAGGAGCACATGGGTCAAACACACAGCCTGCAAGTTTCATATGGCCAACGACACTCCCAAGTGTGGCTAAACTGGATTAAAATGTAATTGGGAAATATGTAAAAAATAAATAAATAAAGTTAATATGTGGTTCTCTAGATCAATATGTGACTTCAGGGATCTTTACTATAAGTGTCAGAGAAGATATTGACCTACACTGGTAGTTTCCTTACCTGGAAATCACAGGTCCAGTTCTTATCCCTGTATGTCCATCTATAGTACCTCTGTGTTTACAGTATGCTGATCTTTTCAGTAGCCTTGTAAGGAAAATAGAGCAAATATTATTATCCCCATTTTATAGATTAAAAATGCCAATCACTTGCAGGGTTTAGTGGCCTTGTCTACTCTGAGAAAAAGCAGTTACTCTAAGGTTCATTGATGGATGAACCTGAACTTAAACCTAGGTCTTTTGACTTTGAATCCAATGTTTTTTCCACTGTGCCCCACTTGTTGCCTCACGCATAAACACACATGTTATTATCCATATCTGGGATTCTGATAAAGAAGTGGATGGTGTGGGTGTGCATAGACACAAACACATGTATGTTCGTGTGTATATGCAATATATATATGAAACATGTATATATACATATGTATTTATACATATGTGTGTGACATTTATATAGTGCATACTGGGCTAGACACCTTACAATTATTATCTCATTTGATCTTCACTATAACCCTGGAAGTAGGCACTATTATTGTTCCCATTTTTCAGATAAGGAAACTGAGGCAGACTGAGGTTAAGTGACTTGCTGAAGGCTACACAGCAAGTAAGTGTCTGTAGCCAGATTTGAACTCAGGAAAATGAGTCTTCCTGACTTCAAGTCTAGCCCTCTATCCATTGGACCACTTGTGTGCTCTATGTTTGTGTGCATACATGCATGTATGTATGTAGATATACATACACTATAGAAACTGTACTATGGTAGTTGTGGCCTCACTGGTTTTTACCTTTTATATCTTGGTAACATTGGTCTTTTGCTTTTCAGAAAATTTCCTATCAGTTTTTCTAATTATCTGAGATGTTTGTTTAAACAAATCTTCCTTCTACAACCTCTAGACCCCTCTTATTTGATCATGCTGCGAAACTGTAATGCTGAATTAGTGGGGTTATATAAGCAAAGAATTATCACTTCACCATAGGAGAAAAATCTGGGCTATGAAAAAGAAAAACTCATATTGAAATAATTTAAATAAAATGCCTACAACATAAGTGCAATAATGGAATAAAAAGAATTTTGATGCTTATCTTTGCTTCAACTTTTTATGATTAAACTGAAAGTATAATTTCAAAAGTAAAATAACCCATTAAATTTATTTATGGACATTTCGGTTTGGTGAAATAGGATCATCTCCTTTTCTTCCTCACAGCTTCAGAATCTCAGAAATCAAGAGGTGATAGAATACAGAGCATAATTCTTGGCTTTCACAAAATCATAGAACATTGGAGCTCAGTGGGATCTGAAAGGTTATCTGATCCTACCTCATCATTTTATTAAGGGCCTCAGTTTCCTAAACTCACTTTTAAAAAAACAAAAACCTCATAGTAGATTTTAAACCCACTTTTTGGAATCTCCAGTTCTTCTCAAGCCCCAGTTCAGTTGCCTCCATAAAAAGATCTTTCCTATTCCCCCTGTTGTTATTGTGTCCCTTCTCATACCTACCCCATGATCCCTCTCCCCCCACCCACCAAGAAAACCTCAAATCCTTCCATTTATTTTGAATTTACTTATCTGTAAACCTATTTTCCACCACTACTAGAACATAAGCTTTTTGAGGTCAAAGACTGTTTTCTTTTTTCCTTCCTATCCCCATACCTGTACTTGACACATAGTAGATGCTGTTTGTAAACTGAATTGGAGTTCTGATTAAGAGAGATCAGTGAAAAGTGGCATAAATGTCAAACTTGCTAAGTTTCTACTTCCTATTTGGTTTGCTCTTTTTTCTATATATTATCCTGAAGAATCTTTCCATTATCATACAGCATAAGGCATTTTCACTTTAGGTGTCCAGGTATTATTAATTAAATAAAGTGAGGGCACTCCTTGACTCCTCTTTGTAATATACCACCAGTGGCCCTTGTCAAGGTCAAGGTGCCCTTTTCTCTAAATTTCATATTTCTTGATCTGTTTGTTCCAAACAGGAAAATAGTTTTGTCATTTCAAGAAGACAAATAGAATACTAGGATCAAAGGGCATTGGAAATCTCCCTGTCCAGTAACCCTCCTGGCCCCACGCCCCCACATACACACACACTTTGACCTTGGAAATTGACCAGACTTACTGGGGAATAGGGAGTTAGCCTTAACTCAGGTCCCCAAATTGACCTATGTCAATTTTTATTCTTTCAATGAAACCCAAACTCAATGTTTTAAAGACCTTGTTGACTCAGAAGCTGAAGCAGGACACCAACAAAATATTTTCAGTGGATGTTTTGGTTTTTTCCCCCATATTCTTGTGTGAACTATTATTGGCAAGATTTGTAACTGATCCAGAGAGCTTCAGCTGTCACCGAATCCCAACTGTTAATTAACAGAAAAACATTCCAGTTCTTTTCCCTGCACAATAGCCAACTATCAACAGGCTCTTCCAGCAAATGTTGTTTCTTCCCTGGAGTCCTAATGTCTCTGAATCCAGAGGCGGAGGGTGGGTGATAATTTTGGGTGGAATGCTCTGGGACTAAACTGAGAAAGAAGTAAAGAAACAGTAGTTACCTCAGGAAAGTTACTCAAATTCCTAGAAAAACTTTCACTTGAGCTGGCTGTCATGGTGTGAATTAAAAGGTTATGTTAGAGGTTAAACTAGGCAATTAAATCAAGAAAGCAGATTATTCTAATGCCTGACATAACTTTGTAAAAGAAGCAGGATTAGCAGTACTTAGTCAAATATAAATTCTACAAAGTGAATAGAAAAAAAATTATTTCATCAAGTGCCCCTCATGGAAGAAGATTATGCCAACTTGCACCTTTAATTTTTCCACCTTAATTCTGTTACTGTATGAAACTCATTACCATTTTCTAGCTATGAACACAGTGACTGATGCCTAGTGACAAGTTGTTTTTGTTTTTCTGTTTGGAAAGCATATTCCCTCCCTCCCTAAATAATTATCTGTGAATTAACCTTTTCCCTAACTGAAATATTTGCCAGCGATAGAACACAAAAAATGGAAATGCTTAACTAATTTAGGTACTTTGGGTAGGAGATAAATTCTTTCAGGCCATGAGGATATCATTGATTAAATTACTGGGCCAGTTCACTAAATGGGGCCCTAATGACCTAAAAGAGTTAATGCCCTATTGAAAATGTCTACCTTAGACCTAGCTTTATTCACTTGGGAGTCTCCAATCTGTTAATGACAGTATTAATAACAATGGAAAATAACCCTATTTTGCTATAGATATTCTGAAAATTACATTAGAATCCTAATTTTTTTTTCTATAACTGTGGGTGGAACCTAATGTTCTTTCCAGTCAAAATTCCAACTGTTGTAACTATTTTTTAAAAATCATAGTTTCTATGTGCCATACAAGCTACTGAATAATGAATAAGGCAAAAGCCTCTCACTGGTCTTTTAAATCATCATAAACTAATTTAATTTTCTTCATGGAAAAATCTAGTAACAGTAGCTTAGTTAGAAAATGAGAAAGGAAAAAATAATTTAACAATGGCTAGAAAGGTGTCTTTCCTAATTTCTTTTCCCAGCTAATTTTTAAATAAGAATAGGAATGCCTTCTTGGGAGGGGTTGGGGGCAGGATTTGACACTTAAATGAAATACTCCTTTATTTTTTTTTAAAAGGAAGGTAGCTAACTTTTGTATATATTTATTGTCATTGTGGGGAGTGGTATTGCAATTTCTTTTATGAAACTGATGCTTAAATAGTTCAGTTCTCTTAGATTTTAAGTGTATTTTACTAAGCCATAAAAATTAAATCCAACAAGTTACTATGTTTCACCCATTTTCCCATTCTCCTATATTGTTTGTTCACCAGGAAAAAAAATAAGTGTATTAGCTACATGCTAATTTAGATTGGGTGCCAAGAAGTAGCCTCTATTTTCAGTGGTCATCCCTCATTGTCTGCATAATAAAGTCTAATCTCCTTGGTCTGACATTGGTATTCATAATCTTGTACCAGTCTATCTTTCTAACTTTATTTCTGACTAATCTTTTATATGTAGGTCTTCTACTTCAAACATCTGATTTATTCATGTTTCCCAAAACATGTCTTCTGTTTTCTTACTTCTGTGAATTTACTCATAGTTCTCACTTGGAATGGTCTTCTCTCTTCTTTTTGTCCCCCAATTATACATTCTCACCTTCATGGCTTTTCTCAGGAAAAATTTCCCCCTCCTAGGACATCTTTCATTCTTCTTTCTGCCCATTTAATTCCTTTCTGTTTTTCTTGGCCCAAGTCAATCCCAGTTTCTCTGTGACATATTGTTTATTCTCCAGTCTAATTTAACTCTTTCCTCCTCTGATCTTGTTTTGTTGGGTAAGAAAGCCAAGGGATGAGCAAGCCTTTAATATTACAATAATTTATTGATGTCAAAGTGCTGTGAGCTAACCCCACCCTAAAATCATTGTAGCATAAAACTAAATGAAATTCAAAGGAATAACTGTACCAACTCTGCACCAAGATTTGACCTGGAATTTATACCTAATGCCCTTCTGCTATCTGCTGATATAAAAAAAAAACACAAGAATTTAATATCTTTGTAGGAGGCCAACTCTTTGTTATACTTGTGGGTTTAGAAATACCAGGTTATGCCACTTTAAGAGTCGTGGTCCTCAGAAATAGCACCATTGCTTCCTTCATTTTGTGGTGGACCTTTTAAAGAGATAGCCAGAAAGTAAACTCTAAGTTCAAAATAACATACTCATAATGGTCTGTTGTTGTCAAATGTCTCAGAGGACATGGTTTCATATTTGATCAACAGTAATACCATGCCGGCATATCAGTACTTTGAAATTGTATATCATAGACCTCAATTATATTGGTAGGATCCAACCTTAGTTTTACCCTATAATTCTGGACAAGAGCTTACAATTATAGTTATATTTTTAAGTGAAGAGTAGTTTCAGACAGAACTGCATCTTAAGTATACTTCTGTTTTTCTTGTAAATCTTCATCTTAGTCTAGATAGAGATGTTTGAACCAGGTCTTGAGAATGAAAAATGTTTCAATGAATTAAAATATATTGAAGCTTCCTGTTATGATTCACTGGGGCATGGAGATGAGCCAGAGTTTTCAAACACTGCCAGATATACCCAAGCTGTGGTAGGCTCTACCACGCTGGAAGAGTTTCAAGCAAGAACTTGGTAATGGATTGCATTTTTTGCCAGCCGAAGACCTAAGAACCTAAGTCTGGACGTTCTCATCACCATATTGGCTGCAGGGTGAGAATTTTTTTAGCCTCAGAAACTCTAGAAGGCTATAGAGTTTGGAAGCATTGTGATCTATCTGCTTTGGTGAAAAAAGTACCCACATCAGTGAAATTACAGAGCTTTGAAATAGTTTTTCCAGATATATTTCCCCACAAGTAATTCAATAGAGTTTGCTCCTGGTATTGCATCTAGGGTAATATGTTAAATGACAATCAGAATCCTGGCAAACCTTGCCCAGACTCCATCAGCAAACCTCCTCATGGCATCCTTATCCTTTACCAGCCTTTGAACCTGACTTTTTATGGTGCATTAGGGCATTAAAGTACAGTGAAGACAGCTCAGATAAGTTTCCTGCCTAGAAATTATTTAAACTCAACACAATTAAGAACCCATTATCAGAAATAATAGAACTTAGAAATCCAAGTATTTGAAATAAGTAGCTCAGCACTGTGATTTTTACAGCAGAATTTTTGGTGGATCTAGAAACACTTTGAAGCATTTCGAAAAGTAGTCTGCTGTAATCAGGAAGGTCATTCCCTTGAATATCTCAGAAAGAAAATCAATATGCATGAATACTTGACCAAGTCTCCCTGGTAACCTCCAGTGGAAAAGTATGTACCTTTGGAAGGTTTTGCCAAGCAATTTTGCATGTAGTACATACTTTTAATCTTTTAAATTTTAGAATCAATATTAAACCACAAAAGCCATAGCCTCTAGCTGATGCTTTTATGTGAACAATTTTGAGATGTGCTACATGTAATATGGCCAAGATAACAAGATATCTTCTGGCAGGGGGAAAGGGAGGAAAAGAATCATGACTTCCCTATAAATTATATCCTTTATGGATAGATAACTTGTGTTTACAGCTTTCAAATGTCTTTTCTTTCTCAGACAGCTATTCTGTTGACCACCTCTTTCCCATTCATTGCACCATTGTGGTATCAGTACAACCTGATCAGAATGAAGACATGGGCCAGAGAGGTCTGATAAGATCAAAATGTATATAAAGAATAAACCTAACAAAAATACACATTGTATATGAGCCCAAGGTGGACTTATTGTCTGGTCCGATGGCCATTTCATTGACACACAAACTGCCCCATTTGTTTTCTGGAAATGGTGATAGTAAGGCAGGGTCACTTTTAATTCAGAAGTAGAAGGAAGTGGAAGAACATATTTGGCTTAGGATAGTAACACTTTTCATGCATGTAGACAAATGTCATGAACTTTGAGAAAAATATTCTACATACATGGTGAAATAATTAACTGTATAAGATTATCCTCAGTAAAAAGTCCATCAGTGGTTCATTCTCCCAAAAGGTAATGGTTATACAATAGAAATTGTTTTTGAAATTTCTAGACTTCTTCATTGTAGAGACCAAGATATAATTTATTGTTGTGGGTGAGGGAGAGTGGGAAATAGGGCTAAAGTTATCAAAATTTTTAGTCTTTTCCAACCAGGCCAGACCTTTTGATTTACATACAATTGGGGAACATAACTGGTGTGAAATTGAAAGTAATTGCCACAGCAACTTTTCCATTTAAAGATGTAGAGCCTTCTTAATACTTACCACCCTCGCATCTGGTGGGATATGATAAAAGTTATGAAACAAAATGAGTTTCTGGTCAGTTGAGAGTTGAATTGAAACAGTCAAAGGACACATGAAGAATAGAGAAGAGTTCAAAGAGGAAATGTGACCTTAGCCTAGAGACACGTGCCAACTTAGGTAATCAACCTGGCAAAGAGGAAGACATTCCTACCCATATTAATAATTATTAGCTGAAAAAGTTAGATGGCAAATCTATAGTCCATCTCTATTAGATGACAGACAAAGTGGCAAAGTATCCTTGGACACAGCACGTCAGCCAAAAACTATAGGTAATACCCAGCGGACTACTAGAAAAGCTATAGCTTCCCCTTACAGGATGTGAGGCTTACTAACCACGACATCTTTCAGATGATATTAGAACTAAAGTAGCTGATTGGCAGAGCTGTAGCCCTCTCCTGAAGAAAGGAGCCTTATAAACCATTGTATGATGTGTGATAATCTGGATATCTAAATACCAGCTATTACAGAGATAAGACAGGTACCAGAGTGCTGTCATACCTGATAGGAAACATAAAAGATATAATACACTTTGGGGAACAGCTGGGGCATATAAATATATATATATATACATATATACATATATATATCCCTTTTCATATACACTCTTCTCATTAAAAGCCTGTGTATTTGTGGGTGAAGGAGCCCCAAGTACTATGGAGGGTAATGCCATTTTGTCATTACTTTAGTACTATGCACCTGGCTGACTAGACAAAATAAATATATCAGTGGGGGCTCCTGAACTTTGGAACAGATACTATTCTTAGAAAGTTATAAGAACCTGAATTAATTTTTCTGGGAATCCATGGATATGAGGACCTCAGGTGTTCCTTCAGCTTCTTTGTCTATTTGTGTATCCTTTATTCTGCAAAAAGCTTTCTTCTTGATTAGTCACTTGGTGATAAGCCCAACTCTAGCATCCTAGGGTAAAGCATCATAGTATGCATGGTGTAGGGAGGAAAGGAAGTTGGCTGATCTCTCAGAAGAGGAAGGTTGTATAACCTGTGGACTATTCTGATGAGGGACCAGCCCGTTTTCTACTTTGAGGCTACCACTGGGTGGTCTATAAAAGCAAGATGATTCAGAGCCTTTGGGCTGATGTTTCAGACTGGCCCGTTTTATCCCAATGGTAGTACATTAGTGTAAGAGAAAGGGAAAGCCAAAGAGCTCTGTAAGAATTCTTTATGGCACAGCAGTATGGTTTCAGGAGTTGTATTTCTGTGTGGCCATCATGGTGTTTCACTGTATTGCAGGTATCCTTAGGGATATCCTGTGTACTATGTTGTGCTGCATGCTACCAGGGATGCCTAAGGGCTGGAAAAGTGATGAATCTTTGTCACAAACCCTACAATGACTGCATCATTGACAAGACTTGTGACTTCTTCCCTGTTCTCTTGGGCATTCCTATGTCAAAGGTCAATAAGACTGGTAGTCAAAGGTCACAGGACTCTGACAACTGGAACATACCACCATAGATTCAAAAGTCGGTTACAGATGGAGCTTCTAGTAAGTTTTCTTATGATGGGGAGTCCAGCATCACTCCACACCTTCCCCCACCCTAGTCATTCAATGAAGTACTGCAGCAGGGGTTGTTGTCTTTTGTGGACATAACCATGGTAGATATTTAGTAACTCCAGAAAGACTTGAAGCTCTTTATTTTTGGAGTGATTAGGCACATCAGGCCTTATGCTTATCTCAGTGTAGTGTTATCTTTCACTAATTTTTCATTTACATATTTATATATTGTCTCCTTGATTAATAATAAGAATAATGGCAGCCAATATTTATAGAATGTTTTTAAGTTTTTTAAAGTGCATAACTTACATTGTGTCATTTGGCCCTCACAACAATCCTGTGAGGTAGATGCCTCACAGAGAAGGGAACTTGAAGAGAAGGGAATTGAGACTCAGACAGGTTAAATGTCTTGCCCAGTCTCACAGCTAGGAGCAGTAGTGAAACTTGGGGCTTCCTGATCCTAAGTCTGTGCTCCATCCACTATAGCGCCTAGCTCCTTAGAGTGTAATCTGTGCTCCTCTACTATACTGCCTAGCTCACTAAAGTGTAAACTCGGGGCTTACTTATTCTAAATCTGTGCTCCATCCACTATACAGCCCAGCTCCTTAGAGTGTAAACTCCTTGAAGACAGGGACTGCGATTCACATAGCGTCTGTCCCCCATAGCAGTAAATGCAGTGCCTTGTGCATACTAGATGCTTGGGTTAATTAACTGGTCCCCACACCTAGTGCATGTATAGACACTGAATGTTTTTGTATTTGACAACCTGAATTGAGACCATTCTTTTAATAGTCAAGGCTTTAATTCAGGTTGCCGTTTTGCTCACCATTTACATATAGGCCACCAGAAAAAGTTCCTAATTAAACAATAGACCTGGAAACTTCTCTGGAACATTTTAATTGACACAAATATGCTGATGAGATATTGATCTCTTTTAAAGAAACTAATGCTCATGTCCTTATTTTCTCCCCCCAAATTCAGTTCTACTTTTGCTTAGTCATTAGATTAGTAGGGGAGGAATGTACCCATAAAATGGATGTCAGGTTCATTGGGGTGGCTCTAAATTCTAGAAGGGCATATTTAATTAGTGCAGCTGTAGACAGGTTAGATGAACCCCTGGTCAGCTTAAGCAAGGATTGATTTTTTTTCCTTCCCTCTTTTGAGAAGGCTTTTTTTTTTCCTAAAGCACATAACAATTAGTACTATGTCTATAGTAGTTAGTAATGATTTGGAGGATAACCCACTCACACTTTTAATGAGTTGCATCTAGCAGAGAAGTCAAGAGGCTGCATTGAGCAGATCTGTTTAATGAAACTTTTTAGTCTATCTTATAAAAGTTACACCACTTACAAAGCCCACCAAAGAATGAACAGCTCTGTAAAAGAATTGGCAGCTCACCACCTTTCTCAATGCAGAATCAGTTCCATAAGCATGGTAGCTACAAATGGGCATTGAAAGAAAAGGATTCTTCCCCAATGCTAATGTGTCAGCACTGGCTACAAGGTGATTTTGTCCCGTTGTTAGAGAAATGATGGTCACAAGAGACACTGTCCAGGAAGGGGTGGCATTAAGTGATTTTAGATTTTGGATGTGTCAAACAATTATGCCGATGCTGTAGGTTAAGACAGTAAAAAGGTTTGAAGTTCTGGGGACATGGTGACACCTGGGGAGGGGTCCCTAAAGTCTCTAACAATAATCATAATAAGATAAAGATAGTCAGGTCTGCGACTGAAATCCAGATTTTTTTTTCTTTTACTACCAATTTATTATATTTTCTAGCACACCTCACTGTTTCCTGCAGAGTAGGATTTCCATAATATTGAGGTTTTGGTATAAGAGAAATCAAGAAAGATCTGTGCCTAAATTCACCCCTGAGCTCCTTGGAGGTGGAATATGGCACTATTATGGTGTGCCCTGGGGAATCTCTACAGCCCAGTCTAAACTAACTATGAAGCAAATTGATCTTGGGTCTTGAATTTATTAATGGAGGAGCTACCTCATTACAATCCCTGTGGCACAGAGCCCACATTGTAAGACTTCATTGTAGTGAACCTCCAGTGTATTAATAAACTTAACAGCAGCATTAAGTAGGACCACCTTTTGATATTTACTACCTAATTTGTTTTGTATTTCCTCATGTTTTTTTTTTGTTTTATTAGCTTTAAGTCACTGACTGTATTGCAAAATATATAGTGAAGTGTTCTTTGGCAAATGACTTTGTTTGAAGACCACCTGCTGAGAGTCCATAATTTTTAGCACCATTTTTTAATTTCCTCTAGAAATAATGTATTTTGACATTATTTCAAGACCACCTGCTTATTTTTCTTCAAATACTACTTAATAGAAATGTTATAAAGATCACAAAATGCAATAGGTGGTAAAATAGCCTTTTGAAGGAGGGCACAACTTCAAAATATTTGGGGTCAAGAGACCTTCCCAATAACACTCTGTAGGCAGCTATCTATCTCACCTGTGTTTAAAGGCCTGACCACTTTCTTTGGTCTGTGTTATTACTGTATCTTTTCATTCAGTTCTGTTTCATTCAACAAGTATGTCTTAAGTCTTGGCTGCTGTGTCCTACCAGGGGTGGGGAACCTACGGCCACATGTGGCCTTAAGGACACAGGTTCCCCACCCCTATACCTAGGCACTATTCAAGGTTATGGGAGTACAAAGACAAAAATAAAAATAATTCAGGCCCTCCTAGAATTTGCATTCTACATTTTTGTCTTTACCAAGATTTGACATATTATTGAATTATTTTATTAACAGCTTACAAAAATACCATAAACTTTTCCTTTAGAATGTGAAATGTTGGTCTGAATTATTATTATTTCAATAATTCAAATATCCAAAGTTTTTATCAGCATAGGAGGGCATACTTCACAATGCCTTTGTAGATGACCTATATTTGTTGTTGTAGTTGAAAAATTTATCACACTGCAGCCAACCTGGTGATGAGTCTTTCCCAACTTAGGCTGGCCTTAGGACAATATCCATACATCATGGCACCAGAGGAGTACTCAAAGCCTTCCAAGTCAACATGCATTTATTCATCACTTACTATATGTAAGATGTCATGCTAGGGATACAAATTTTAAGGCAATAGAGATAGAAAGACCAAAAAAAACACCCAACCAACCCAACCCTGGGAAATATGCCTGAAAGTGTTGTAATAAACAATAAAAACACCAGCCCAAAGGCTCTGAATCACCTTGATTTTAGATACCACCCAGTAGTAGCCTCAAAGTAGAAAACAGTTTGGTCCCTCATCAGAATTTTCTGCATTATGTCCTACCTTTCTCTTCTGAGAGAGGAACTACCTTCCTTTCTTCCTTGTGAGAACAACAATAAATATACCATACATACTATGACCTGCTCAAAAATGCTCATTTTAACACCATATGTAAATGGGAAACAATGGAAGAGCCTAATAGTTCTGCAATAAGAGAATGGTTAAAAGAATTGTAATACATTAATGTAACTGGATTCTATAATGCTTGACTGACAAACTTGAGGGATACAAAGAATCTTAGAACTGCTACGAAATAATGCAAAGTGAAAAAGGACTTGGAAAAAGCAGTCATTCGTTCACTATGACCACATAATATTAAAAGTGCATGAGAATGAATGGAAGAACAAAGGGTGCTGATGGGAACTTAAAGGGAGTAACTGAAAAGTTGTTGTGGTTCCTTATGCATTGAAATTAATTAATTTAAATGTAAATATTTACCCAATAAGTTTAGTTAGTTGTCTTGGTATGCAATATTGTTTTTAATAAAGCATTTTATATAGATAGACAGGCTTTTCTTCGGGATCTTTTCAAGCACTATACAGTTTAACAAAAACAAAGTAGCCCAATTCACTTCTCAAAATTCTGGGCCCAATTCCTTGGCCAACTTCAGTATCTGCCCAAAGCTTAGATGGACTGGTGTAGCAGTTCTGTGGGTTGTGCCAACTAAATGCATTTCACAATCTAATCTAAACAGCAGGCAGCGTGGCCCACTGATAAGAGCTGGGAGGCAGAGGACCTAGCTTCAAATTTGGGCTCCTCTCTTTTAATCACTTAAGCTTTCTCAGGATCAGTTTCTTAATCTGTAAAATGGCAGGACTTGTCTCCCTGTCCTCTAAGATTAAGATCCCTTTGAGGTTTTAACACAATTGATTGGCAACAGTGTAAACTTGAGCCTTCTTAGTCCACTCCACTGACTGGCCCTAGAAACCATATCACATCCAGCCATCTGGCTTTCTATCCTAACTATCTTACCACCTGTCTGCCATATGGGTACCTTTGTAATTAAATACTGTTTTTATGCTATTCTTTGTTTCATGTGTGTTAATTTCATTTCTCCAGTTAGATTGTAAGCCCTTTCAGGGCATAGACCATGTCTTATATTTCTCATATGTTTTAAAATGTCTACAAAACAGTTGAACACATGAGGTATTTAATAAATGCCTCTTTCTTGATTTTAGTTGAAAAGTTAAAATTAATTTCAGTATCAAATTTGTGCCCCCATTGTTGTGAAAAATCTAAAATTTAATATATCGGGGAGGCATATATAAACATTGCTAGTATTAAAGCTTGGCAAGAAAAAGCATTTCCAACTGTTTTGCAAAGAACCCTGAAGTTGATGGTTTCTGTGATTCCTATGTATAGTAACTTGAATCTAAAAAATAATAAAAGGTAAAACTGAAGAAGCTAATAGTGATTCCTATGTCTTTTAAATGCAGTTACATGGTAGTTGAAAATAAAACTTAGACATCTAATAAAGTTAACACAGGAGCCAGCCAAGAAATTTAACTACATTCTGACCTTTTTGATTATGCTAATGATTTTTTGAAGAATTTTACTAGTGGTGGCTATTAAAAAAAAAAACCATGATGTACTATTTTTAGGACATGCTGTGCATATGAGCACCACAAAGATGGAGTCCACTCCACAGTCAAAAGCAAAAGGCCAACGTGCTACTCAGGAACGCAATGCAAGGAGTAAACGGCAAAGGGAAAAGATCATTAGAAAAGTCAGTGTTACGAGTGAAAAGTCTGTTACTAAGGTACAAGATTTTTAAAGGAGAAATTGAAAGAGAATAAAAATGTTCTTGACAAACTGTAATAATAAAACTGTTTAAAGCCTTTATAGCAGAGTAGAAATGGTAGAAAAGGTTAATATTACAAAGAGAGAAGTTAAGTGAGAAGAATGAGTTTATAAAAGAAAAAGAAAAGATAGTAGAAAATGAGGGAATAATTACAAGTAGAACATGGCATGATTACAGCCTTAAAGATGAGAAGAGAGAGCCTACAAAGGACAGGAAGTAGTGAGCTGGCTTCCAGGAAGTGAAATAAGTATGAAGCATTATTTTTAACTATGGTGCTCTGGGAGAGTAGGGCAGTATTGGAGGAGGGGCATGTTAAACTTCCACAGCACCCTGGAGAAGCCGAAAAGTGCCATTATCATTCCCATTTTCCAGATGAAGACAGTTGACCCTTTGGCTCAACTGTGAAATTGAAATTCAAGCTAGGGCAATTCTACTCAGTGGAGAATGCATGCTTGAGTGAGAAAAAGAGAGGAAGGAAGAAAGAAAGGAGGGAAGGGAAGGAAGGGAAAGAAGGAAGGAAGAGAAGGCAGGCTAACTTTTTTGTCTTTGGTAGTCATTTTTTTAAAATTTTGAATCCTAAACAATTTTATCTGATTTTCTACCTATGCAGCCTTTAGCAGTAGGGCAATAACTTCACATTTTAAATCCATTATTGACTTTGCTTCTACCTTTCCAATTATAGGGAAATGAATTTTTAAAAAAGATGAAAAAAAGGTGCACTTCTATGGATAGAACAACAGTTTTAATTTTCTTTATTAGAACCCTTCCATGGCATTGCCTGAAATATTCAAGTCCTAAGACTGAATTTATCCAGAAAGATTATGATAGTGAAAGTAAAGTAGAAGTGTAATCACTGACTCATTAATGTTATCTGAGTCCATTTCCTAATTTGTGAAATGGAGAAAATCATCTCCGTGCCCCTTGGAGGGGGAAAAAGTACCCCAAAAATGTTTAAATATTTATAATCTTATGTGCTTCACCTCAAAAAAGGTGAAACACCATATTTCTTTCTCTGGACTTAATCGGTGCTTAATAAATATTTGTTGAATTCTTAAAAATCTTTATTCATCTTCACAATTCTCATTCCCGTTTTCTAAAAGTAGTTGACTCCCCCAGTTCATTGGTAAAGTGAACTGAAGCCTACAAGATGGATTTTCGCTTTAATAATCCCTCCTTCCTAAGAAAGAGAAACAGAAACAAGAGACACAAGGAGATATTTTTTATCATTCTATGTCTCTGTCCTGTCTCCCAAAACAAATTTGAATTCCTTCCAAAGTAGCAATATATTCTGTTATTGTTCAGTCATTTTTCAGTCGTGTCTGACTCTTTGTTGACCCCATTTGGAGTTTTCTTGGCAAAGATACTGGAGTGGTTTGCCATTTCCTTCTCCAGCTCGTTTCACAGGTGAGGAAACTAAGGCAAGCAGGGTTAAGTGACTTGCCAGGGTCATACAGTTACTGTCTGAAGCCTGATTTGAACTTGAGCAGATGCGTCTTTCTGACTCCAGGCCTGACACTCTATCCACTCTGGCACCGCCTACCTATTCTACTTATCTGTATCTTCATATGTATCAGTCCTATCCTTGATAGAGTAGTAAATCTCTGTTTATAAAAGTTAATGCTGATTTGGAGATTCCTGAATTGGGGAGTGAGCAGGAAGATAGTTCAGTATAGGTTCAATAGGTTATGACTTAGCAACTTAGCAACTGGTGGAAGCAAAGGAAATGGTTAACATGAAAAATGAAATCTGAAGACAACTTGATATGTAAGATGGACTTATTAACAAGTTGGCTACAAAGCAGATTTGTGCAAATTAGATCATATTTTTCCTTGACTTTGATCATACAATTTGAGAAAAATTCCTTTTTTTCAAAAGCATTTCATACATATATATACATATATATATGTATTATATGTATCATAAAATCATACTTAAGAAGGTAACAAGATTTCTAAGATATATTTTACATGGCAGATTATCATTTCTAACTAATAATAAAGGTATAATAGAGATAATACACAAAAGCCAATTAGGGGTTAGGACCTCATCTGTATGTAGTTGTGCTTCTTGATGCAGATGGAAATGCTAGAAATTGTGGTGAAGTGATAATGTAGTGAACTAGGTGGGGAGGAAGCCTTCCTATTTTATTAAGTTTGGTAATTTTTTAATCCATGTCATCAGCCTTAAAATTTCTAATTTAAAAAACTAGGGAACTTAGTTTATGATTTTTCTATAGTCTTCCCATTGCTTGCACTTAGGTAACCTCTTTCTAAATAAGGTACCTGTTAACCTTTGGATTTTGATTAGATAACTATTAGGGATCTTTGGACAAAAATGACTGTTCAGCCATGGCAGTGGAAGCTAGACATTTTTCATGCCCATAGTCATCACTGCACAAAAAGCTGAACTTTAGGTCAAAGTGAAGAAGCCAACTCCAAGGTGTAGCCGATATTAGGTGCTTAAAAAATGTATGTTGATTTGACTTGAGCCACAAAATCCAGGGGAGTCATTTGCTCTGGTACTGTCATTTTTTTAGCATTCATTTTTAAACTGCCCACTATATGCATGCCAAATATTGTGCCAGACATTAAAGGAAATAATAGATCACTATGTTGTGGAGATTGATGCTTGTGGCAAGGGACAAGATGGTCTGAGATCCATAGAGAATTTCATAAATCTGAATTTTAAGGTAATGTAGGCTAGATCTGTTTCTTGACTGATAAATTTAATAAATTCTTATTTCGAATTTTTATTATTTGCTGTATATCAAAGGATAAAAGTATCAAGTAAGCATGAAAAGTAGCATTATTTAGTGCTTGAAGGTTTGTAAAGTTCTTTACAAATATCTCGTTTTATCCTCATAACAATCCTGATGGGTAGGTGCTATTATTGTCCTTATTTTACAGATGAGGAAACTGAGGCAGAGAGGTTAAATAATTTGCCCACAGTCATACAGCTATCAAATATCTAAGGCCAGATTTGAACCTGGGTCTTTCTGACTCCAGATCTTGGAAGAGCTTGGATTTAGGACAGTGAATTTGTGGCTTAAGAAGTGGAGAGGTACATGAGTTGGATAAAAGAGTCAAATATGACATCAAGCTTCTAATTTGAGCTGACAAGGAAGATAAGAGAGTTCAAAAATCTTGAGTAAAATAGGTTAGAGAGAGAATTGAGTCAGATCAGCCATGGAGTAGGACTCAGGAGACTAGGGTTATGGTCTCTTTTCTGCTGTTACCTTGTGGTGTGATCTTGTGCAAGTATCTGGGCCTCAGTTTCCAAATCTACAAAGTGAAATTACAGACTAACTGCTGAAATCCTTGAAACTTTAACATTCTATTTGTCTGTGAGTCTAAGATCAGTATTAAAGCTATTGACATGACTTTCGGGAGGTTATAAAAGACCATTGGAGTTATGTATGAAATCTTGGGACTGGAGATTTTTAAATTGCCATGAAAGGAGCTTAGGCTCAAACTAGAGCAGATAGTATACAGACCAGATTACATTTTGCCCTCCAATAATGAATAGGAAACAGGGCACTGTGATAAGCAAGGGATGATGATCAATATTTGGAATACTGAGATAGGAGAGGAGGTAATTAGGACCATTATAGACACAGTTAACACAGATAATGTAATTTGGAAAATTATACATTTGGATATTTTGGGGATTTTTTTCTAAGCTAATGGATTTGCTATGATATCTATTAAAGCACATAAGACTTTTTGCCTCTAGGGAGTCTACTAAAAAAATCAAATATACAAATTTTTCAGTAAGTATAATCTAAAATGGAAAACCAAAGGGAGAGTTGTTGGTGAAGAAAATACTGTTGTGGCTTCCTGCTTGGCGTTTATAATAATTTTTCATTCAAAGAGTCTTAAAGCACTCTATCTATTAATTTCACATCACAACTCCCCATGAAACAAGTCAAGCATTTTTATTGTGTTTGCCCAAGTTCATTGCACACAATAAGACAAAGCAGAATTGGAAATGAAACCTGGGCATTTTGATTCATTCCCAGCCTTGCACTGCTTCACGCTGTGACCCTCAGAAAGTCATGCAATCTTTTAGACCCTCGCTTTTTTCTATTGGGCAGGAAGACTGTAATAACACTTTTCTTCCCTAATGTTGGTGGGGGTGTTTTAAAACATAATTATTTTTATCAGGTTTCTTGAGATCCTCTGCATGTTGTTGAAATGTGTAAATTAATATGTTAATATTAATTTATAAAAAAATATGTTAATCATGAAGCTGTAGCTGGAAGGATGCACTTACCATCCTTTTGAAGCAAGGAACATCTTCCCTAAAATCATTCCTTTTTTTAATAAGGATATATTGGTAGCACTTTCATCAATAATAGAAGATCCAATTACTTCTCTTCTGGATTAAGGCATTCTTTTATTGGGAGATTTTAATGCTAGAGTGGGAAGTTCAAACATTGCCGATGAAATCTCAGACTAATTAAATGATTATAGCCTAAGGGGAAGGGCAACTAAGATGCTGCTATTAATCTTCCTAAGAATAGCCTCTCTATAAGGTTGAATAAATGGATATACCTTGATTTTAAAAGTATAAGAAAATAGTCAAATACATTTCACTTTCATTTTTTTTATTTAAAAAGCAGCACACTCAGTCCTTTCCCACCATTTTGGGCATAGGGTAATTCCATTTAAGAATACCAGAATTGACCAAATAAAATGAATTCTGCTATGTAAACCCTCCCCCTCATGTTTTAAGCATGGTATAGTAGTGGTGTGTTAGATGAATTAAATATTCAGCTCTGTGTTGGACATTATAATGAAACCCTCACATGGTTGCCCAGCTGAAGAGTTGTGAAAGGTAGGAAATAAATAGTAGAACTCAACTTCTATACACAATTGTACAAGAAATGAAAATCAAAGTTTGGAGCAGAGGGATAGTAGGGGTATGCCATTAAAAAATGAAATGACTTCATAGAGACTTGCTTGTAGGCCAAAATTGTGTTTGCTCCTCCTTTCTTATCCCTGAACCCAATTTTCAAGTGTCTGTACAAGTAGCAAAATTCATCTAGATTCATGGTCAGCTCATGGCAGCAGTGGGAATCATTGCCAGGCAGGTAATCTTTTCTCTCTTCCTACCACCATATATCTGTGCTGAGCCTAAGATTACCCTGATAGGCAAACAGGATACAGGGGGGACAAGGAAAGGTTAGGAGGCTTGATCAGTTTGGATAAGTACTTGACTACATCCAAGGGACTTCATTTAATCACTTGGAAAGATGGTTTCGATATCTCTATTATAATGTTAAATATTGATTTCTATTACCGTCCCTAAAAGGGAGAGCAATTTTTAGACTTGATCCAAAGATCTTTGGGGGGAGAGGGGAAGGGATTTTGATGCCACATTTTTCTTTCCTCTACTGGCCATGTTGTATTGTTTAACCACCAAGTGGCATTACTAAGCACTATCTTGACAATATCCCAGGAGGATCACCAAAGGACCTGGAATTTGGAGGTCTCACAGGCACAGAAGTGAGCTGGAGAAGGAAATGGCAAACCACTCCAGTATCTTTTGCCAAGAAAACCCCAAATGGGGTCATGATGAGTCAGACACAATAGAAATGACTCAACAACAACAATAAAACAACACATAGTAAAAACCAAGCAACCACCAAGCCATTTTGTACTTGCTACTCTCTTGGACCCAGAAATTTTCCAGATAGTGTACAAGATTATATTTGAATACAGGAGTTCCACAAATAACAAAAAATGAGTTTGTTTAATGCCCTATTTAACCTGTGCCCTCTGTAAGCAAGAATGTACAACCAATACAGTATAATTTCCACTGGATATTTGATTGACAGTTCTAAGCAGGGATAGCCACCAGAAGATTCATGAATTTTGTAAGAACTCTGGACACAGGATTCATGACATGAGAAAAGGCATCCAAGATTGAGTGGCCTTGGGATACTGGCTCCTCTGGTACAGAGATATGGACTTGGACAAAGACAGAAACTGTCATAGCTGGATTTTTTTTTAATCTTGACTGCATTGTCATTGGCAGGGACCTCTGACCTCTTCTTACAGTGACTAAGTCATGGAGCAGGTTGAATGGACCCAACAGTTTGCCTTGACATTGAGAAGCTATTCTACACTAGCATCTCTCGCTAACTTTGACCATGAGACATCTCTGGCAGCTGAATTTTGTCACTTCTTTGGTTATTTCCTCACTGGAGCAATGCTTTGCCCCTCTGTACAGTGAAGAGAGAGACAGATATTACGAGAGCTAGGTTGCACATTCTACGTATTCAATACATCGTAAGTTTGTTGAAGACAAGGTCTCTTTCATTTAGGCTTTTGTATCCCCATTATCTTGCATGTAGTTGGCATTTAATAAATGTTTAATTGAATTGTACATGCATTTTAAACTGAGCTTCATTTTCTTGCATTTGCTTTTAAAGGGAAGGTAGGATTTGGCAGAGCAACAAATAACTGCCATAGAATTGATTCCCGTTGATCAAGCCAGAAATATGAGCATTAGTCTTTAAGCGGATGCCCTTCATAAGAAAAATCACATGTTGGAAAGCCAGGAGGTAGCAGGACTGATAAGAAATGCCACCTAATATTTCACTTCTTTAAGGGACCTTGCATGTCATTATTTAATCCACAAACTAACACTGCTGCTTTGAGAGAGGAGAGAAAGCTAATGCAGGCAGCCAGGGTTTGTGGGTGATATGAACTTAGGTGTGGAACGCTTACTCAGATTTTAGGATCGCAGATACAGAGCTGGAAAGGACCTTAAAAGCCCTCTCTTCCAACCTTGTGATTTCACAGATGAGCAAGCTGAGTCCAAAAAAGGTAAAGTGACTTACCCAAGGTGATAAAAGTGATAAATGATGGACCCTAAATTGGACCCAGGTCTCTGACTTCAGAGCCAAAATTTTTCCCCTGCTCCATAGCTGGGCTGGATGAGATTAGCTGATTTTATTATGTGTTATCTACAATCAGGAGTGAAAACACATTTTATTTGCAGGGTGTCTGCATTTGCAGAAGGCTTCTAGGGTGCAATTTGGTTAATTGGTGTTTTAGTAACATTGTATTTTGACAGAGTTTTCTATTTTGGTAGGAAAGCAGAAAAAATTGGAATTTGTGTTGACTGTGCTAGAAATGAATTTAGAGGCCTGAAATATCCTACTATGAAACTCATCCTTCTGATATGGGGGTAAGATGCCCAAAGCTATCTCTGCCCTAAATTGCAGAAGCCTGATGATGAAGGTGGGGTTGAGTATGATAATCCATCATATTCTGTCTTTAGCCTATAAACTATCCCCCCCCCAAAGTTTGCTGTTGGAATTTAACCCCAAACTTCTGTTAAATTTAATATAATCTTTGAATTCTATTGCATTTACATTCTGTTAGAAGTCTTTTTGTAACAGAGAATGATGTCTTGAAATGACAGATAACATATGGAAGGGCTTTATCACCAGACTAGTTGAATTTCAGTATGACCTTTAAATTTAGTTCACTTACCCTTAATAGAGCTTTCCTGGTATAGCTTTCAAGGTCCTAGGACTATCTGGTTCCTGTGACTTGTAGCATAGCTACATTAAAGACTAGGAAACAGCAACTGATTGGATATGAGGGATGAGTGAAAGAGTTAAGAATGACTTTGGGGTTGTGGACCTGGGTGACTAGAAGGATGGTGCCATCTTCAAAATAAATAGGAGAGTCTGGAGGGCAAACAAGTTTTTTAGGGTAACAGTCTTCTTACATTTACGCCAATGGGAACTGAAGAAGGTACCAAAGGTGAGAATGTAGAAGAAGGAGGAAATGTTCCATGAACTTTGAGGGACACCGACAAGAAGAAGCAGGAGATGCATAAAAAATCTGCAGAGACTGAGAGGAAAGAGGAAAACCAAGAGAAATGCAGTGTCACAGTTGGGTGGTATATTATATAGAACAGTTAGCTTCTTATTCTGTCAATTAGGAGAGTATTACATTGACAAAGAGTACTTATTTGTGTGCATGTCATAACTGCCTTATTAGATTAGAAACTTCTTGAGGGTAAGAACTTTGTTTCTTGTGCCATATCCTAGCATATAGCACCTGTGGCATACTAAGCCCTCACTAAGGATTTACTGATCCTTAGTGCCTTGTACGTAGAAAATACTTAATCAACAAGCATTGTTTTTTACAATTTATTTTGATTCTGTTGTTATTAAACACTAAGTAATATGGGCATTTACAAGTACTTAGCAGAATAGAAAACAGTATTACACGTGAAACAAGGTATCTCTATTATATTTTTTTCTCTTCTGTTCATTTTTAAAAAGATGTCTTAGTGTTCCACTTTATTTTCTTTTTCTTTTTTGATACCCTATATTATACGACTTCTTCTCATCTCTCCCTTTGGGAGTTAGTAAGTAAATATATATTAAGCTCTATATGCCAAGCATTGTTCTAAGCTCTTAGGATACAAAAAGAGGCAAAAGACAAATGCATAATCTAATGGTGGGATAGGGTCAACAAGCAAACAAATATGACAAACAATTTATTTGCAAAATAAATTGTAAATAATTAAATGAGGGAAGGCACTAGAATTAAGAGGAGTTGAGAAAGGCTCCGTGTAAAAGCTGGAGTTTTAGTTAGGACTTAAATGAAGACAAGGAAGTCAAGAGGTGGTAATGAGGAGTAAGAGGATTCCAGGCATGGGGAACAAATGAGAAAATGCCTGGAGCTAAGAGATGTAGTGTTTTGTTCATGGAACAGCAAGGATGCCAGGGTCACTGGAACAAAGAGTATGGGTTTGGGGGTAAGATGTAAGAAGACTGGAAAGACAAAAGGGGGCTAATTTATGAAGGGTTTTGGACATGAAACGGAGGGTTTTGTATTTGATCCTGAAGGTACTGGAGTTTATTGAGTAAGGAGGTGATGTAGTTGGATCTGCACTGTAGGAAAATCTCTTTGGTGATTTTTGAATGAAAAATGAATTGGAGTGGGGAGAAAGGTGAAGCAGGTAGACCCAACAGAATGAAAGGAAAAATATTAAATCCTTGTAGGAAATTTAAATAGTCAAGAAAAATAAATTTCCATGTTGGTCATGTCCAACAGAATATCTCTTAATCTGTATCTTAAGTCCATTACATCTCTGTTCAGTTGTATACTGTGCTTCATCCTCAATAATCTAGAATGATGAATGGTCATTATGTGACCAGAGATCTCAAGTCTTTAATAATTGTTTTCCTTTGTAAATTTTTTTGTTATTGTATACATTGTTCTCTGGATTCTGTGCCTTCATTCTGCGTCAGTTCAAACAATATCTTCCCAGGTTGCTCTGAAACCATTACTTTCATCATGTCACAATTTAGTGACTTTTTGGTCAGAATTTTACATTGCTTTCCAAAATGTCTGTACAAATTTACAGCTCCATTAATAGTAAATTAGTATTCCCGTTTTCTTATAGCTACTCCAAGATTTGTCATTTTTCTATTCGCCATTCTCATGGTATGAGGTAGAAATTCAGGGTTATTTCCATTTGCATCTGTCTAATTACCAGTGATTTGGAGCACTTTTTCATATTGTCATTAATAGTGTGGATTTATTCTTTAAAAACTGCTGTGGACCATTTGTGTATTGGGGATGGCTCTCATTCTTTTAAATTTGAATACATTCTTTATGTACATAGATATCTACATCTATGTAGATACAGATATCTACACTATATATAGATATAAATATATCTACATAGATAGCTATATATGTTTTCCCCAATGATTGCCTTCTTATTTTATATGCATTGGTTTTGTTTATGCAAAATCTTTTAAATTAAATCATGTAATCAAAATTGTATATTTTATCTTCTATTGTGATCTTCTTTATTCCTTATTTGGTGATAAACTACCCCCCACATAAATCCAAAAGACGGTTGTCCAATTTATTTATGATGTAACCTTTTATAGCTAAGTCATGTACCCATTTGGAGTTAATCTTGGAATATGGTATGAGATATTGCTCTAACATAATTTCTTCCAGACTACTTTCTAGTTTTCCCAAACTTTTTTTTTCAAATAGTGAGTCCTTCTTCCAGTATCAGGGGGCTGTGGATTTATCAGACATTAGACTATTTAGTTCATTTGGATCCATATATTATTCCATTGATCAACCTTTCTTTTTTAACCAGTACCTAATTGTTTTGAAAATTACTTTTTTCTCTTATAATATGAGATCTAGTATTTCTGGAGCCCTTTTCCTTTCCTCACTTTTCATTATTTCCCTTGAGTTTCTTGACCTTTTGTTCCCCTTCAATTTGGTTCTTATTTTTTCTAGCTCAATTAAATATAACTTGATAGTTTGATTAGTAAGGCACTGAATAAGTAAATGAATTTAAGTAGCATTTTTATTTTTAGCATATTGACAGCCATTAATAGTTAATATTTTTCCATTTATTTAGGTTTATATTTCTGCAGTTTTTTGTAGTTTTATTCATATATTTCCAACAAACGTTTGTTAATAGTTTCCATGTGTCCCAGTTAATAAATATCTATTACAATGAATTATGGACAATCATATTTCTGATATTATAAAATATATCTTCATGCACTTCATGCAGATGTATATGTAATCCTCATTTTATAAGATATGACATATATCTAGAATGATTTATCTACTTTTATAATCTTTAGAGTTCATTAGACTGTTGATACTTCTCTTTTTGGCAATTTTATAATTTGCTGAATAGTAATTAATGGACAGAAGAATTATTTCTGTTGACATAATAACCAGTAGTTTCTTAAGTTAGTTTTTAATCTACATTTTCCCTCCAAAAACAAAACATTCCTGGGGTTGATGATGTGAATTCTTTTCTGTGGGATCTGTTGCTTCAATACCCTAAATCTATATCTAGTCTTTGGTTTTGCTTCTAAAAAGGAATCTTCCTCCATTTGAGTTACTCCTGAATTTTTCTCGTTCATGGATTATAAAAAATCTGAACTGCATTTCCCTTGATTGGTTAAATAGTGGCACTGATAATTCTCAATTTGCATTCATAACTGTATTCTGTTCATGAAATTTCACACGGAAGGCTCTTTAGATTAATGTTCCTTTCTTTGTGGCACTTACTGAAGAAAAAAAATGGGGATACCAAAACCTGAAAAATAGCATGGTTTTCCCTTGAAGTATATTGTGTAAAGTATAAACTTACTCTTTGTAGGCAGTTCTGAAATTGTACAGAATCATGATATATCGTGGAATTTTCAGACTGCATTTTTTTTTGAGATAATCCTGTTCCATCTCCTCATTTTAGAGATGGGAAAATTGACGCCCAAAGATGCGTAAAGACTTGGCTGAGGTCATAAACTTTTGATCCTCCAAGTTATAATGGAACTCAGCCACCTGACTAGGCATTGTTTTATTTCCAAGAAACTAATTAAAATACTGAGCTTCTGATGAAAGCCACACCTTGGCCTCTTCTGTTGAGCTGTGATGACTACACTGCCCTAGGTGGTGAACATGTTTGCTGTAAAAAAAAAAATTATAGTTCTTTTCCATCTTTTATCTTAATTGTGTTACTTTCAATTTCAGAGTGACTCGCCTTCACTGGGTTTCTTGCCAGATTTTCTGTAAGCTAGTTTTTTCCTTTTATTGCTTATTTTTGGTTTATAGGGTGACATTGCTCATATCTTCATCATCCTTCTCCCTAACATTTCATAAATGAGTTAATATTTTAAATCCTCAACTGCCATGTATCTCCACTTGGCCGGTAATTCAGATGTTTGCTAAGCTCTCTTTATTCCTTCTTTCCTTGCTACAGCAGTTGATTTACATTGGTTAAATTTATCTATGAAATCATTGTAATCAGTATTGATTGATGTTCTTTCCTTTTTATATCAATAATTTGTTTATACAGTTAATATTGGAATTTTTAAATTTCATGCTATATCTTCTCATTTTTCTTTGTTATTCTAACTGTTAATTAATTTTGATCTGTGGCTTTTACTTATCAATGACCTTACTGGACAAGTATAGTATATCAGATTTGGGAATAATGCCCACATCACTGATGAGTCATTTCCTGTGTGTTAAAATATAGTCAATTTAATTTTTTATGCTATTTAGTGTTCACCATGCCTACTACTTTCTAATTCTCTGTTTCAACGAAGGATTCATCATGTCTAGGCATAAGGCTGCAGGGCAAAAGTACCCCTGGTCTTCTGCCTCTTACTTCTTGCTGCTCAGGAATATTTTCCACTCATCCTTTTACTATCCATGCTTATTTCTATCTTCACATTAAAATTGCTGACTATGAAAGTATATGGAGATTTGATTGGGAAGTTCTTATTAAGTTCTTTGTAGAAATTCTCTGTCTCACAGGAAGAGCCAAGATGGCGGCTGGAAAGCAGGGACTAGCGTGAGCTCCCTGCCAAGTCTCTCCAAAAACCTATAAAAATGGCTCTGAACCAATTCTAGAACTGCAGAACCCACAGAATAGCAGAGGGAAGCAGGGCTCCAGCGCAGGAGAGCTTAGATGGTCTCTGGGTAAGGTCTATTCCTTCCAGAGCTGGGAGCAGAGCAGAGCCCAGCATGGGCAGCATGGACCAACCACACCAGGAGCCGGGCGGAGCTTGCCCTAGCACCCAGAATCAGTGAGCTGTGGCAGTTGCCAGACTTCTCAACTCACAAACACCAAAGACAACAGAGAAGAACTGTAGAACCCACTGAATAGCGGGGGAAGCAGGGCTCCAGCCCAGAACAGCTTGGATGGTCTCTGGGTAAGGTCTATCCCTTACAGGGCTGGGAGCAGAGCCCAGCATGGGCGGCACAGACCAACCAGACCAGAAGCCAGGCAGAGCTTGCCCTAGTGCCCAGAATCAGTGAGCTGCAGGAGTTACCAGACTTCTCAACCTACAAACACCAAAGACAACAGAGAAGGTTAGTGGGAACAGCTGCTGGGGACAAGGAGTTTGCAGTTTGGCCACCGCCCCAGGGGTCAGCAGAGGTGGGGCAGCTTCAGAACTACAGCTGCAGTTGCTTCTGGCCCCAGGCCCACCTGGTGGGAGGAATTAAGTGGCAGATCAGAGCAGGAGCGCAGAGCCTGCTGAAGATCTAAGTCCAGTCCTGGTTGGGGGTTTTTGGGGAAGGAGGAGTGCTGGTGAGGCAGAGCTGGTGCATCCCCCAAGCACTGAACATAATGGAACTCTGTATCCTACAAGCAGTCATACCCCGCTGAAAAAGCCAAGGGTTAAGTAAGTTGGCTGGGAGCATGGCCAGGCCACGAAAACTCACCCAGATTCAGTCTCAGACTCTGGAATCTTTCTCTGGTGACAAAGAAGACCAAAACATACAACCAGAAGAAATTAACAAAGTCAAAGAGCCTACAACAAAAGCCTCTGAGAAAAACATGAACTGGTCTCAGGCCATGGAAGAGCTCAAAAAGGATTTGGAAAAGCAAGTTAGAGAAGTAGAGGAAAAATTGGGAAAAGAAATGAGAAGGATGAGAGAAAACCATGAAAAACAAGTCAATGACTGGCTAAAGGAGACCCCCCCCCC
>CM053626.1:63258000-63287493 GCA_028646595.1 Phalanger gymnotis | reverse complement strand
CAACTAGAAAATAAGATACACAGGCAATGGGGCATAAAAATTTATCTTGCCCTACAAGAAAGGAAGGGAAAAGGGGATGGGAACGGGGTGGGGTGACAGAAGGGAGGGCTAACTGGGGAACAGGGCAACCAGAATATATGCCATCTTGTAATTGGGGGGAGGGTAGAAATGGGGGAAAATGTTGTAATTCAAACTCTTGTGAAAAATAGACAAAGAAGGAGTTCTACCAAATTCCCTTTATGACACAAATATGATGCTGATACCTAAACTAGGAGGGGCAAAAACAGTGAAAGAAAACTATAGATGCAAAAATTTTAAATAAAATAAAATTTAAATTAAAAAAAAGAAATTCTCTGTCTCTTCAACCATTCCAGCAGAAGATGGTCCATGGCTGCATTATTTTCAGGGGTTGTTTTTTTTCAATTTCTTTCAAATTTTTTTTCAAATTTCAAATTTTTTCCAAAGTATATGCAGTCACAGCCATAAGAAATAAACACAATAAACATCTCAGTAAATGATATTTCTTGTTGCCTTGGACACTAGTTAAAAACAACTCTTTATTTGTCTCTCCCAGGAGAACCTGTAGGCCATCCTGTCATTTAGCTGCAATTTCCTTCTGGTACAGATCTGTTTATAGCAAGAGTGTCAAGAGTGCTCCAATTCTGGTCCTCCAATCCGTAGGACAAGGTGACCATATTTAAAGTACCAGTTAATATTTCCTGAGGATCTAAAGCTGTTTCTTAGTGCCCTCCACTTCCTTTACTTCCAATACTTAACTGAAGCTGCAGAAGGGGAATGGGGTCACACCAGCCTGAAGAATATTCTTTTTGTCATGGGTTGCATGCCGAAATCTACTGATGATGAGTCTTTGACTAGCTAGACTAGTCCTCAGAAAGAAGACACAATCTTTCCAGCCTTTCCAGCATGGTAGAGCAAGCCAGAGATTTCATTTCACAGGCATAGATTTCCAGAACCCAGAATCACTTCCATGGCCACAACAAGGCCACTGTAGTAAGACTTCATAAAAGTTTTTTTGGGGAGGAGTAGGGCATCTTTTGGGAGATCAACCTTACAAAGGCTAGAAAGTCTTACAACCTGGAAAGACACATCGACTGAGATTGTAGGCAAACATACCTATAAATTATATCTATATGTGCATATAGATCTATACTCTGCATACTTTAACTCTTTCTTTTCCAGAACCTACTGGTAAAGATTTTGGCCCTACTCTGGGTTTGAAAAAGTCCAGTTCCCTGGAGAGTTTGCAAACAGCAGTAGCTGAAGTCAGGAAAAATGACCTTCCTTTCCATAGACCTCGTCCTCATATGGTGCGTGGGAGAGGGTGTAATGAGAGCTTTCGAGCAGCTATTGACAAATCTTATGATGGACCTGAGGACTTAGAGGAGGGTAAGTCATTGCACTTTCTTAAACCATTTCTTTATTGCATGACAGTCTAGGAATTATGGAGAAAGACGAGTACTGAACTGCTGAGGAAAATGTTTCAAACCTTGTAATTATAACTCTAATATTAAAAGTAATTAATTTTCCTGATCTTTTTGCCCTTTGGCTCAGAGAACATTGGATTGGATAACCCAAATTGCAGTTTATTTTTCAGAGCAAACTATAAGGGGAAAATGTTCTCCCTCACTTTCCCACAAGGACTCCCTGTCATTTATCCTCAGGGTAGGAATACTAAGGATGCTTAGCCTGACATTCTTTTTTCAAGTCATTAGGAACAGCATCATCCCAAGGACTGACTGCATTAATTGGGTAGAGACAGTTAGGTTATATTAGTACTCAAAACCTCTTCTCGAAATAAACTCGCATTGTTTGCTTCCCAGCATGTGGGCTTTCTGAACTGATCAAGGTTAACAAGCCAGCTTTCAGAGAGATTAGTGTTTTATCACATGTCAGGCCTTTCATGCTAGCAAATAAGCCACTCTAATAGTGCTCTGTCTACCTCACAACAAGCCTTTCTTGAAGTAACCAGATTTGAGTCAATGTCTCTTAAAAGTATACAGGTAGCCCCATGAAATGGTAGAATTCTGTAATGCTCCTTTTTTAAATCGTTCTGTATTTTACATTTTTAATTTTTTACTAACCATAAATGGCCCCTAACCATTTGTATTGATTTTTCTTCTTCTTTTTTTTTTTTCTGTGCAGACGGTCTGTCTGATAAGAGCTCTCGCTCTGGTCAAGGAGCTCTGAATTGTGAATCTAACACTCAGGGGAACACTGCACCAGAGGATATAGAAAATAAGGCCAAGAAGAACAAAAAAAGTAAAGACAAGGAAAAGAAAAAGGAAAAGGGCAAATTGAAAGTCAAGGAGAAAAAACGAAAAGAAGAGAATGAAGATCCTGAGAAAAAAGTCAAGAAGAAAGGGTTTGGTGCCATGTTGAGGTACAGTCTTTCTTAGCAAAGGAAATTAACATTGCTTCATTTCAATGCTGGTGGAATGTGCTCATTTCATCGGCCTTGGAAAACCTGCATCTCTAGTTAAATGTGTCTGTATTCTGACTTAGGTCTTGCTTTTTGGCAATGGCAAATACAAGCTAAATGTTTGAGTTGTGGCATTGAAGCTCCTTCCTCAGTTGATTAGAGATCTTGATGGTGCCCTTGTCAGAGGAAGAACATTGGCAAAAATCCTGCTTAGGGAGCCATTAGAAAGGGCTTCAATGCCAGATAACAAGGTCTGCTTTATTCAAGAAACCTCAGGTTTAATGATATGCTTTCTGTGCTGTAAACCTTAAAATACTATATAAATGATAGCTGTCATTTTATTATTCTTATTATTATGTCAGTCACAGAATTCTCCGGTGGCAAAAAGAAAAGGGTGAAGAAATGCTATTAAACAAATAGGCACCCTCTGAAAATCCTTTCTTTAAATTAGAGGCAATGAAGTAGGTAAACATAATGCCACTTCTGTTCAAGTGAACAGATATCTATTTGTTGCAAAGCTGTGTGTACAATACAGCTAATCAGCTTCGCTGTTACCACTGACACCAGCAGCCTTCCCTCTCTTTTTTTCAATGCCCAATGAATATCTTTTCCAGTATTCCTCTCTGGGAACATGGGTGGCTTCCCTTGCAAAGACATCCAATGGCTTTTCCCCTAGAGGCCCTGTGACATCCTCTGATCCTGCTGACCTACAATCTGTCCAAATTAGCCAGATCTCTCAGGAGATTTTGTTTTCCTGTGATCCTATAGATTCTTCCTAGACATTTGTCATATTGCTTTCTGAGCCTCTTATGCAACATAATCCCAGGAATTAGAAGAGTTTATGGACTGCGACTTATGCATCCTGAAAATAATGGCCATAAATACTCTATAATAAAGGTAACTATTACTGGGAAGATGCTTTAAGAGCTCTATATCAAGTCATAATTATTTTCTCTTGTCTCTGTAATATCCAGGAAATACTCTTCCTCTTGCCCCAAAATCAATTGCCTATGGAATAAAATAAAACTTTTCTAGCACAGAAGTTGAGTTCTTCCACAGTATGGCTCCAGCCTACTTTTCAAGCGTTATTTCCCTCATGTTACTTCCCCACCCCCAGCCCAGGCACTCTGTTTCCCAGTCAGACTGGCCTTCTCACAGCTCCTAAGTTTGACTCACTCCTTCCCATCACCATACATGAATGGTGGCTATCTCCTATGCCTGAAATGCACTCACTCTTCAATCAGTGAACATTTAATATCTACCTACTTTGTGCCAGCCCCTGTGCTAAGATTGTTACCAAGAGATGAGAACTAAAAACAGCATTTAACTTAGGCTCAAGGATGAGCCCAGCTCCAAAGCAGTTGACTCCAAAAGTTGGGTTTATCTCAGACTTGGATCAAAACATTGATAACGTGCTTTTCAGATCTGCAGAACCCAAGAAATAGCTACCAAATGGAATGACAGTATCAGAATCCCAAAATATCTTCACTGGCTAGGATAATACATTAAATCGAATCCATTGAAATGTAGGGGAAAAGGGACTGAACCTGAAATTTTATTGGCCTTAGGTAATAGATATAAATGCTAAATCCTACATCTGTATTTTTAAAAAATGAGTTCTATAAGTACAGGACAGAGGAGGCATGGCCAAACCTCATTTCATGAGACCTAAATGAAACTCAGGGCTGTTAGTGTTGTTATGCACTACCCCTCCCTTTTCTGTTTCTCCATCTTGCCCCAGCTCACTCTACTGTTTATGTCCCCATCTCCACAGAAATGATCCTGCCTCAGCTTGTCCCACTGTTTGTGTCTCCATCTCCACGGAAATCTAATTGTGTTCTTTCTCTTTAAATACTCTTTCTCTCCCTTTGCTCAGGGCTGTTCGATTTGAGTAATTACTCCGAATAGTCACGCGCTTCAATAGATCCACATGTAAATTTATATCCGGGTCTCGCTCACTTCTTTTCGGCACAACAGTGTGAGCTTAGTGTAAGAACTGAGGCTTTGTGTAAACACTGTTAGTGCTTACACAAAGATAGAAATTAAATAGTCCTGCCCCCAAGGAGCTTAAATCTCAATTTTTCATCCTCCCAGATTCAGCTTGGGGGCCACTTCCTTGAAGAAGCCTTCAATGATTTCCTTGAACTGAAATTTTTCTCTCACTACTCATATTTTCCAAGACCACTTTGTCCACATCTCACTTTGGCCCGGTACTACTACCAGACCTTGCCTTATTTATTGCACACTGTATCTTCTCTAAGTGAACTACAAAATCCTTAGGGATGAGTACTTTTTCATTTTTTGACTTGGCATCTCCAGAGCCTTCCCCATAGTAGACAATTATTAAGTGTTTGTTGAATATAAACAATCTGAAAATACACAAGAAACTAGATCGGTGTATAAGCTCATGTTGGATCAACCATGTTAGCTATAGGTCTTTTCTTGGGGGTGTTGAGGGAGGGACACAATCTTTTGGCCACCTTGCCCTACTACAAACTACACCAGTATAGGTCACTTATCTCAAGAACATTTGAGCTATAAATGTAATTGAGATGCAAGTAGACTGGGAGTCAGCATTCCACAGCATTCCATTTCTGTCAGAGATTCAATAACTCCTGGTTTCTCTTTTCTCTACAATTTTATTAAACTTAGATTTTCCAAGGAGGTGCTTGATTTCATCTCCGGCACAAAATAGCAACTTGTTTTGCATAGCCTTTTAAATCTGAATCTTTTGAGCATATTGGAGTTACTGCTACAGGCACATTTTCAACAACAAAGGACACAAAAGCTGTTGCCATTAGCCAACAGATTTTGCTTCCTTCCTCATCTGTTGTTCAGATATTTACTTGTTTTGTTTTGTTTTTTTTAAAGATCAATTGGTTTTTTGTTTTGGTTTTGGTTTTTTTTTGGTGTAGCTTCTCTTAGGCTTGTGATTCCAAGGTTAACATTTCATGGCTGGATTTTTTATATTCTTATTTTCAAATTCAATATACTTATTTATTAATATAATAATAATAACTTATTAATAAAGGCCAGCTATGTTCATGGCACTGAACTGTTCACATGGCTAGGCCCTAGGAATACAAAGACTCAAAGAAGCATTTATTAAACACTGCTCTCAAAGAGTTTATAGTCCATCAGGAGGAAAAAACATGTAAACATATAAGCATGTACAATATATAAATATATATGAAGAGGGAACTCTAGTGCCTACTGGAGATGAGGAAAAGCCTCATTCTGGAGATGTTATTTGAACTGAATTTTGAAGGGAAATAAAAATTCTAAAAGGCAAAAGGAAGAAATATATTCCGAAGATGGTAGACAGTTTGATCAAAGGCATGAAGATGTGAGATAGAGTGTCATGGATGAGGCACAGCATGAAAGCCAGATTGGCTGGATTATAGAAAGTATGAAGAAGGGAAATAACATAAAATAAGATTGGGGTGGCAGGGAGGGAGTTGTGACCAGATTGTGAAAATGTTTAAATGAAAACAAAGGGGTTTATTTTTGATCCTGAGAATGGAAGGTAGGAAATAAGGGAGGGAGGCAGGGAGGAAGGGGAAAAGGAAGGAAGGAACCTTAAAACATAGAATGACAGAGGTGGGAGGGAGGAAGGAAGGAAGGAAGGAGGAAGGAACCTTAAAACATAGAATGGCAGAGGTGGGAGGGAGGAAGGAAGGAACAAAAGAAAGAAAGAACCAAGCTTTTATTAAGCACCAATTATGTGCCAGATCCTGAGCTAAGCATTTTATAAAAATTATCTTATTTGATCTACACAACAATCCTGTTTCAACAATCCAGCTAGCAGCTTCTGTGGGGGTATAAGATCCACCCACAGCCAGCACCCAGAAAGCTGCCAGCAGCACAGGTTCTTTTGATCTGCTTAACTAAGGAAAGCAAGGTGAAGGGGTTGACAAGCTTACTTTAATTCAGCATACAAATATCATCCACTTAGCTCAGGTGAAAAAGACCAGCACACTGAACTTCAGAACAAAATACAAACAAAATACAAACATACAAACAAATACAAACAAATTACAAACATACAAACAAAAAAATTTACAAAATTACAAATTACAAACAGACAGACCTTGCCTGATTCAAATCCCGATACATAGTTATCAGAGTTCAACAAAGTGTCAACATCCGGGTTTACAAGCTGGAGGTCTCCTTGGCTGCAGCTGCCCAGAGTCTCCTCATCAACACCACCTGGAGAGCCCTGCACAAATGGCTCTGTCCTCCCTTCTTATAGGGCTTCAGACGTCATCAAATGTCATCTGAATGACCAGAATTTAGGCTCTGGTGATTGGTTCTTGAGTTGGCCCCTCCCCTTAGGACCCTGGGAAGTTCACAGCCACATAGGTTAGGTTAACATCTAATAGGGCATGGCTCTGGAGTTAACACCTCCCCTTAGCCAGCCCCACCTTGGGCCCCACCCCAGTCACCAATCCACACCCACATAGGTTCCACACCTAATAGGGGTTTGGGCCTGGGGCTTAGCACCTAGTAAGCCTCAATGAAATACACTGAATTACTCAAAACAAAAGCCAAACTCTTCAAGGGCACTAAGTGCTAAGGAGCCCATTTTGCTTACCAGCACAAATCCTGAGAGGTAGGTGCTATTATTATCCTCATTTCACAGTTGGGAAACTGAGGCAGTCAGAGGTTAAGTGTCTTGTCCAGAGTCACAGAAATGGCAAGTATCTGAGGCTGAATTTGAACTCAGGTCTTTCTGACTCCAAATCACTGACTCTATCCACTGTACCACTTAGCTGCCACAAATCAGATAAGACATTGCGGTGAGGAAAGGGAAAGGGAAAAGAAGAAGCATTTATATAGCACCTATTACCTTCCAGGTGCTGTGCTAACCGCTTTGTATAAAGATTATCTCATTAAGCAATAATAATTGTCCTCTCCTTTTTTAAGGAGAGCTTTTGCTTTAGAGTGAGCCTTCTTTTGGGTTAAGAAAAAAAAAGTTAACTTACTCTTTAACCTAGTTGAAAAACTAGGAGAATCCCCTTTAATTTATATATTCTACAGTCATAAGAAAAGTAATTCTTGCAATCATAAGAATAATACAGCATGGTACAATGGAAGGGGAATGGACTCTGAGGTCATACAACCTCAGTATTTACTGCCTTATGACATTGGACAAATCACGGATCTTCTCCTGATCCCAATTTCCTATAAAATAATCTTTACCTATAAAAATGAAGACATTGCACCATGTGGCTGCTGAGGAGCTTACAGTCTCTAAATCTGTAATTCCACATATGTTCCACATTCTAACGCTCTGGTATGTTTCTGGTTTCCTAGTTTCCAAATGAACCTCTTAAACAGTTCGCATGTAGTCCTTTGGAAGGTCTCCTAAATTCTACCTATCAATAAAGACCAAAGAAGCAGGGCAAATAGCAGACTGATGAGGAATAGGTTTTCTGGGGGCTCTTTCCTAGTGAGACATGAATTTTAGGAAATAAGGTCAACTTTTCTCTCAGGATTGATCATTGGTATTGGATCAAATGACTCTGTGTTCTGTGAGCTGACCACAGGTTAACTGGAAATGCTGCCAGCTAAATGTATCAAGATAAAATCTCCTATTTCTAAAAGGTTTCCTGTTGTGACTTATGCACATGAAAACACCCATAAGATGGGTCCAGAAGTAGCTGTGTACCTGCTTCTGAAATGCAAATGATTGGCAAATCATTTATGGCCTCCACAAATTATGACTTAAAAAGCACATTCTTTTTAACCTGAGACTATTGAGAAAATTAATTTATTAATGCTGGTGAAGCACTTTGAAAATGAAATTGCTGTACTAAGACAGTTTCAATATTATTTATCCAATATATGTCTTGAAAATGTTTTTTTCCCTTACTGGGTATTATTTTTCTAAAGATGATTGAGTTGGCTCTGTCAGTTGTTACATTAAGTGATTAACACTCAAACTATTCGGAACCTAGTCTTCTATATTAACTTTTAAAACCGAATTCAGTAATGGAAATACTAGCTAGAATCTTTGGGAATATGTTTCTTGAATTGGCAGTAGTACAACAGAAGTTGGGTTTAAAGTCCCTTCCTGGAGTTAAATCCCTCATACTGATTTAAAGGTATCACTTCTGTTAAAGGGTGAGGTTTTTCTTGTCCATTGAATTGTTAGCTGGTCTTGGGATGCTGCTGGAAAAGATAAGCCAAGGGATCGTGATGTGGGAACATACTTATGTCGGTAAGACAGAAGCTGAATTTCATCTGATGCTGAACGGGAATTTCCTTTGGCTACAGCTCCCTAGCATGGGGTTAATCTTTGGTTTCCAAACCACTTGTACCTTTGACCTTCAATCTAGTGCTGATTGTATAAGGGCTACTCGTCTTCTACTGTCACCAGTATAGGTCACTTGTCTCAAGAACATTTGAGCTATAAATGTAATTGAGATACAAGCAGACTGGGAGTCAGCATTCCATAGACATTTATTTATCCCCTACTGCAGACATATGATTACACCAGGTTCTGGGAAGATACAACATTCTTGTAACAGTCCTTGTCACTGTTTCTATTCTTATAGAATTTATAGTCTCCCTATTATTGTTGAGGCCCCCACCACCCTCCCAGTCACCTACACTTGCAACCTAGGTGTCATCCTCAACTCCTTACCCTCTCTCGCCCCTTATATCCAATCTATTGCCAAGGCCTGTCTGTTTGTCTTCATAACATCTCTCACATAGACCCTCTTCTTTCCTCAGACACTGCCACCATCTTGGTGCAGGCCCTCATCACTTCACACAATAGCCCTGCTTGGTCTCCCTGCCACAAGTTTCTCCCCTTCCAGTTCCTCCTCCACCCACCTGTCAAAATAATCTCCCTAAATTGCAGGTTAATCATGTCTCCACCCAATGAAGTCCAGTGCTCCCTGTCACCTCCAGAATCCTCCAGCATTCATAACATATCCCCTTACCTTTCTAGCCTTCTTACATCTTACACCCCTCCCCCCTGCACAGCCTCTGCAATTGAGTGGCGTGATCTTCCTTGTTTTTCCTTATCCAAGACACTCCATCTCAAGGCTGGACATTTTCACTTATTGTTCCCCACCTGGAATGTTTCTCTCTTCTTCTTTCTCCACTGCCTTCTTTGGCTTCCCTCAAGTCCCAGCCAAAATCCCACCTTCTACAGGAAGTTTTTCCCAATCCTACATAATTCTAATGCCTTTGCTCCAAGCCATCCTGTATATAGCTTATCTGTACATAGTTATTTGCATAGCGTCTCTCCCATTGGATTGTGAGCTCCTTGAGAGCAAGGACTATCTTTTGCCTTTCTTTGTATCCCCAGCATTTAACACAATGCTCAGTTCATAGTAGGTGCTTAATAACAGCTTATGGACTGACCAACAGAAACACAGAGATCCATAATAGAAAATAGTCATGATAAGTCCATGTCCATAGTACAAAATGTTGTATGAGGCTCAAGGAGAAAGATTATTTGAAAATGAGGGAAGACATTTTATTTATGTTCAAGGATAACCCCTTGTCCGAAGGACTTTAACTGCTACAGTTGAATTTGTCATTTTCTTACATGAGGCATAAATAACACACTTATCATATTTGCATATCACATAAAGAAGCAAAGAGCTAACACACTGAATAACAGAATCCAGATCCCAAAATGCCTCAACCTGGGGTCCATAGACCCAAAGAGGTCTTTGGATAGATTTCTGGAGATCCATAAACTTGATTAGAAAAAAAAATGGACATCTTCATTTTCACTAACCTTTGGGTTTTTTTGTAACCCCATGTATCTTACTGTATACATTTAAAAAATGTAAAATGTAAAAAAAATTGTTCCGAGAACCATAGGTTTCACCAGATTTCCAGAAGGGAACATGACTAAAATCATTAAGAACTTCTGAGTCAGGATTATGAGCTGAATCAAACCTGATGAAATGGACTAGACATAAATGTGAAGTACTACAGTACTACGGTCCAAAAATTGATTATACAAGAAAGGGAAGGAGAGTTGTGGATAGACAGCAGTGCACATGAAAAATAAATGGGGATTCTAATGAAATGATCAGTGTGAGCAAAGAATTTAACATGACAACCAAAAAAGCTAAGGAGATCTTAGATTACATGAATATAGATAGACATTAATTGTCTCCAGAATGAGATAGGAGATAATTCCACTGTCCTCTGTCCTGCATCAGATTGTATTTGGAATATTGTTTTTAGTTTTGGGAGGCACCTTGTAGTAAAAATATTCAGTTCAGTTCAACTTTCAACTCATATACATTGTCAGACTAGAACGAGTCCAAAGCTACCAGGATAATGAGAAGACTGGAGACCATGCCAACTGGTTCGTCAGTAAGTATTTATGAAGTACCTACTATGTGCTTAGCACTGTGCTAAGTCAAAGAAAGTCAGAGAGTGTGTGTGTGTGAGAGAGAGAGAGAGAGAGAGAGAGCGCAAGGAAGGGAGGAAAGAAGGAAGAAAAAAGAAAGGGAGAGAGGGAGGAAGGGAGGAAGAGAGAGAGAGAGAGAGAGAGAGAACACCTAACAACCCAGTCCCTTTCTCAAGGAGCTCATAGTCTAGAGGGAGAGACAATATGCAAAATCAAAACTATGGATGTTCTTTCACTGTTCTTTCAAATGACCACTGGAGACAAAATGATTGTCTTCAAATATTTAGAATGCTTTCATGTGAAAGGATTGGACATGTTCTATTTGACCCTGAAGGGCAGAACTAAGAGCAGTGGTTACCGTCTTGCAAAGAAAAGAGCCACAGGTTTGAATTCAAAGGCCCCAGGTTTAAATCCTGGCTGTTTGAACTGAACAAATCTGGGGAAATCACTATCATTTCTCTAGGCTTCAGTTTCCTCCTCTATGAAATGAGAGGATTGAACTAGACAATCACTTGGGGCCCTTAGAGTCATCAATCTTACATTCCCTAAAGTGTAACAAGGCAGATTTCTTAAGGAGTTCCATCATGGGAGGCCTATAAGTAGAAGTTGGATGACCAGCCTTGTCAGGTAATTTCCGCTCAGGTACAAATAACCCGTGAATTCATTTCCATCTGCAGGATCCTATAAATGTTTAGGAATTCAGCAGGAGAAGGGCAGAAAGGAGGAGAATGTTCCAGCCATGGGGAACAACATGAGCAAAGAGACAGGTTCCAAGTGAGCAGTGGGTTTGGGGGGACTGAAAGTAGTACAATTTGCCTGGAATTTAGAGTATGTGGAGAAGAGTAATTTAAAATGAGATTGCTGGAGCTGGCATTTCTTTTGCCCTCAATAGTGTAGTGTGTGTGTGCGTGTGTGTGTGTACATATAAATATTTAAAAAGGGAAATCAAACTTTTGCCCATCTGTTGATACGTATAAAAGCAAAGCATGTAAAATGCTGATGGAAATATGCAAAAATACTTAGGAAGTTAGTTCAGATCTGTGTGACCCTAGGGGATAGTTAGACATTTGCTCAGTGACCTCTGGGGTTACCTATACTTAATGCCTTTGTGGACTGGGCAAAAAGAATGGTGGCCTTTCCTCCCATGGGAAGGAACCCTGCCTAAGGGTTACTGCTGTGATTTCCCCAGGCTGTTTTGGGGAGGCAATTCAGCTGCATTTTTTTTTTACCAGGTGCATCTTTAGTACTTAGCATATTTGAAGTTCCATAAAAGGCTTCCCTTTCCGCATCTAGATACTTCCTGTCACTACTGCTCAAAGCAGTAAATAAAAGATAATCTTGATTATGTCCACTTTCACACAAATGTTATCAACTCACAGGAAAAATGCTGAAGCTAGTATATAATCTGTACTCAATGCATGTCGGCAGTACAGATGGTGAGCTTGGTTGACAGCCACATGGGTCATCCAGTCAATCTTCCTTCCAGATACACAAGAATTGTGGTGGGATTACTTTCATGCTTTTTTCAAGTCAAGTCAAGCATTTATTAAGTGCTTATGATGTATTATATAATACAAATAGAAGCAGAAGGAAAAATAGTCTCAGCCCTCAAGGAGTTTACATTCCAGTGGGGGAAGATAATACATAAAAAGAAGATGAAAGGGGGAATGGCTGGAGGCAGATGAAGGCACTTGAGATGTGGACATTGTAGAGAAGATCCATGAAGAGGGGCAACTAGATGGCGCAGTGAGTAGAGCACCAGCCCTGGAGTCAGGAGAACCTGAGTTCAAATCTGGCCTCAGACACTTGACCCTTACTGGCTGTGTGACCTTGGGCAAGTCACTTAACCCTGATTGCCTTGCCTTCTCCCCTCAAAAAAAACAACAACAAAAAAAAAGAAAATCAATGAGGACAATCCGGAGGGCTGCCTGGAAAAAAATGAATGCAAAATATGGTTATTCTCCAAGGATACTTTGTTTTTAAGATTTTTCTACAGTATTATCTCAGGAAGGCCTAAATTCTGCTTTCTAAAACAAAGGTCTGGGTGGAAATTTCACAGTTTTTTTTTTTGAATCTTTGATGAATGTATAGACATACTTCACTAGATGCTACTAAAAGTTAGATTCGGATCCAAGTTTTCCATGAGAAATTATTCTCCTTATAATAGAGCAACCTTCTGTTTAAAGGAACTCTATTTTGAAAACTTTTGTAAAGAGAAGAGCCAAATCCTGGGTCTTTGTGTTAATCTTGATTTTCACGTGTTGAGTTTCTTAAAACAAAGCAGTGCATTTTTTTTTCCCTTTCCAGTCTTTTATGATTTAGGAGAATAACATGCCATGTGACTCTTCTTTTTTCATTTGGACAATTCTTAATTTGTGTAACAAACTACAATGACAATGACATACCCAGCCAAAGTGGTTCAGTCATTCCTCATCTATAAATGTATAGAACCTCTTTTTAAATACAAAATATACCATTTCAATCAGTCAATCAACTAGCATTTACTTAGCACTTAGTGCTATGTGCCAGAAATACCAAAACAATTAAAATTATGGTCCCTGATCTCAAGTTTGTTCAGTCCTTTTCAGTCATTTCCAGTTCTTCATGACCCCCCATTTGGTGTTTTCTTGGCAGAGATGACAGAGTGGTTTGCCATTTCCTTCTCCAGCTCATTTTACAGATGAGGAAACTGAGGCAAAGAGGGTTAACTACTCGACCAGGGACACAAAGCTAATGAGTGTTCAAGGCCATGTTTGAACTCCCAGAGTTCTATCCACTGTGCCACTGCTCTCAAGGTGCTTACATTCTACTGAAGGAGATAATGCAAGTAACTCTGTGTGTGTGTGTGTGTGTACATATATATTTGTGTATGTATATGTGTATATTTACATCCATACATATGTGTGTGACACATCCCAAAGGGAGAATATTTAATTGTGACGGGGAGGGAGAGCCCACGAGGCCTCCTACAGGAGATGAGATTTGATCTGAGTCTTAAAAGAAGCAGAGAACCTAGGAGGAAGAAGAGGTGAGGTTGGAGCTTTCCAGGCTTGAGGGCCAGTCAGTATAAGTAGGCCAGTGTAACTGGACGATAGAATGAATAAACGAGAGTAAAGTCTAAGAAGCCTAGAAATAATAGAAAAGGACCTAATGTGAAGAGCCCTAAATGCCAAATAGAAAAGTTTATATTTGGTCCTGGAGGTAATGAGTACCACTGGAATTTACTTAGTAGGAGAATGAAATGATTAGATTTTTGCTTCAAGAAAATTACTTTGAATACTGAGTGGAAGATGGATTAGAATTCCAAAGTGTATTTGATTATTTAATGGTAGTAGTTAAAACTTTCTCATTTGGAACACAATAATAAATAGAGACTTAAGGCAGGGAGACTTATTTTTTTTTTCAAAAGGAAATACCAAACCTGTAGCACATATGTGTAGTCAAGCAAAACAAATACTCATATTGGCATCATCCGGATATGTGGATCTTATTCTACATGTTAGTTCATCACTTCTCTGCTATGAGGTCAACAGCCTTCTTCTTTGTTGGTTCTCTGGAGTCATGGTTAATCATTTTGCCTATCAGAGTTCTTAATCTTTCAGAATCATTCGTTTTTATACTATTCATGTGGTAGTATAAATTGTTCTCCTGGTTCTGCTCACATAGCTTTGTAGCAGTTCACATAAGTTTTTTCCAGATTTTTCTGAAATTGTCTTTTTTTTACAGCATAGTAGTATTTTATTATATTATTATATTCATTTAACTTAATTTGTTCTACCATTCTTGAATCGATGAGCACCAACAAGGAGACTAACTGAAGGCTATTGTAGTAATCCAGGGCTGAGGGGATTGCTCAATTAGTCAATAAATATTTATTAAGCACCTACTATGTGCCGGGTACTATGCTAAATTCTGTAGATACAAAGAAAGGCATAAAACAGTCCCTGCCTTCAAGGAGCTCCTGAGCTAATGAGGGAAGATAATGTGTAAAAAGAAGCTGAAAAGTGGGAGTGGGGGTAGGAGGGGAAGAGAGGTATCTAGTGCAGAAACATGATTAGGTCTGCAAGAGTAGAACCAGGTAGAAAATTATGAAATGTCTGCCCTAGGGGCCCTAATTAAATGGAGAATATGGGAGGAATTTCAGATACTTATGCTCCACCCTCTCCACTCTGAATGAAGAAGGGGACCCAAAGAAAGGGATAATAAGAAGGTATGAGTTTCAAATTGATGTGATCTTGCAGGAAGATGAGTTCCTGGAGACTGTGACGAAGTGCAGTCAGGTTAGAAATAATGAGCCAAAAGAAGAGTAGGGGCTATGTGAGTAGTGAGACAGATGTATACAGATGTTGTAAAAGGAAAAACCACAAGATTTGATAGCAGAACGGACATGTGGGAGGAGGAAGTGTACAAAGTCAACCAAGGTTGTGAGCCTAGATAATGAATAGGAGAAAGATGTCCTCGACAGTAAGAAAACATTTGGTCCAAGGGTAGGGAGGGTTGGAGAGAAAATATTTTCATACTTCAGGATAGAGATGGGCCTCAGATTTTATTTTTGTAGTATTTAGTTAAGTTATACTTTATACCTTTTAAAAAAGTTTTATTGATGTGTTTTGTTTTTATACTACAAACTTTTACAGATTACCTCTCCTTTGTGAGAGGTCTCTTGTAACAAAGTAAAATAATTAAGTAAAACTAATAATATAGTGACCTCATATGAAAGTGCATGTAAAAATCCACATCTGTAATACACCCTTCCACCTATTTTCTAATTTTATTTTAATTAATGGAAATTTATGTTCTCTCTACCCTCTCTTCCCACTGGAAAAAAGGAAAACAAGCTCCTTATAACAAATATAAACAGTCAAGCAAAACAAATTCCCTCATTGGTTGGTTATAAAACTACATGTCACTTTTTGCCCCCTAAATTATCACTTCTCTTTCAAGAGGTAGATAATAAATTTTATCATTAGTCCTTTGGAATCATACGTGGTCATTGCATTAATCAAAGTTTTTACAGCTTTGAAAGTTATTGTCATTACAGTGATGTTATATATTTTTCCCTGGCTCTCTTTATTTCATTCTTCAGTTTATAAAATTCTTCAAAACTGTTCATTTTTATAATATTGATGTTATTGTATAAATCATTCTTCTGGTTCTATTCACTTCCTTCTGCATAAGTTCATACAAATCTTCCCGTGTCTCTTCAAAAGTGTCTGCTTTCTCATTTCTTATAGCACAACTCTGTTCCATCACACTTATTTATCACAATTTATTCAGCCATCCCTCAGTTAATGGATATCCTTTTAGTTTCCAGTTTTGTTTTGAGGTTTTTGCCACCACAAAAAATATATAAATATTTTTGTACAATAAGACCTTTTCATTCTTTCTTTGATCTCTTTGGGGTGCATATAGGCCTAGCAGTGTTATAGCTGAATCAAAGGGCATCCATTGTTTATTAATTTTTTAAAATAAATCCAAATTGCTTTCCAGAATGGTTGAACCCATTCACAGGTCCAACAAGAGTTCATCAATATTCCTCTTTTCTCATAGCCCCTCCAAAATTTGTCATTTTCCTATTTCGTGATCTTTTCTAATCTGATGGGTGTGAGGTGGAATCCAATAGCTGCTTTAATTTTCATTTCTCTAATTCATAGTGATTTGTAGCATTTTTTTCATATTGCTATAGATAACCTAGCTTGCTTCCCTTAAGAACTGCCTGTTTATAACCTTAAACCATTTATAAATTGAGAAATGGTCTTTATTCCTCTGAATTTGAATTAGTCACTTACAGATCTTCGAAATGAGGTCTTTATTGGAGAAACTTGCTGCAAATATTTTTCCCGATTAATCATTTCCCCTTTAATCTCAGCTTTATTAGATTTGTTTGTGCAAAAACTTTTTTAATTTTATGCAACCAAAATTATCCATTTTATCTTCTGTTATCTTCTTTATCTTTTGTTTGGTTGTGACCTTTTTTGTATCCATAGATCTGTTGGGTAATTTATTTCCACATTTCTCTAATTTGTTTATAGTGTGACCCTTTATGTCTAGGTCAGATATCCATTTGGAGCTTATCTTTGTATAAGATGTGAGATGTTGCTCTAAATCTAATTTCTTCCATATTGCTGTCCAATTTTCTGAGCAGTTTTTGTCAGCTAGAGAGCCCTTGTCCCAGTAGATGGACTCTTTGTATTTTTCAAATACTAGGGAGTACTAGATAAATTTGCTTCAATATATCGTACAGCTAATCTGTTGCACTGATCCATTTCTCTATTTTTTAAGCAACACCAAATTGTTTTGAGATATACTGCTTTGTGGTATAATTTGAAATCAGTCACTGTTAGGCCCACTATATTTCCACATCTTTTTTATTTCCTTTGAGATTCTTGACCTTTTTGCTTCCATTTGAATTTCATTATTATTTTTTCTAGTTCTATAAAATAATCCATTGGTAGTTTATACTTGTTTTTATATAGTTCTTGTATATATCTTACAAGGTAGACTCCTAAGTACTTTCTACATTTTGTAGTAATGTTAAAAGGAATTTCTCTTCCTATCTCTTCCTGCTAGGTTTTATTAATATTGTATAAAAATGCTGATTAGCCAATCTGATTAAAAAGAAAAGAGAGGAAAATCAAATTACCACTATCAAAAATGAAAAAATAGAATTCACAACAAATGAATAATAAATAAGGGATATTAGCAGAAACTATTTTGCCCAAATATGTGTAAATGAAGTTGCCACGATATGAACCAACAACTTAAATGAAATAGATGCGTATGTATTTACATAAATATAAGATGTTCAAATTTACAGAACCTACAATAAAAAAATTAAACCACTCAATTTCAGAGGAACAAATTTAACAAAACATAAATGAACTTCCAAAGGAAATACTCCAGGACCAGATGTATTCACAATGAATTGTATCAGGTATTCAAAGAATAATTAATTCCAACATTGTGTAAACTGTTTGGAAAAATACCAAAAGAAGAGATCCTATCAAATTCCTTCTGTGACATAGACATGATCTTGATACATAAAGGGAAAGTCAGAACAGGAAAAGAAAACTATAGACCAATATCCTTAAGGAACATAGATTCAAAAAAAAATTTAATAGAATATTAGCAAAGAGATTAAAGCAACATATAACCAAAAAATTATGTACTATGACCAGTTTAGATTTATACCAAAAATGTATTGTTGAGTTAATGTTACGAAAACTATGAACAACCACATTCCTAACAAAAACAGCAAAAGTCATATGATTATATTGATAGATACAGAAAAAGTTTTTGACAAAATACAACAAATAGTTTTATTTAAAAAAACCCAACACTTGAAAGCACAGGAACATATGAACCTTTCCTTAAAATGATAAATAGTGCTTGTCTAAAATCAAGACTTACCTCTTATATGGAATAAAAGTAACCTAGAATCCTTTCTAATAAAATCATGAGTGAAACAAGGATGTCCATCGTAACCACTCCTATTCAACATTGCACCAGGAATGTTGGGTATAGCATTAAGACAAGGAAAAGATATGCAAAGAATAAGCCTAGGTAAAGAAGAAACAAAATCATCCCATTTTGCAGATGATATGATGGTGTATTCAACTAAAAAAATTAATTGAAATAATAATTTGTAGGATAGAAAATAAATCCTCACACTCATTTCCACATGGTATCAATTATATATGTATACATATAGAATCTCAATTATATATACACATACGTATATATAATATCAATTATATAGCACTATACTGGCATGAAGTGATCTCATGACATACCTTTCGCACAAAGACACATTTTGACTTGATTTTTAAATTAAGTTAGATTAAGACTAAACCTTGAGACCACCAGGGACTGTGACATCTGTCATGCATTTCTCCTCCATATCCTGATCCCTTAGTGGCTGTTACAAGTCTGGTGTATAATAAATATAATGTGGCCATACACTGTCATTACCTTTTTCCAGATAGTGGTTGTAAAATTTCTGGGTTAGCCCTTCAACTTTATGGGTATGAAGGGTAAGCCGGCTAATGTAGCCATGCCAATGAAATTTTAATAGCCAGTTCCACAAGGCCAAAGGCCGACAGACTACAGTTAGGAACACTTCGCTTTGTGAAGCATAGGCCATATTGATAGATGAAGGTTCAGATGAGGAATGAAATCCTAACCGGACTGTGGTTATAGTGTGGAAATTGTTAATTCAACTTCATTCTGGATTCAGAAAAATATTGAATCTCAGGGTCCTTAGGATAGCGAGGCTTTGTGTATTGGACTTGCAAGAAATATATGAGCCTCATCCTCCTTCCCTTACCTCTTCCAATAAATTTGCACGTCAAAAGCTGTCACATTTATACCTATCTATGGCTGTCCATGGTTGTCTGTGCTTGAAGAGGATATAAAAATATAGACCCTTGTAATTTTAGCTAGCTTCTGCTTGGTTTTTTCCCTCCTTGGAAGCTCTGAATTTTCTCTTTTCACAGTCCATCTTAAGTTATTTACTTTCTTTTTTACAATACGAGCCATGATTTTTTTTTGTTTCTTCATCTTGTTAATTTTCCAATTTTCCTTTGAGCTAAGTGCCTCAGTGATTTTAATTTTTCATTCTAGTTGGGAAGAGGAATGACCCTTTTTTTTTTCATTATTACTATTATAGGCCTTTACTCGGAATGATACTTTTTATGATGAGCGGTGTTGGGCCTATAATGGAATTGCAGAGTGGATAGTATAATATACAGATATTGACTTCCATTAAGCCCAGTGGTGTGATAGCTGATAATATTTATATGTTTATGTATTATACGTTCTAGCTTGTGTTGATTTGCAAAGTTAAGCATCGGTGAGGGAAATTAGCACCATAATGTGGATAGATAGGGAAAGGAAGAATTTGAAGAACAGAGAGATTTATCTAAACAGAGCATGCAGTAGGAAGTGATGGAAATAAATGTAGAAAGGTATATTAAAAAGCTGAAGAACAGATTACTTTCTGTGAATTTATGTGAACTTATAATTGTTTGTTAGGCATTTGTTTCTTAACTGGAAGAGAATTTTGCGACTGATGGTACACTCACAGAAGGCATGAGGGAGAGATGTGAGTTAGTGCTAGAAGTGCCCAGAATGTACAGAATTTGTTTTGCTATCTGACTTTAATAATTTTCTTTTCAGCTGTCAAACATGTCTGCAAATGTTTGTTTATAGTACTAACCTGTTTTTGAGTGTGTGTTCATGGAAGGGCTGGGGCATGGATGGAGTTAATTAGTATGAAAATGTAAGGGTAGCTTGTTTTTCAAATCATTTAAAAATCTGATTGTTGTTCATCACCTTCCCCTCCTCCCCCATGTGATCCTGATTACTCTGTAGTTGTGTTTATGGTTGTCCAAAGCAGCAAGATGATTTTCTCATACTTATTACAATAAAAATGCTCACGTAGAGTGCCAACCAAAGGCTTATTTGTTTAATTAGGGTTCTCTTCTCCCCTTAATATGCCTGCACAACTCCCATTAACATTAATGTGAATTACGCAAGTGCACTGAAGAAGAATAGACCCCTTTGTCTCATTACTTCTCTAAGATAATGAGGTTTAGATTTGCTAACAGATCAGAACAAAAAAAGTCTAGTGGTGGAAAAAAATGGACTTAACTTTTAAAGAAACCAGAATACTAAAAATAAATTTCATAAGCTATAAACTGTAAGGTATATACTAATAAATAAACCCTATTTGCATTTAAGGTGAAATATAATCATTTAACTACTGAATTAATAAAAAACAAAAGATTTCTTAATGGAGCTATTTACATATTCACATTAAATAACCAATAAAATATATTAACAACAATTTTATTCATCTAGATAGACAAACATGCATAAGCTCCTTGGGAGAATGTTTGTTTAATTTGCTTTGTACAGTGTCCAGCACAATGTCATGTCCTTGTAGGATGGTTAATAAATACTGTTAGATAATGGCATTTACCATTTTAATAACTTGCCCTGGAAAATGGAAATGGTGCTTTGTTTTGCACCTTTTATCTGAGAATTTCAGCATAATTTATAAGCATTCATCTTTAGGATCTATTGTAGATAAACAGTGGCAAGAAATATCTTCTGTTATGCATAGAGGGAAGGAGACATTGAGAAGGTAAATAGCTTGCCTGTGGCCATACTGAATTGGTAATAGCCAGGAAACCCTGTTGCTCTTTGTTGCTTCAGCATTATTATTTAAGCATGCATAGCACTCTAGCTGTCTTCTAGGTTGTCCTTTAAAACAGAGGATTCTGTATCACCACTTCCCATCAGGCTTCACTATCTTTTGGAGGAAGATACATAAAACCATCTTTAGGAAAAATGCCATAAGAGCAAAGATTACAGGGTCCAGGACCTTTAGTGTATGTAAAGGATTGTTTTATTTTTGTCTTCATATTCCCAGTGCCCAGGTCCGTGCCTCACACCTAATGGCAGCTCAGTAATGCTTGTTGCGTGGATGGATATATGGCTAGATAGATGAAGAGAGTATGGCAGTTTTCTTTACTATGTCCTAGTAGCTCTTGAAAAGAAACTAAAAATATAGCATTTCCTTCAGATAGTCAATTCAGGGCTATTATCTCGATCATGCCAGTTAATAAGCTACATGCACCTTAGGGGCCTAGAACAAAATTGACTAAGAACAAAAAATAACACTGGAAATTCAATCCCGGATTTCCAACAGCATTATCATGCCATTTCCTTAGAATCATTGTGTCCAAAACCAAACCTATCATCATCTTCCCTGAATTCCCCTGTTGCACTCAATAGAACCATCGTTATCCCAGTCACTGGGTTCTGAACCTACCCCTTCCTATCTCATTGTCACCATGTTCTCTATTGAGTTTCTATATCTTTTACATTGATTCTCTCTTTTCCATTTCCATTTACCACCCAATTTGGGCCCTCATTCTCTCTCACCTAGATAACTATAATAGTCTCTTAACTGGTTTTAATACATCATACATGATTTGGACCTGGAAGGAATCTTAGGGATCATCTTTGCCCCCCAGGCTCTGTGCTTTTGCTTCTATCCTTCACATTACCACCTGGTTCATCTTTCAAAAACATAGCATTAATGTCTCAACCTTGACCAAGGTCTTCTCTATTGCCTACAAGAAAAAGCTTTTTAGCATGGCATTCAAGAATCCAGTGCTTTGCATGGTGCTGGCCATATAGTAGATGCTTAATAAATGTTTGTTGACTGACTGAATGACTTCTGCTGTGTTGCACCAATTGGCCTCTCTCCTTCTCTATAGCTCCATTTGGGCAGCTAGGTGAATAGAGTCCCAAGCCTGTAGTCAAAAAAATTCATCTTCCTGAATTCTAATCTGGCCTCAGATACTTAGTAGCTGTGTGATCTTAACCTTTTTTGCCTCAGTTTCCTCATCTATAAAATGAGCTAGAGAAGGAAATGGTAAGCTACTCCAGTATCTTTGTAAAGAAAACTCTGAACAGGGTCATGAAGAATCAGGCACAAATGAAAAATGACTGAATAACAAATAGTTCTATTTAAAGTCTCTGCTTTAACCAGACTAATACATTATGAGCATTCCCATGCTTTCTCCCCTCCCATTCCCAGACATGCCATTTGTTCCCTTCACCTGATCATGGAATCACAGGCTTTTAAAGCTAGAAGGAGAGAGTGGGATCCCAAAAACCTAGAGAGAAGAGAGTCTCAAGGAGGAATGATGATCAGAGGCTGCAAAGGTGGCTAGGAGGATGAGGAGAGAGGAAAGGCCATTTGATTTAGCCACTAAGACATTATTAGTAACTTTGGAGGGAGAGCAGTTTTGGTGGAATGATAACATTGGAAGTCAGAGTGGAAGGAGAGAAAGTGGAGGCACCTGTTGTAGACTGCCTTTTCCAAGAGTTTAGCTACAAAAGGCAGCAGAGATAAATGATGATAGCTGGAATGGAAGGACCAAGTGAGATTTTCTGAGGCTAGGGTGACATTGGCATGTTTGTAAGCAGAAGAGAATGAACGAGCAGAGAGAAGAGATTGAAAGTAAGTGATAATGTGGGGGTGACAGAGTGGGCAATCTGCTGGAGGAGACAGGATGGAATGGGATGACTTGGAACAAGAAGCAGGGTTGGTTTTGTTAAGGAGTTAATCATATGAGACAGGGTGGAGGAGGAATAGTGGCAGAAGACATTGGAGTGATAGGAGAGAAGGAAAAGGAGAAAAAATGGAATTCATGGCAAATATCCTCAGTTTTCTTTCCTGTAAAATATGAAACAAGGTTCTCAAGTGAGAGAGTGGGAGGTGAGAGTGCCATGAGGCTTAAGGAGGGATGAAAAGATTTGGAAGTGTTACTGTGGAGGGTAGGATTCTGAGTTGATCTCAGAGGTTTAGTAGGATTGCTTAGCAGCAGGAAGGACCCAGTAGAGCTCCTATAACATAACTTTGTAGTAGATCCAGTCAGAATGATTGAATGATTTTCTTCTTTGTTCAGTAGCATGTGTGTAGGAGCAAAGTCCGTGAATGATGGGAGTGATCCAAGGCTGAGACTAAGTATCATCAGCAATGTGATAGAGAGACCAGAGATTCAAGAAAGGACAGTGTGGAGTTGAATTGGTTCGTCAAAGAGTCAAGTTGAGGAAAAGAAGAAAGAGTGGTTAGTGCAGCAGAGATGGCCTGGGAGAGAACTTAGGAAAGGGATTAGGTGTCATGGTGTGGACTTAGGGTTTTGTAAGGGAAGGCAGATAATAAATAAAAGACTACCAAGTGTAACACCAATGCTGCTTGCTGCTACTGTGGCTATGTAAGGCCAATAACACCAGCACACAGGAGGGCTGCTAGCACAGGTTCTTTGAACTGCTTTTCTAAGGAAAGCAACTTTAAGGGGTTTACAATCTCACTTCAATTAAACATACATATATCATTCACTTAGTTCAGGGGAAAAAGTCAGCACCCTGAACTTCAGAGAAAACACAAACAGAAATTACAAGCAGAAATTGTACCAACAGAGCAAATAACACAAATCAGCAGACAGGGCTTTTAACTGTCTGTCCATAACCATATATACATAGTTACTAGAGAGAGAAGCAAAAACATCTGGGTTTTCAAAGCCAGGGGGCTCCTTAATGGCTACCCAGAGTCTCATCTGGCCAAATCATATGAATAGTCTTCCAATGAATGAGCCCCCAAGTAAAATGATAACCTCAGAGTGCATATACACTTCTTCAGGGTCAGAGGGTGTCATAACCATGTGATTCAAACTCATGTGACTTAGGCTTGCTTGTGACTTAAGCAGGTCATCAAAACCTCTTGATTCAATCAAAGGCAAGGCTCAATCAAAGGCACTTGATTGCCTTAGTGCTGAGAAGCACTCTAAAAGAAAAAGCACTTTGCTTGCCACTATACCAAGATAAAAGATAACAAACCATAGTTGGATAGAGAGATTTCAGAATTCTTGAACACAGAGGGAGCACATTTGTAAGTGATGGCAAGATCAAGGGTAGGATCATCTTTGTGTATGGCTCAGGTAGAATGGAGGAATAATTATCCCCATTTTACTGTTTAAGAAACTGAGGCAGAGATATACTAAGGAATTAGCCCAGGCTTACACGGCAAGGGAATGTCTGAGGCCACATTTGAACTTGAGTCTTCCTGACTCTAGGGCCAGGCTTCTATCCTGCTTCACCAAACTTCAACAAGGATTAGTACTGAATAACAAACTTAAGAGGAGACTTGGTAGCTGCTGTGTGTGTGTGTGATAGTGGCAGAAGGTGGGTGTGGATGTAGCCATGGGGAACGAGGAGTGTGCTGACTCTTCCTCTAGTTCCATTATGTCAGAGGGCAGGAGAGAAGGAGCAGGCAGACTCAGAAAAGGTTATACGAGAAATTATGTCTCCAGGAGAAATCTCAGTTTCATCGAGCGCTAGAAGATAGAAGCAATTTAGCAAGCAAAGATAGAGGGTAATTGTTCCCTAACGGCGGGATTGGAAGATTTCAAAGGCACAGGAAAAAAAAATGAGAGAATGCTGAGGGACCAAGAAAGTGGATGGCCAAGAGTGAGTTTACCTTGGGAGAGACCAGCAGTCTGTATCATCATCTCTATGATTTTGGGGGTTCTGTGTCTTATGAGCTCCCAGTCCAGGCAGGACCTTAAAGGCTGTCAAGGTGGAAAAGTAGTGAAACCCCAAGAGGAAGGGTGTTATTTCCATGAATCCTTGGGCAATGGCAACCTGAGGGATACACACACACACACACACACACACATACACACACACACTCACACTGTTGGCACCTGGACAAAGTCCCCAACACCCCATGCTAGTTTGTAAGCCTTTAGAAACCAGAGATCCTATTTACCCTCATATTATTTTCCAACAGTATTTAGCACAGTGCTTTATATATCATAGGCATACCATAAATTTTGCTGACTGTTTTAAAATAATGAGTTAACTGGGATACATACATAAAACTAGAAATATTTTAGCCTGTAGATATCTTAAATTATAGCCCCAAAAAATTTAGATGATACAAAATCGAATTTGTGGGGGGAAAATGGGACAAGGCGCTTCTTTTTTCTCAAAGATGAAGTTGAAAGGTAAATTAACTGGTAATGGTAACCAGATGCTCTCCATTTCCACTAAGGACAGAACCAGAGGAAATTGGCCAAAATTGTTGTAGGAGGAATTAAAATCTAATGACTGTTAAGTGCTGAAGTGATCAACTTCCCTGAAGTAAAGAACAGGTTAAATACCACTTCATCTGGAATGATGTGGGAAGCCTGCCAATTAATTAATCAATCAATCAGCAGATATTTATTGAGTATCTGCTGTAGGGCATAGAAAAGAATGGTAAGGATGTAACATCCTCAAGGATGTTACAGTCTATTTTAGCAAGATAAAATTAAAACATGAGAAGCAGACACCATAAGCAAACAATACAAAGCCATAATCAAGGCAAAAACCAGTGCTGTGATGTTGGCTTTCCGAGAAAAAAAAAATGCCTTCCTCCTAGATAGAATACAGAAATAGACTTTTAGAGCTGAAAAAAAGGATATGAACTCGCAACCTAGATTTCATTTAGTATGCCATTAAGCAAATATATTTTGATGATGTGATGACGATGATGATAATTGGAATTTACAGACTAAAATTTGTAAACTTCTTTCCATAAATTATCTCATTTGATTTAGAAACAGGATATTTAGTTCTTTACTTGAATATAAGAAAAGGCCACTAGAAGATAGGAGAAAGTTGAAGAAATGTGTCTTTCTGTTGTAAGTTTTTAAATCATGAAAATAACATGAAAATAGCCATCTTTCTTACCTGTATTCACAGTGAACTAACTTCTGTCCAAAGTCTGACTTGCAGATGACTACAAACTAAAAATTCTATGCAATGCCCTTTTGAACCCCTTTCTTACCTGAACTTTTGGGTTAAGGGGTAAGGACAGTTTTTAGTATTTGGGAGATATGATGCTCAATTTTTAAATGTTCATTTTTTATACTTCTCTGCCCTCTTCCATAGTGTCACAAAATTTTAGAGTTGGAAGAAATGCGAGCCACCTAGTCTAGCAAATACCCAAATTCTGACTCTCACATATAACATGCCTAACAACTGATGATCCAGTTTCCTCTTGAAAAACTCCACTGATGGAGAATTCAGTTTCTCTAAGGCAACTCATTCAATTTTTGCACCACTCTAATCTTTAGGATTTTTACCTTATGTTGAGCCAACCTCTACCTCTTTGTGATCCTATTTCTGTTTCCCCCACTGTTCATCACCTCTTCATCTTCAGAGCCAAGTAAAAATACTATTTTACATGAACACTAAAATATTTAACCACTACTATCCTGAACCCCTTAAGTCTTCTCATTTTAATTATTTCAACAAGTATGCCATCATTTTGAATCTCCACAGCATCCTGGTCATTCTCCTCTGGATAAAATCAATCTAAAATGTAGCTCAACAAACTGGATGCTATGACAAACTGTCTAGATTCAACTGACAGCTTATGGTAGGATTATCACCTCCCTTCTTCATACCACTTATGTCATTAAAGATCCTGTTAGTCCTTTTTGACTATCATATCATGCTGATAACATATGAAGTTTTCAGTTTACTAAAAAACCTTAAATATTTTGCACTTGAATTATTGTTTAATCATGTCTCTCTCCCACCTTGTAGTTTTGATGGATGACTTTTTGAATCCTGGGAGAAAATTTAAATTTCTCCTTATCAGATCTTCTCTTACTAATTTCAGCTTGTCAATTTTTTTAATCCTGATTCTTTCATCCAGTATGTTAGCCATCATTCCCAGCTACCCTGCTTCTCAATCCTCTTCCGTCTTGATTTGTCTGAGTCCTTTGACACTATCAATTATCCTCTTCTTCTTGATATTCTCTTTTCTCTAGGTTTTCTCCTCCTTCTCCTGCCTGTCTGACTGATCCTTCTCAGTCTCCTTTGCTAGATATTCATCTAGCAAAAATCCAATATCCAGGCCATAACTGCTAACCACGCAGGTCCCAAAAGCTCTGTCCTGGGTCCTCTTCTTTCCTCCCTCTATGCTATTTCACTTGGTGATCTCATCAGCTCTGATGGATTCAACTTCCATCTCTATGCAAATGATACTCCGCATTTTTTGTCTAGCCATAACCTCTCTGCTAACCTCTAGTCTCCCTTCTCCAACTGCCTACTGAATATCTCAAATTGGATATCTTGTAGACATCTTAAATTCAGCATGTTCTTCCTAAAGCACAAGTCTGACCACATGCACACACACCACATGCACACACACACACACACACACACACACACACACACACACACACTCACATCCCACTATTCAATGGCCCCTTGTGTCTTCCTGTTGTGTTCAGGATCAAAGGTAGGATCTCCTGTTTGGCTTTTAAAGTTCTTCATAACCTGTTCCATTCCTACATTTCCAGTCTTCTTATCCTTCATATCCCTTCACTACCTCTTAGGCACAATGCCCTGCAGTCGAGCGACACAGGACCCTTCGCTGTTTGTTCCTGTAACACGACACTCAATCTCCTGACTCCAGGCATTTTCCTTGACTGTCCTCCATGCCTCTGGAATTCATTCGTTGCCTTTTCCACCTGTTATCTTCTTTGCCTTCCTTCAAGTCTCTGCTAAAGTTCCACTTTCTATAGTAAATCTTTTCCCATTTCAGTGTGCATATAGTACATTTTTGCATCTTTTCTCACCCATTAGACTGTGAGCTCCTTGATAGCATGGACTGGTTTTTGTCCTTTATATATGTACAGTGCCTTGTACATAGTAGGTGCACAAAAAATGGTTACTTGAATGAAGTGTGTTAGTAGAGAAAAAAATAATCCTTAAAATAGTTCACTTTTCTGTCACACTTCATAAATATTAAACAATCTTGTGAAATACATATAATTAGGCCCTTATATATATATATATATCAGGAAATTAAAACTCTGAAAGAGTAACTTGCTCAAGCCATCGAACTAGTCAGTGTTGGAGCTGATACTGGAAATAAGGTCTTTCGGATTAGGAGAAAAGCAGAAAATTGGGAGAAAATCTTTACAACCAGTATCTCTGATAAAGGCCTCATATCTAAAATATATAGGGAACTGAGCCAAATTTATAGGAATACAAGTCATTCCCCAATTGAGAAATGGTCAAAGGATATGAACAGGCAGTTTTCAGAGGAAGAAATTAATGATATCTATAGACATATGAAAAAATGCTCTAAATCACTATTGATTAGAGAAGTGCAAATCAAAACAACTCTTAGATACCACATCTCTCCTGTCAGATTGGCTAACATGACAAAACAGGAAAACGATAAATGCTAGAGAAGATGTGGGAAAATTGGAACACTGTTACATTGTTGGTAGAGTTGTGAACAGATCCAGCCATTCTGGAGAGCAATTTGGAACTATGCCGAAAGGGCTATTTATAGCACATCTTTAGATGTGCATACCCTTTGACCCAGCAATACCACTTCTAGGGCTGTATCCCAAAGAGATCACAGAAGTGGGAAAGGGACCCATATGTACAAAAATATTTGTAGCAGCTCTTTTCATGATAGCAAAGAATTGGAAATTGAGGGGATGCCTATCAATTGGGGAATGGCTGAATAAGTTGTGGTTTATGAATGTAATGGAATACTATAGTACCATAAGAAATGGGGACGATACGGAGTTCATAATAACTTGGAAAGACCTACGTGATCTGATGCTGAGTGAGGGGAGCAGAACAAGGAGAATATTGTACACAGCCACAGTCATATTGCTTCTGTGATGACTAACTTTGATAGTCTTGGCTCTTAAATACAAGGTTCAAAGACAGCTCCAAAGGACTCACGATGGAAAGAGCTATCTACATCCAGAGAGAGAACTAAGGAGTCTGAATGCAGATTGAGGCAAACTATTTGCTCTCTCTTTTTTTTCCTCTTCTTTTTTGGTTTTGTTTCTTCTTTCTCATGATTCATTCCACTGGTCATAATTCTTCTTTACAACCTGACTATGTGTAAATAAGTTAAATGTGAAGGTATAAGTACAACATCTATCGGGTTCCATACGGTCTTGTGGAGAAGGGGGTGGAGAGGGAGGGGAAGAAAATTTGGAACTCAAAAACTTGTAGAACTGAGTGCAGTAAACTAAAAATAAAAATCTAATTTAAAAAAAAA
>CM053626.1:63231336-63257500 GCA_028646595.1 Phalanger gymnotis | reverse complement strand
AAAAAAAAAAGAATATCATGTAATACATAAGGTTAAAGAAATAATTGAGATGACTTGCACTAGGAATGGTTTCAGATTACCAGTGGGCAGTAATCCCTGTGGTTTGGGATGTTAGTTCTTACTATTGATCAGCTTTTTTTTAACCCCGTGGGACTATAATTTTCCACTTTAAATTTCAACTCTAGTCAATGTGTATTAGAAAATCAATACCATAGATTTGCTCAGCTTTCCGTCTGCCTCACTGGAATTTTGAAACTGTGTAAAGAATGTCTTTTATGATGAAAATGGACTATAAAACACAAATAGTGAAGCTTTGACCAGTTTCCTAGAACTTTCACCTTTAAAATTCTCATCGAGCTTTTGAGTCCCTTTATTCATCACTGCAGAATCATTCCTCATGTTACATCTTTTTCTTGGTGATAGCTTAAAATATCTAAAGTGCTATGGTTTCTCAGATTGCCCTTTGAAAACTGTTTGAGCAAATAAGTTTGACCCAACCAAATCTTACAGTTAAAGAAAATTTTCCATAATTTATCTTACCTTTCCCTTTCAAAACTTAATTGCTTTATTCTCAGTTACATCATTTTCCAAAATGCTAAATAATTCTTCAATCTCCTTGATTTTTTTTCTTAAGTTTCAAATGTATCATGTCATTATGCCTAATCAATTCGATTCAAATGTTTTTGAACACCTACTACTTTGTGCACTGTGCAGAAGGCAGAAGGGTCCCAGTATACTGTGAATAGGCTAGAGAGGACTGATTTATGAAAGTACAGGGATGAGAGTTAGACGGGTTAAGATCATGTAGATGGGTTGTAATCTTAATATTTATGAGTTACCCATATATGATAACAGATCTATTGACAAGAACCCTTTCTCAAAAGGAAAACTGACTCTAAAAGAACAAAACAAAACATTGCAGTGGTCAGTACAAAAGACATTTTACTTACAAAAAAATGAACGGAAAACTAAACTGATTTTTTTTTCCTTCAGTAGATTAATGGGTGAGTTTATTTGGAACAGTTGTTTGTGTAGGCACATCCTAAATATTTAATTCCAGTAATTGTCTCACTTAGTGATAGCAAAAAGCTGTGATATGTCTGTTTGATTGGTGATGCTTCTGTAAATATGGACCAAAAGTCACTCTAGTCTGTTTTGCTGCCATTTCATTTTGCAAGTACATAATTTGTTTTTTGACCAGTTAGCCCTTAATCATTCTATTTCTTGTTTTCTCTACTGTTCCATTGAGTTTCTATTATTGTAATCAAAATATAACGTCTTATAATTTTCAAACTCAAATCCTAGTTTGTTCTTACTCAACCACATTTGAAAGAACATTACTTGTATTTGTTATCCAGTGAATTACCACATTTATTTTCCATTGACAGTTTTACAACAGTCTTTTTACCTTTTTTTTTAATTTCGTGTCAAACACTCTCTTTTCCAGATAATGAAATTCATAGATAATGAAAGAACCCTGCCTTCTGCTTATTCACCCAAGATGAAATGTTCACACAACCAATGGAAAACCATAGGCTCTATAGTTAGAAAGGACCTTAGGACATCTAATTCACCTTCTTCATTTTATAGATGAGGACACTTGAGACCCATGGAAGGGGATCCGAAGGTACACTAGGAGCAGACCTGAAATTCAGCCTTTCGAGAGGTAGAATAGAGGACAGCATAGAAGACAATTGGTGTGGTATTTTTAATCAGATATTTTACATGTGCCACTTCTCAAAACAAATAAAAGCTACAAAATAGTATCCAAATGTACATAGACTGGTGAATATGGATTATTTTCATATTTAAGATGCCTACTGTAGTCATGCTCATCTACTAATATACTGTTTTGCTTCCTCACCCAATAAGTACCCGCCATTATGACTTTTGAATGCTTCCTTGGTCTGTGAATGTTATAGTTTTTAGACTGAAATCTGATGCTGCATTCTTTCAAAATCTGTTTTCAATGATATCTTCAAGTATTAAGAGGGTGGAAAAAGAAGGGATGGATCTCATATATTGAGCACTTAAATAAGTTATAAAGGTCAATCTCTTAATTTTAGAAAGATATTAAAGCTAACCAAAAAACTCTGTACTTCTTTGTGCATTTTAAATATGACTATATGCCATGATGTCCCATAGCAGACTCTTCAACAGAAAGAGAAATTAGGGGTTCTGTATGTAACAGAAATTCTAATAGACTGTTAAACAATAGTAGGGCAGGCAGATAACGTTTTAATCGGTATTGTCATTAACGACTATCAATAGAAAGGATAAGATGCTCTTGTCTTTGTGAATTATGATTTATGACTGGCAAGGCAGTCACATTGAAGTATATTTATTTTATAATGCAGAGACATTGATTAAATGCACATGGCATCTCAAATATAGTTGACATTTTAAGTCAAAATTATTACAGACACAGAGCCATTCATTTAACTGTTGCTTTAAAACCATGTCTTCAACTGGTTGTTAATGGAAGAAAGTCTAGCTGGGCCAATATTTCAATACGTTGATCTGTTATTTTACTGACAGGATGAGAGAAAGCCACTTCCTTTGGGCAACCATATCATTCGATAATATCTGGGATATCCACACTTGATAACATCATGGTCATTTAAATATATGTGGACACTAGGACTCTGCCCCCTTCAGAAAAGCTTTCATTGTCAATAAACTGTTTTTTTTTAACTAAGACCCACAACTCTCTCCTGCATGAGGGGAAAAAAAGCAACAGTAACCTTGCATTCTCTTTCCAACCTGCTTCGGAAATGTTCCTTAAATAATTGATAAGCACTGGGGCTGGACCATTAATATAGTTTAGGGAGGAGGGTTTGTGTAATGTATATTGCTGTCTATTGCCAATAGATGAGCAACTTTAAACAACATAAGTGTTTGAGTATTGATTGTTGATTTGCAAGATTTAAAGTCCAATAATAATTGTTGTTTGAAAGCCTGCTTGCATACGATGTCTGTATTCTTTGATCTCTTCTTTAGGTTATCAGTTCCTTTTAACTTCAGAATTAACTTTGAAGTTAGGTATGGTGCATCTGTATCATTTTACTGTCCTGGATCTGAAATTGCAGGCCTCACTTTAACCTCTCATCATCAGATGTAGACATTCTAAATTATAGAAAGAAGATGATTTCCAATAAGATTAGAAAGCCAAAAAACAAAACAAAACAAAACCCCCGATATCTGTAATGCCCTTTAACTTTTGTCATTCTAATCAAGAAATGTGTATTAAGCCAGCTTTGACCCATGCCAAATTAATATACATTTCCAAGAGTAAAACGTATTTCTCTAGAAGTTAATGAAACTTCAAAAGAGAGACCTCTCCAAATAGGTGCAAATAGCTCGTCCATAGGATGATGCCTCATTAGCAATCAAGCCTCATACAGTTTGGTTGAACAAAAAAGAAAATGGTCAAATACCCTGCTAGTTATTAACTTGTGCTGCTGAACTGCACTGACAAATCCATCACCGTCTCTTCTCAAACATATTATGCCTTTCATTTTACTACACAGAGTTTATTGCTATCATTTGGGCTGGAGGGGTAGGGAGGAAAAACAAAAGAACAAACCATACCTCCTTTTGCTTGACAGCCTTGGGGAATGTTTATAGATTAAGTATACTTTCATCTTATTTTCATCAAATCATAATCCATATGTGGCCACATCATCATTTTCATCTTCAATCAACATATGCCTATTTTTTTATAAGGTTTTACATTGCACATTGAAGGTCAGCAGACTGAGTGGGGTTTGGTGCAGACAAGTCCCACAGAACCCTGTTTTCGTGTGCCATTACAGAATTTGAAATGACAACTGTATATATATTTGCCTTTGAAAAAAACCCTGATGGGTATGGAGATAAATGATACTTAGAGTTAAGTTAAATTTGGCCAAGCTAATTAGAGAATGCCTAGTCAAGCTAAATAGGCCTTAGAGAAATTAGGCAGTGAATTTTAAAGAAATGAAATCCACTCACCTTCTCTTTATGTTGATGTTTGTATTGTCTTTATATTACTTTAGGTTGGCCGATGGAATGTTATTTTATCAGAAAATCACCAAGTATAGAGGAATCCCAGGGGTCTTCTAGTTTAACCTTTCCTCTACTTGAAAACCTTCAGCAATAGGGAACTAACAGTCTCCTGCTACATCCCATTATACTTTGAGGCAACCCTAATAGTTAAGAAAATTTTACTTGTAAAGAGCAGAAAGTTGCTTCTTGGCAACTGCCACAACATCCTTCTGTTAATTGTCTTCTGGGTCCATGCAGAACAATAATATGTGGAGTATCTTCCTTCTGTGGAGTATCTATCTGTTACGTGACAGACCTTCAACTACTTGAAAACCGCTATGATGTCCTTCCTAAATCTCTTCTCTTTGAGTTAAAACTAGTCATAGTTCTTTTAACACACCATTTTATAGCACAATTTCCACTCCTTTTACCCTTCAGCTTGTCAATGACCTTTCTAAAATATGGTGCCCCACAGTAGGTACAGTAGTCTAGGTGTGTTCCAACTAGAGCAAGATAGAGAGGGACCATTGCATCCTTTGTTCTGGTCACTATGCTACTATTAATGAAGCCTAAGAGCATTTTTGCTTCAGTGACTACCATAATCACCTTGTTGACTTAGAACTGATCTTTCAGTCTATTTTCGTAGACATTTCATATTTTCAGGTATTTTTCATTCAAACTGTTGTATGGCCCAACCATCATGATCCTTTAGTAGTACAATTGGTTTTCTGAACACAAAGGTAGAACTTTGTGTCTATCCCTAATGAAATTTGCCTAATTCAATATGACCCATTGCCCTAGAGTGTTGCAGTCTTTTGGGGTCCCAACTCTACTGGCTATTCTCAGAACATTGATAAAAATATTGAATAAGGTAGCTGGAATGCAATAAGTAATTAATCCTCATTGGTTGGTTGACTGATTAAATAAAATGGATAGAGGACAGATCCCTAGATTCCTAGTCCGGAGATCTCAGCATACTTCAAATATGGCATTTCTCTGATTTACCAATGTAGTAACCCTACTTTTAAAAAATAATGTGCCATGATGAATCCATGCTGGTTTTTGTGATCATTTTCCTAATTGTTAAAAAAATCTTTTCTTTAGTATTTTATTATATAATTTTACCAGCAGTTAAATTCAGTATTACTTACCAATTGTTTGAAGAATCCACGTTTTCTCTCCTTTTGAAAATGTGGGCACTGGCTCATCTGAAGTCCCACTTACACCTTATATACCCCCACCTACTCTGTGACCAAGTGACACTTGCCTCCTTTCCACTTGTTCCACAAGATCATCCATTTCTGGACCTTGGGAATTTTCACTGGCTGTCCCCCATACCTTCCCATTTCTTTCCTCTAGTTTCCCTTTTTTTCTTCAGGTTCAAGATAAAATCTTATCTTCTACAAGAATCCCCTCTTGATTTCTCTTGATAGCAGTATCTTCTCCCTATAGTATCTTTCTCATCTTCACTTTATTCATCTGTCTTGTTTGTACATAATTTCCTCCATATTGCTTCCTCCCATTAGACTGTGAGCTCTTTGAGAGCAGAAACTGCTTTTCGTTCCTTTATATCCCCACTGCTTAGTGCCCAGCACATAGAAAGTGCTTATTAAATGCTTAGTGATTAACTACACTACTCTTGTTCTCCAGAATCTCAAAGATCGTTAGCCCTCCCCAGTCATACCTGCCAGGTTACATGTTGTCTCCACCATTTGATTGTAAACTCCTTGAGGGCAGGGACTATTTTTACCTCTCTTTTTTATCCCCAAGTCTTTCCACAGTGTCTAGCACATAGCACGCTCTTAATAAATGCCTGCTGACTTGACCTACTAGTTCTTTCAATCCTTGGGATATAGTCAATGGCAACCTCACTGAGTAAAACTCAGTACTGTCTTACAATCTCTATATTTATCTTGAGCTTTAATGCACTTTTAACTATTTATGTTCTAGGATTCTTGGTTTGACAAGTCATTCTCCTTGGTACAAAAAATAGAAGCAAACTAGGAGTTTTGTATTCTTTTTTCTCTCTGCATCATCATTCTGTTAACCCCAAATACTAGTCCTCTCCTTTCTTTGATCTTCCACATACTCACATTGTAGCCAAAGCACATGCGTGTGCACATGCATGCACACACATGTGCACAAACAACCCTCTTTGTCATCCTTAGAATCCATTGCATGTTTTACTTCATTCTTTGCTTTATCCATTGGTGCATAAACTCTTGAGCGGCTTCAGGCAAGCTCTTCTCTGATGTTAGAATGAGTATACTGGAACACACAGTAGTAGTGAGGAGTGGATAAAGGTTCATCTTTATTATATCAGCAGGGAATTTAAAACAATATCTCATGATCTAGATTCCAACCCATACTTTTTTTCCAGAGAAGGCAAGGAGTTGTAATAACCAACTGTCAATCACCACTTCATTGTTGTGTCTAAATAGCTGATGATGTCATCAGTCCCTAGATATATTGCCCAGTGACCTGAAATCATTGAACTTTTCCCCATGAGGAAAAGTCCTCTGGTGCTGAATAATTTTAGTAAGTATGAAGTGGTGTTTTCACTGTGATTTCATTGAAGTAGGGAGCTTTCACTGAAGAACTTCCTCACTCAATACTATTAGACATCTGCTTTGTACCTTATATCCTTAGATCGAGAACTGCCTAGAACACTGAGAGATTAAATTAATTGCTCTGTGACATATGGCCAGACTTGAACCTTGATCTTCCTGGTTCCAAGGCCAGCTACTATCCACTATCCACTAGGTACAATGGGTAGAGGGCTGGGCTTGGAACCAGGAATACCTAAGTTCAAATCCTGTCTCAGATACTTACTAGCTGCGTGACCCTAAACAAGTCACTTAACCTGTCTGTTTCGATGTTCTCAACTGTAAAATAGGGCTAATAATAGCACCAGATCATGAAAGTTCATCTGTAAAATGGAAATAATAAGCTTAGAATTTTTGAGCTGGAAGAGACCTCAGGTTTCATACTGGCTTATTTTACAAATAAGAGAACCGAGGAAGAGGTAGCTGAAATGACTTGTCCTGGGACACGATGGGTTACAGTGAGCTCTTCTGTGTCCTAGCCTAGTGATCTTTCCAATGATGGCACTATGTACTTCAAAGAATTGTGGTAAAGCATTCCAATAAGTGTGTGCCAACATCAGAATCAAGCATTCTCCTTAGATACCAAGCCTTTTTCTTTTTTGACAGTATTACTAAACTAGAAAATGAATGAAATGTTTGAATAAATGGGATACAGTTTACCTAGATTTTGCAGAGCTTTTGATAAAATGTCTTATAATATTACTTTAGAGAAGACGGAGAGATATGGATTAGACAACAATACAATAAGAGTTGGGTAGCCACACTCATAAAGTTGTTAATGGTTCACTGTCATCATAATAAAAGATCTCCGTTGGAGTACCCTAAGTATCTGTGACTGGCCCTGGCATCGGCCCTGGGCAATTTAAATTTTTTTTATCAATGATTTACATAAAGGTACAAATGATATGCACATCAAATCTGTAGATGACGCCAATCTGGAACCTGTCACAGTGGATGAGAGTCAGAATCTAAAAGGTTCTTGAGAATTTAATCTGAATTTAATCAGCTGTAGTTCAGTAGGAATACATCTAGCCTTGCATTTGGGTACAAAAAAAAATCAACTTTTTAAGTATAAGGTAAGGAAGATATGGTTAAACAGAAGTGCCTCTGGCAAGGATCTGGGAGTTTTCTTGGACTGCAAGTTCAACAAAATTCAGGAATATGCTCTCAGCTAAAACAGATAGTGAGAATTGAGGTCTTTAAGCAGAGAACCTGGTTATGCTGTTGTTGGATTCCTTTTATGGGGGAAGGGATTGGATTAGATAGCCACTAAGGAAGGTCTCTTCCAACTCCCAAATTTCTGCAATTCGGTTTTCTAAACTCTCTCAGAACTTTGTTTCCTGACTTCTTTGGTGAAGATATTTTCAATGTCTACTAGAACTAGGGTGTAATATCACATAGAGTCAGGAGGAGGACATCACGGAATCATTCAGATGGAAAGTTCCTTTATTTCTCAGCTTCAGCGTCTATGAAATGAATAATGTACTGTGTTATCATGTCCGTAAGTTTGAGATGCTATAAAATGAATTTACTTAAAAGTGAAGGAAGTCTGTGCTTGATTCAGGAAAACACATCAAGATCTAACCTACCTACTGTGTTATGCTGCCACACTAAAATAACTTATGCTTTTATAGACCAAGAGTTTTACTAAAAACCAGGAAATTTGATATTTCTTCAAGAACCTAAGAGTAGCCTATTTGACACAAATTACCATTCAAGAAATTAATAGTAATTTCTTTCCTTGAAAAGGTCAGGCTATTATAGATGTAAGTGGAACAGTAGGTTAATGTGCCAGCCTTAGCCTTAGAAGTTAGAGTTCAGATTTATCTTTGGTTACATCAAAAAATAAATTGTGTCATCTCCACCTAGCTCTCTGGAGTGTTGGCCTCTTAATAATCTCATCACTCGTCTTTGAATCATTTGACAATCCATTCCGGTGTCTGAAGTGTTTAGGCAGACGTAGAGCAGAGAATTTCCATTGGCCCCCTCTTGGGAAAGAATTGGCTACAGACAAACAAGAAGTTTGAGTTCCTCAGACTATTCAGCCATTTCATTCAAAATTATGTCCTCCCTCCCCCAAATACTGGTTTGTACTTTACAATGGCTGCCTAGCTCAGTGGAAAAATCAAGGTGGAGTTTGTGAAGCTTGTGTCTCTTCCAGCACAAGATCTGTGTAAACAGCCTAATTTGTTGATTTGCATGTGAAGTGTGTTGTACCCAGTGGGTGGTGAAAACCGATTTGGCATGCAGCTTCCCAGCTCGGAGTGGATAACTGGTGTTCGTCCTCACTGCTGTCAGAAGATGGATGTGTTTTTTATTACAGCTCCTGTTTGAAAATGACTATTGCAAACTGTGTCATAGAGATATCAGAATCCTTAAAAAGGCTCGTATGTTCTATACGATGAAGCAGTGACACCAGTGCCTTCATGGTCATGTTTGTAACCTGCCAGTGTTCTTATTAGCAATAACTTTCTCTGCTGTACGATCTCAAGTAAACAAACCATATTGCATCTGAAACACATTAGGACAATTGATTTATCTTTAGTAGAATTTTGGCATCTACTCAAAGTTTTGTCTTCATTGCTCCGAAATGAGGCTAATCTTTTTAAGAGTAACATTTGTACAGGGAAGACAAGAAGAGGTAACCATGTCAAGGTGTGAGAGAAGGGGGAAAAAAACTCTTCCAAAGCTAAATCAAGGACTTATTCTTCCAGGGTCTTTTTCTGTGTGTGAACTTTATCTATTCAAAAATAGAAACTAATGGGTATTGTTTTACTGAGCAGAATAGAAAGTAATGACCATAATTTCAAAGAACACCAATGAGCTGGAGTTTGGAAAAAATCAGTGGTGTAGTTGTTTACTTTTATTGTTTAATGTTTCTCTGGGGTCTATAATTCAAAACTGTGTGGAACTATGCAAAAAAAAAACATTAAAGATGTTTACTGGTGCTTCTCTTTGGTTTACTCTTCATTAGTTGAAACAAAAGATACTTTCCCATGTAGCAGTGAGTTTTTAGCAAGACAGCTATCCTGCAGCAAGACAGACCCAAGATCAATATTTTTCTAGACAGATAAATGCTTCTTACTAATAAGTGAAAACTCTTGATTCCCTGGGTGTCCAGCTACATATATCTCATTCTGTAGCACACCCTTGTTAGCCCCAAACACCAAATACCTTGTCTCTTATGCAAGATTTCTGTCTTCCAATATTTCAGTTAAGGTAATCAGGCTATGAGCTAGTAGAACTTAGGGCTACAAGGGACCTTAAAGTCATTTAGGCCAAGAGTTCTTAGCCTAGGATCTGGGACCTTTTCTTTTTTTCAAATATTTTGACAACTCTTTCAACATAATTTCCTTTATTATCCTATATATTTCATTCTGTGCCTTTAGAAGTGTTACTTGTGGAAGGGCTTTACCAGCCTTCCCAGAGGGTCCATGACACCAAAAAAAAAATTAAGAACTCCTAACTAAGCCAAGTCTTCTTTTGTAGAGACGAGGAAACTGAAGCCCAGAGCCATTCATTAGTTTGCCTAATGTCACCCAGAAACAAAATAGCAGAGCTAAAATTAAAAATCTGATCCTATAACCCTTATCAACAAACATCCAGTCATCCATTCATTCATTCATTTAGTCATTTTTTTTTACTACTCTAGACCCTAGAGATCCATCCCTCCCTCACTCAAATCAAAGTATACTGCAAGTCAAATCATCATTTCTCTGATGCCATGGTCTTCTACAAAAACGAAGGACAAACACAACAACAGACCCTAGAGATACAAAGGCAAAATTTAAAAAAAAATGAAATGGCTCCTAACTTCAAGGAGTTTTTATTCTCTTACAAGGAGATCCAGCAATTCCAACTCATTCTTTTTTTTATTTTTGAAAGAAGGAAATAAAAACTTTCTCTGAAAATTTTCAGTCAATATCAAAACCACTTCCATGGCTGCCATCTCGAAGGGGTCACAAGCTGTTAAAAGAGGTCTAACAATCCTTTCCCCCATCATCGGCACTTATTCCTCCTTAGCCTTGAACTATTGATTCTCCTCTCCTCCCTCCCTAGCTTGATACTAGTTATTTCTTTTTTGTCAGCCTACCCCACAGCCTCACTCTCATAAAGTCAGCATTAAAAGCTCTAGTTTCGCAGCAAGAGGAAAAGGGGTGTCTAAGTTTGGGGTTGCTTCCCACACACAGCATAGTGAATTTTGAGTCAGAAAACCTGGGTTCAGATTTGAGATCCTCTGTTCTCTGCCTATGTGACCTTGAGCCAAACAATCATTTCACCCCCATTTCCTAATCTGTAAGATAAGGGCTTTGAGATATCTGACCTCTGGGGTGCTGCTGAGTCCTTAGGATGTATGAACCTAGAGGTAGGTGGTTTCTAGTGACCGTTCAAGTTCTAAATCCTATGAGGGGAAAATGTAAAGAGCAGTGGATCCAATTACAGTTGAAAGCACATTGAATTCAAAGTCTAAAGATGTGTGTTCAAATTCCAGCCTTGCCACATAGTGCCGTGTGAATTCAAACACCTCTCCAGGACTCACTTTCTTCATTTCCAAAATGAAAGGTTTAAACTAGGTAATCTCTAGGGTTTCTTCTGTTTCTAAATCTGTGATCTTCGGACCTTTGGATCTGTGTATGACCTGGCCTCAGGGGTGTATGTGGTGGTCATGGAGGACTAGCACCTCTGGTGTGAGGGCTGCTTAGGATACCTTTGGTGTCAAACCGTTCACCCAGCTCTCTCCTGTGGCTCAAAAAAGCTATAGCATGCTCAGTGGCCACATCTTGGTAAAACCATCTCAGCAGACAGGCTAAACTAGGTTGAGGGTAACCAAGAGGCCTCAAACCCATCAGTGAGTTAGTGGAGTATCTTCCTTAAGCATGTGAAGACTTCCTCAATGGAATGGGCAGATGAGAACAATTTGTTCCAATGGCCATGAAGGCGGCTGAAGTAGGCACTGTAGAATGAATGCTCAGAGCTAGGTCAGATATCAAAAACAACAGGGTCATGCACTGTATCTCCAGGCCATCACCAGTCATCCTGACTTTTGTCTTCCCAGCCGCTGAACTTCATTGACTCTGGAAAAGAAAGTGAGGCTGATGACTTTGTGCAACTCTGCCTCACTTAAATCCAGTGCATTCACAAGTCAGGATGTCACCCTACAATGCCATTGGTCTTCTTCAAAAAATGAAGGATAAATAACCTGACCTCAGTGAGGGTTCCAGCGGCCTCAATCAGAAGTGCTAAGCTTGTTGCTTCAACAAAATTTCAACAAAAATTTATCATTTTTGTCAAGAATTATATTTAGAAACTAGACTAGATAATTTAAGAACAATTAATGCAGGAGTAGCCACCATAATATCCCACTGGTAGTGGACTAAAAAGAAATGGCCGTTAGTCTCAAGAAGAGATTAATCTCAAGGGAAGCCATCAATAGTCATTCCTTCTGTCCTCATGAAAATTAAGAGAAAGATAGGCTGATCCACGGGATATTGTGCGGCACCGAGCTACTGATTTGTCAAGAACTGCTGTGATAAAGTAGAGGTCTAGTCATGTTCATTTCTACCCTCACAACATTCTGCTTTTTTTTTCATTTCCTAATGGGAGTGATAACAGATCCCTCTGAGGTTCTGTCTTGCTCACAATAGTGAGGGCTAGATAAAAACAGTAAGACAGACTCCTGCAGAGAATACAGAGTTTTCTTTTTAAGGAGCTGCTTATTTTATTTTTTCCTAGTTCTTGAACTAAATATAATGTACTTGAAACTTTTCATGGTGCTTATTCAATTCCTAGCAGTCTCACAGAATTATCACTTTGGATTTCTCACAGAAAACAAGCAACTGAGAGTAACTACACTGTTTATTTCGAAAATGTCAATTGGTGTGAAATCCCAGGGAGGAAATGAAAGGCTCCATGGGAGAATGTCTCCTTTCAGGAAAAAAGCAAATGACAATGAAGGAAATGCCTTAAAAACAAAGAACAGGATTGTTGAGTTAGAGGTGTTGGAAATTTTTCTTGATCTAAAAGTTAGTGATAATTTCAGTAACTTCATGTTAAAAACTTTTAATTCATTTTAGCTGTATGTTCATTTGTAGATGAAAACAGCTGCAAGAGATGTAGAACTAGTAACTTCAGAATTACTTCCTGTTTTAAAATACCTGAAGGGTCTATGAATTTGTCAGCCTGAAAACTCCTAGAGTGGGAAATCTCTCCAGCAATTCAGATCACAGCTGGGCTATGACATGGCAAGTAAGTACTTTATTGTCATGGACCCCTTTGGAAGCCCTTTCACAGAGCCTAAGGACCCCTTTATTTTAACTAACAGAAATGCTATGTTTCAGTCTGACATTAGTGAAGATAAATAAAAGTATAACTATTTCCAAGTTCATTAGTATTCTGAAATCTACCCACAGACCCCTTGTCCATGGACCTCAAATTAAGACTTGACCCAGTCCCTCCTCCTCACTTCTCCCTATTACCTAGGATAGGGCCTTTCGCATCGATGTTCAGTAAATGTGCATTCATAGCTAATTGAAATGACCTATCATCAAGGAAAAGAATAGAAGGCTCTTCATGAACTGTTAGTTTGATTCATTTCGGCAACTGTTTGTTAATCACTGGTCTGTATAAGATGCTAGGGTTTCAAATAAGATTAAATTCAAAAATTGCCTCAAAGTGCTTTTGCAAAGCTTTAAGCCTATATAGGCACTGTTGTAACCATCACCATCATCATCATCGTTGTCGTCATCATCACCCAAAGATGAAAAGACACAGACCCTTCCTTCAAAGAGTTTATGATCCTTATGATCCTTTGTGAGGGAAATGGGGCAGGGGCAGTGTATACACTCACACACACGTGTGTGTGCATGCACGCGCATACACATACACAATTACTCCAAAACAAGACAAGATATAAGTACAAAGGAGAGGTCCAGTAAAAATGGTGTGAGAAATTTGAGGAGATAAAGATGACTTTCAACCAGAAAGAGAGAGGAATTGGAGAAGTCTTCATGAAGAGTTGCCTCCTGAGAAATAGAAATTAGGGATTACGGAGTCAGAGATGAGACCATTATTGTGTATGCTCTGATTTTCTGATTTCTCTGGTTTCTGGCTTTCTAAAAAGGATGAAAACAGTAAGACAGACCCCTGGAGAGAATACATAGTACTAACCTGGTCTTATTTAGCTGATGGGAAGAAAATGTTGATTTTGCCCCCATTCTGAAGTTTGTGGCATTTGTGGTTCTCTGGATAAAATGATGGCCATGGAGAGAAAAGAGAAAGTCAGACGCTGAGAAGTCACCTAGATAACTGAATATTATTACCCTGTAAGGAGAGTTAGGAAGCCTAGGGTTCTTGCTCCATCACATAATTAGGTGAACACTTGCTGAATAGCACTTGGTCTTGTGGCAAAAGTCAGTCTTTTACTGTCTCAAAATTACTTTTTGTCCTACAAGATAGGAATAACAACAGCACTGTATACCTTGCAGGACACTTCAATAGATTCCAAATAACTGATTTATAAAATATTTTATCTCCCTCTTTATTTAAAACCATGAGCAATAGTGGGCATTGCCTCCTGTTTATTATCGCAAGAGTCTAGGCCTGAAGCCCTAGAGAAGCTCACTCTGCCACAGATGATCAGTCCGATGCCCTAGTTTACCCTTAAGGGAGATAGGCACAAGCCAAAGGCAAGTGTGGACCTGACTTGACATAACCCAGGGAAGGCAGAACCTTTGTGTCAGCTTGTTTTTGTTTGTCTGTGTGTAGCAAAGTCCCAGAAGGAATTTCTTTTAGAGTTGTACTGCAACTCTTTATGTTTTATTCAAAGGAGAAATGTTTGCTCTTTTGACAGATGATCAGTCGAGATAAGAAAGCAGGCATGCATAGCCAATATGGAGTTAGAGATTGGTTTCAAAGATTAGGGATCCTCAGGTTTGGAGGCAATGATTGAACACCCTGGAAAGACTTAAAGGCAAGGCTAGGATGGAGTGGGAGAGACCTAGAATCTTTAAGCTTCTATTCTGTTTTCCCTGTGCTCTAAATAAAGCCCCACTTCGTCCCCCCACCACTGCTTGGAGAGACCAAGTTCTAAACTGTATAGACTCAGAGCTGTCCTACACCAAGTAAAAGGCCCAAGCATAAGCCCTAATGGTGAATACTTTGAGCCCAGAAGCCTTCTGGTTCACTTCCTCCCCTCTTCCAGACCCTTAGAATGAGGAGGAGCATCGTACAGAGGCCTTTGAGCTGGTAAGAGAAGTGGAGGAAACAAGGCGGTATTAGAGGGTGAGGGCAAAGTAGGAAAACATATGGAAGGCATTTCAGAATTCTTTTGTCCACCACCTAAAAATGGAACAGAAATATAGCCCTCTAAGAAGAAACTTAAACACCATGCCACCTCGCTCTGTTTACACTCAAGGCCTACCCATGTAATAATTTAGACTAAACCTATGATTAGGAAGCAGAGAGGTGGCAGACCTCTTTTACCTTTCGTAACCATCACACATTGGTGGTTCTTAAAAGGTCTGTTTGTTGCTGTAATTTTACACTGTCTTCTGTAAGTTAGAGAAATGTATTTGGGAAAGGGAATGTCTTTTAAGTATTCCTTAATTGATAGAGTCTAGGGCCAAGTTACAGATGGTCTTTATTAGGAATTCTTTTCATTCTAGAAACTATAGAGTCCCCTTAGCAACAGTGATTGCAGAATGATTGAGTGGTCTCTTGTGGACCTACATATTTACCTATGTAAAGATCAGTTTCAACTCAGCACATTCTTCTTTTACCACCGAACTAAACTGTAACCTTTAAGGGGTGTTGATATTTCTTCATGGTAGCAGATTGGTTGTTGGTTGTTTCGTTTTGGTTTTGGTTTTTATTTTTAACTTGAAAAGGGGGCATATACGGAAAACTTTTTAAACTATTGCAGTGATTTTTTTTCATGTATCTAAAATAAATAATAATTGTGATAACTTATACAACCTAGTCTAGCACAGTTCTGAATCTGAATATGCAAGGCGAATTATAACTGAGGATGATAGACTAGGACAGAGGAAAAGGGAGAACAAGTGGCGTGTTGTGAAAAAAGCAACCATGGTGAGTATTGATGGCCTTGACACTAATTAGAACCAAAAATAGCAACTGTACCTTGAGGAGTGTGCTATCTGTCGACTATCAGGCAGTAGAAGCCGAGGCCCAAGATAAGGAGCAGACTTTTTTTCTTATCCCTAGGCTGGGACATCGTGCTATCTTTTTTGAAATCACATCATTTTTCCTCTACTCTTGATTCTTCAAAAAGCTGCTGATTTGGGGGCTGGAGCCTTTTTTTAGACACTTTATGAGATGCTCCTGTGATGTGAAAATGGTTGCTTACCGTGGACTAAAACTCATTTTTTTATCATGTAAAGTCTTCAGATCACACTGAGGGAAGTTTGGAGCACGTATGAAGAAAGTAGATCAGGTGGTGTCTTTTTTCCCCTTTTGAATGTGCTTTAAATGCACAGGCAAATGCACATACTTGAAGTAATTGAAAAATGGTTCCCTAAAATGTGTATTTTATGTTTCTCCATAACCAAAGGAAAGAATTTTGACTCAGTTATTGATGTGGCTCTACATAAGGTAGAATGTATTCACTGCGGAAAGGGTTGCAAGTCATACGTGGAGTTTGATATGAAAAGTATTGACAAGGCTAGACCTAAAGCAAAACCCCTGATGTATGTACTTTGTATCCATCTTAAGTTATTCTAGGATCTCAGGAACAGTCTGGGAACTTGCAAATCTTTAGTGCTTCCAAAGGGGTCTGACCCAGGTCAAAAGCCAACTGCTGCTCCCTTGGTTTGAACTCTGCAAGTTCCTGACCTGGGTTTCAGTCTGATCAAGAGCAGACTGCTGCTGGGGTCTGCCCCTATCAGCCAGCTGGAAAGCTCTGTTGGTTCAAAGTAGCCAAATTATAGGCTCCCATTTGGTTTAGGAAGCGGCTAGGTGGCATGGTGGATATTGCTGGGCCTGGAGTCAGGAAGACTTTTCTCCCTGAGTTCAAATCTGGCCTCCGATATTTATGAACTATGCAACCCTGGGCAAGTCACTTAACCCTGTTTGCCTCAGTTTCTTCATCTGTAAAATGAGCTGGAGAAGGAAATGGCAAACCACTCTAGTATCTTTGCCAAGAAAACCCAACAGAAAGTTGGACACAACTGAAAACAACTGAACAACACAACAAACTTTGATCTAGGAATCTTGCTTTGGTTATTCATCTGTAGGCTGGACTAGATGGTAAAAGGGAGAGCTTGCTACTGCTGCTGCTTCTGGCTGCTTGTATGGGTAATTAAGGTGGGACTTTTTTTTTTTTACTGTTTTCTCTTTTGGAGTGCTATTTAATTAAGTGCCCTTGATGAGTCTGGTCTTTGTTTCTTTGATTAAATCAGGAGTCTTTGATGACCTGCTTACCTCAAGGGAAAGCCTAATTTACATAGGTTTGAGTGGGATGTTTATGATGCCCTTTGATCCTAAAGAAGCTTTTAGGCCAGGTGGGTTTGAGTCTAGGTTGTGACACCTTTTGACTATAAACAGGGTATATAAATTCAGAGGCTTGCATTTTGCTTTTGGGGTCCACCTGTGGAAGGAGTGTCGAGACTCTGGGCAAGCCATTGTAACTGCCCCCTGGCTTTGCTAACCCAGACCCATTGGTTCTTCTCTGGTAACTTTTGTGATTTGGTCAGACAGATAATAGGCCTGTCTGTTGATTTGTGTTTATTTGCTCTGTTTATATAATGTATGTTTGTAATTTGTTTGTATATTCTCTGAAGTTCAGATTGCTGGCTTTCCCCCCTGAACTACATGAGTTATATTTGTATGTGTGATTAAAGCGAAATTGTAAACGCCTTAAAGTTACATTCCTTAGTAAAGCAGATCAAAGAACCTGTGCTGGCAGTTCTTGTTGGGTCTTACACCTCAACAGCTGCTGCTAGCCGAATAGTTATTGTTACACTTCTGAACCTTCTCCTTACTAGGTACAATGCCCAGCTCAAGGTTTCCCCAGGCTGTGCTACATGCAGATCCCCTTCACACTCTGTCCCAGATCTGTGACCTAGGATTGGGTGGTAGGCAACAAAGTTATCAGTTGGCACCTATCCCCACCACAGTGTCCCAGATGTCTGGAGGTGCCCCAGCATGGGTCCAGCATTTCCTTTAGTGCTGGTTCACAGCCTCTCCCTGGGTACCAGAGTGCCCCCTGGCTACATACACTTTTGCCTTAACCCTTTCCCCATTGTCTCCAGACCTCTTGATCCGTCTCTCTGTGCCAACCTAGGCCAGACAAAAGACCCACTGTGACCATTCTGGATTTCTCCATCAGGATTCTAACTGGTACATTTTATAGATCTGCTTAGAGGAGTTATGGGAAGAAGAGAGCTCATTGCTTCCTTCTACTCCACTGTCTTGGCTATGCCCCCTTGGTTCTTACTGAGACTGTCTCTTCTTCGTACATGCTAATAATAGTGTGGTCCTTCCTGTGATCTCTTGCTATGGGCAGTAGTTTTTCTAGTGAAATGAATAGGAACACCTCCTAGTCCCAGTCTTCATTCTAATCTGTTCCCCACAAATAGAGCGACAAGTTTGAAAGTGATGAGAACTCAGTAGACCCATTATTAGCAGTTTTTTTTAGCAATTATTTCCTTAAATCTTTTGTACATCCTTGACTTATCCCATATATCCTCTGAAATTCCAGAGCTCACCAAAGAGTGATATTTTTTGTTCTGAACTAGAAAGAAGTCTTCAGAAATTTATTACATATATGTACATACACTGTATATCTATTTGCAGAAGTCAGATTGCTCAGTCTGCTCCCATATTTGATGTGTCAAACATGTAGGAGAAACAGTGATATATTAGGATTCAAAAGATTTGGACTCTAGTACCAGGTCTGCCATTAACCCTCCATGGGACACTTACTCTCACTGTACCTTATTTTTCCATTCATTATCTATAATGACTTCATTTTATTTCACCATGTGGGTATGCTTGAGATGACAATCAGTTCCATACTTGAATATACCTAATAGAGTTGAGTTGAAGCCATAATTGCTTCAATGGTAAGAGACCTTACTTAGGATTTAATCTTGTTTGGGCATTAGGTGTTGGAGAAGGCATACTTATGATGATGATGAAACTTCTTGGCAAACTTGCCATGTTATTTCAAGCACGTAAAAGTTTCATAGTCAGACAGCACACATACTAGACAAAGCAGTTCATCTTTAGATGTTTAGCTTGGTCAGAACTCTAATGCTATTGTCTCTTGGCTAATCTTCTGAAGGTTACACTGCCCTTCTTGGTACAGTTTCCTTTCTTTATATGTAAAGCACTTTTAAAAAACAAAGTACTATATAAATGTGAGTTCTGATTATTATCATTGTCATTTTGTTACTTCAGTACTTCTGGGATTTGGGGATTTGACAATTAGGTCACTCCCTGCCCTGATACAAATCATTTTCTGACTTCAAGATATGTATCGATGAAAAATGCATCATCCTGTAACTAAGCAAATGATAAACCTCTCCAAACTTAGCTAAGCTGAACCTTGGTCAAGAGACAAATAGCCATCCCTAAGCCCACAATCAAAGCCTTTCTATCTTGCTATCTACCCACAGGGCTTTGAGGATCAGAGTCACCTCTAAAGATAGAGTTTCAGAGTAGGACATGAGTGGTGACTCCATCAGTGTGTAAGATGCCAAAGTAGCAAAAATCAGTGGCAGACTCCAGGATTTCAGCCTGAGAAGAATTTTTGACTGTGTGTACAGTTAGTTTCCTTGGAGTTTTCTAAAAAAATAACTGAGATTTCAAGTAGACCGTTTACTTGAATCGAGTGATTTGCCAAATCTGAAAATTAGCTTGGAATCATTTGACTACCTACACGTGGTATGCCACTCACATGAACATGCTTTTAGAACATGGTCGTCCTTATTTTCAAATTCTGACTGCATAGATGGGTTTATGTATTTATGTATATCTCCTATCCTCACTGAAATCCAAGATGCTTGTGGCTACTTGGTGATTACCATGTTTCTGTAAAGAGTATGCCATCAGAGTGTAAGATCTACTAAAATCTAAGGTCCTACTAAATTGGAAAAGCTTTGAGTGTGGACCCAGCAGTGGACCATAGGGCTCTCATCCAGTGGCAGGCTCAGCTTAGTGCAAACAGGCTCAACATCCGAACATTGTACTATAGGTGATGAATCTTTTTGGAAATAGCAATGCATGAAACAATCTGTAGCTACACAAGATTACAATCTGCCTTGGTGAAGGGAATACTCACAGAAATGGAATGATAGATCCATTGAACTAAGAAGCAGATAATCTTAGACTTTATCTTTACTCTGAACAATATTAATTTCTTACTTCAAAAGATTTGTGATATCACTGGTGTGGTCATTACTTTCACTCAGACTGGCAACAACCCTCCCCTGCCCCATTTCTTAGTAGACTTTCATTAATTAACTCCAAAAAGATTCAACACCTGAGGTCCAACCTTCTGGTGAGGAATGTATTTGCATTTCTCTAAATTGGTCCTCAAATGACAGCCATAATTCTCATTGCTGAGTTCATAGAGTACTTTGCAAAACTTAAAGCACCATGTAAATATCAGATACTATTATACTTTGAAGGTAAACTTTGCATGTAGAAATATATGTGTATATTATATATGTATATGTGTATATGTGTGTGTGTATAGGTATATATATGCAATAGTTACCATAGGAGATAGATCAACTTTGAGGTTTCAACCTTAACAAAACTATGATACCTTTATTCTTTAGCTTTTCATTTGTAGTAAATAATCCGAGGTTTCCCCTGGTGCAAGTACAAATGTGATCCAAAAATACTTTGGGTGTGCCTAATAAACAGTTCATATGCCCTTTCCTCAATTTCTATAGTGTTTGGTCACTTAGTAATCTGGAGCTGCCATGTTTCATTTCAGTGTTTGTTATCTGTCAGCACATAACTGGAAGTAGCACTTAGCCTTCTATAAGCAGTCTTGATTAATGCGCATTTAAAAACTGGCAGTTCTCAATTTTCCTGCAGACCTTATTCTTCCAGCATATTCGCTCCACACAGAGTTGAGGAAAGCAGAGTGCCTTTTCTTCTAAGAGGTGAAATACTTCGGTTACAGTTTTTGATATTGTACTTCTGCTAGGGTAGAAGGGCTATAGTTTTTTGGGTTTCTTTTTTGCCCACAAGACATACTATCAGGTCAAAGGGACATAAAAGGGAATCAATTTTGGAGTGATTGTCACTCTTCTTCCAATATGAGAGCAGAGAAATTTTAACTATTGCTTTATACTTGTAGTATTTCCAACATACATGCTATGATGATCATTTCTTTTCTGGCTAAGCTGTTCAGCTCAGGATAGAGGAATGAAGGTCACTCCTCTGAGATGGCAGAAAGATGGTTATTTCAATTCCAGGTCTGACCAAGTTTGTGTTTTGTGATTGCATTTTCAGTGACCGTGACACACCCTACTGTTTCCCCTGATTCACCAGCTAATACTACTTTGGTCATATATAAAAGGACTTTCATATCATTTTGTTAGTAAGCAACCTACTTGGGAAAGGTTTTTCCATTACTTTGTGAATCCAAAGCTAGAAGAAGAAAATGATAATATTAATTGCCTAACAAATAGGAAAGTTTGAGTGATAATAACAGTATATTCTCATAGGCTACTTCTGTGGATTTCATTACTTTAAGGATTGGAGAGAGGAATCCAAACCTGTAATTTCCTCAGTGTGGAGAGACCCTTGATGTGAAAGATCCCTCCATAAATGCTCATTGGCAGGTCATCTAAAATATTCCGTCTTTTTTTTTTTTTAATTTTCTCCCATCTCTCTCTCTCTCTCCCTCCCCCTCCCTCTCTCCATTCCTCTCCTCTTTCCCCCTCTCCCTCTCTCCCTTTTGCTCTCCCTCTCGTTCTCCCTCCCAGAGAGCCATCCCATATAGCAAAGGATATTTTTCAATATAGAGAAAAGATTAAAACTGATCAATAATTAAAAAATATACCAGAAAAATCTTAAAGTATACTATTTTATCTTGTTATCCATCCTTGTTCGATTATGAACTCTTCTCTATTTGTAGATTCAAAAGTATGCTTTCCCCTTGTTACATTAATTTATGATGTGACTTTTTGTATTTTCTTGGTCTTGTTTCAATTTGTAGATTTTCTTGGTATGTGGTCTGAGGGGTTGGTCTAACCTAATTTCTGCCAGTCTACTTTCTAGTTTTTTTCAGCAGTTTTTGTCAAATAGTCAATCCTTACTCTAGTAGCTTAGCAAAGCACTTTCTTTTTCACAACCACTCAATAAGATAGGTAGTGTGGATACTATTTTCCCCATTTTATGGGCAAGAAGACAGGCTCTTGTAGCAGAGCCAATTAAACAAAAGTTTTCTGACAAGTTTAATCCAATATCATGGTGCCTTTCCCAGACTCTTAAGTGTTTACTAAAGTCTATTTTAAACCAGAAATTCTGTGATCTCAACAATTCTGTCCTTGATCACACTTAGGAACAAATGCAATTATCCCTTCTAAATCACTGCTTTCTCAGTTGTGATTTTCATATATCACTGGTCAACATAAGAAATTAAATGGGAATTTGCGGGAGGCTTTGCAGAAGCTGCAGATGTGACATGCAAAGGCCAACAGATGACACACAAAAAGTTTAGAAACTCAGAAATGCATAAAATCTATGTATAGTGTTGTATAATATCAACATATTTTATCCTTTAATACCATAATAATTCAGACTTTTTCTTTGGTATGAAGAGAGAGCCAAAAAACCTTATGCAGATTTTCCAGATGGGGTGGGGGCACTATACCCTCAACCCACACAATTTGGAAGAGATAACTGTATACTGCTGCAGGTTAAAGATGTCAATAGAAGGTGACAATAGAAACAGAGAAGGAATGTGATCACACAAGATAAAAATGTGAATAAATTCAGCAGTGTCACGTTAGCACACATATCAATCAACAAGCATGTAATAAGTGTTCCAGATACAAATACAAAGACCAAAACAATCCCTGCCCTCAAGGAGCTTACTTTTGAATTAGCCTTTGATACCCTTGCAAGCTTCCAGAAAACCTTCAGGTTTTAGAGAACATTTTTTAAGCACCTGTGAGAAGAGAGTTTTCATTAGGTCAAAATTATAGATTTCATCTGCTTATGGGAAAGCTGTTTTTGCCCTATGCTTTATCTCTAGTCCTAATCCCAGCCATCTCACCAGCAAATATATACCGGTTAATGAAATCCATGACTACTAATAGAAAAAAATAATTTAGGTCTGGAACCTCTACTTATTTCAGGTCAATCACATTGTCTTCACGAATAGTACATATAGTGGACAAGAATGAATGCACTATGCAGAATTCTGACCTTAAGGAATTGTTAGAAACTCACTTTACTCCCCAAAACATTATTCATCTCTGTAAATATAGAGAATTTGATGAGGTTCAGTGCTGCCATTTTGTATGTTTCTATGCCCACTATAAACTGTAAGAACCAACTTTCTCTCATGTTAGAGTTCATGCTCACAATCAGTTTATATCTAATGCTTTGCCAAGCTTAGCAAACACTATGTTGGTGTCCTGTCACTCCCTAATTTGGACACTAGCCATTAGTTAGACCATGAGATTGGGAGCAATATGTTCACAGAGGCAGCTGTGTTAACACAGTAGCATACTGTGTTAGTGATCACTGTTGGACATTAGCTCCTTTTCAGACAGCTTTATGTCCCAGTGGACATTAGAGTAAGCCTCTATTGCAAACAAAGGGTACAGCATTTCAGTCCTTGGTTTTGTTTGCTGTCCAAGGATATTGAAACAAATTGAACAGGTGTTACTGGTCAAGTATCTGGAATGAAGTAAGTAATGGGAAAAGGGTTAAAAAGTAAAAAACCTAGTGGCTCTTTGAAATGTAGGATTTAGTGCAATCACGTGTCTCTGTGACCTTTTCCACATACTAGATTTCATTGATACCCACTTTAAATAACACAAGATATGACCAAGTTTTAGTAGCCACCATTTTGTTTCAAGAAGTGATACTGAAATATAAATTGAACTTTTGAGGCATTTTAAAATAATAAAAATATATCTTATATTTATACATACTGTATCAAAACTTTAAAGGATTTTAAATTTTGATCTCAATTTTTTCTTCATAATGATTCGGTGAGATAGGCTATGGCAGAAATGATTACCATTTCATAGTTGAGGAAATTGAGATCCTGCAGGTTGAAGTGATTTGTCCAACATCACACAGCCAGTTAGTGTCAGAATTGGGACTAGAATTCAACTCAGAAACCCTGTAGAAGAATCAGATTTCATCAACATCAGAGAATGTCTTCAGGAGTTCACATGGAGTGGTCAGACAAAATGACAAACATGAAATGTCCAAGAATCAAGTTAGAACCTGCGGTCTTGATATTTTTTACAACAACAACAACAATAATAATAATACCTCAGATATAAAGTTGGAACAGTTAAAGAAGTTAGAGGTGGGTGAGAAACTTGACAAAATTCCTACAACTTTCAGTATGGCTACCTTAACCATGGAGATTTATGTAAGGCAGTGTATATAGTGGATAGAGAATTAGCTTCAGAGGCAAGAAGACTAAGATTTCAGACCCATCTCTGATAATACCTACCATGTGGATCCTAACCTTTCAGTGCCTGATATGTGCAAAGTATTTGAGTACATGTAGGACCCTGTAGGGCCATATACAATCATGTAGGGTACAGAAAAGTCTCTTCAACAAGAGTTCTCCATACTGATAAAATCACAGATTTAGAGTCTGCCTACCCACCCCATCACCCCCAAATCAAAACCAATTGAAATGTTAGCTCTGTGAAGGCAGAAACCGTTTCATTTTTAGATTTGTATCCCTAATACATAGCACAGTGCCATGTGTGTTAAGTAGGCAATTGAAATATTTTTATTGAATTGAATTTTGTGCTTCATTTTTGCATACTGCATAATATTATTTTTAATATGTGGTATGTTCTTGCTTTTAATGAGAAAATCCACTGGATTTTTAAACACATGATTTTAAAAGGTCTTTTATATTCTTGCATGGTCTTTCTGCCCCCACAACCCATTTGTACTTTGTCTAACATAATACAAATCAGTGGGAAAATAGAATTCATTTAGCAAAAATTTAACTTTATGACACATTTTTCTGTAATGCCTTTTCTGTTGAACAAGAGATACATGAGTTGTTATGATGTTCTAAAAGAGTTTAATAACTTATATCAATTTGGCATAGATTGGGTTTCAGGGATTACTTGGCAAGTTCCTTTGGAGGAAGGTTGATTTTTTTTTTCTTAGAACAAAATTCTGAAACTACATTTCTGTCATCTTTCTCAGTAATAATAAATCATGGGCATTTGAAATATTATGAGAATTAGGGGCATCTTGATTTAGTATGTAATTTCAGCTTCTGGTCAAAACAGTGCCAAAAAGCTAAAGGGATTGATTTGCTTTTTCCCTTGAAGCAAAACGCTTCCAGACAAATAACTGTTAGCTTCCTTCAGTGAGTCAGCTTTTATATCTTTTAGTGCTTTTTCCAGCCCTGTGTGGACAACACATTCCATGGGATAAAAACATTTAGGAAATAAAAAGGCTTCCTTCCTGTAGCCTTAGCATGGATTTGAAGAACCATTTAGGTGCTTACCTTGTCCTGGTCTGAGTGATTCTGACATGATTTACATTAACCTCTTTGCTTTCAAACGTTGCTTGTCGTAGTTGCTTGAAACTTGACTTTACAACTCTTTACTTCTTTCTTCTGCCCTACAAATTTGTCCATGTCAGGACAGAGTTATTCGTCCACCTTCTTTTGTAGTCATAGACCAGAAACATAAACACTCTATAAAAATAACTACTGGTAAAATTTTAGTACCTCCTGAGGATTTGATGTGTTCCTTCTAAGTGATTTACTTTGGTAGTAATCATACTTTTGTAAAAGCAGAATACCTGTATAGATTCTGAATATATACATGTGTATATTTCATCATGTATACCCAAATATGTGGAATTTGTACAGGAATAGTCCTTCATATGAGTGTAGATCTTCAATAGAATGTAATAACTAGAATTACAATAGAATGTAATCTCCTTGAGAGCAGAGACTAAACCATTTTTTGTTCTTGCATCCCCAGAGACTTAGACAGTGTCTCACTAATAGTAGTACCTTATTCAGTCAGTATTGGTTGATTGTTTGACTGACTGATGACTGGGACTTTGTCCCAGAGCATAGAATCTAGGGTGTATCTTAGGACACTTGAAATTTTTCAACAGAATTGAAACAACAGAGCATAGCCTAGTTAGCAAGAACTTCTTTTTTTGTTTTGTTTTATTTTTTTTCTCACCTGCCTTCTCTTCTCTTCCTAGAGAACTGCTTTTTCTTGCCACTTTTATGTGAGATAATTTACTCCATTCAATCTCTCCCTCTCTCCCTCTCTCAATATATTCCTCTCTCATCCCTTAATTTGATTTTATTT